>CP092884.1:56862203-56917603 GCA_030710605.1 Cordylochernes scorpioides
TGAAAAAAGGAAATAAATGAGAACACAAATATTTATTTACATGCGGGGAGTCAGCAGAAAGTGATCAAGTTTTGGTGTATAAGGAATAAAGAAAGAAATGGTTGTGTTTATTTGTTCCGCATACCGTTCTCCAATATATGGCCTATCTGAAATGGAGCACTCTATAGTTTGGCTGAAGTAATTTGTCATTGTTTCAAAGCGCCGCAATATGCAACTTAGTGTAATAACAGGCTTATTTGCATATATTCTGGGGTATCGAAAAAATGATACTAAAATATGTTAATCAATTTCTAACTTCATTACCACCACTACTACCGCGTCAGAACTATACCCCACTTCTACTAATATAATCATAAATCTTTGTTTAAACAATAGAGGTTGGTCAAACATTCTATTGTGTATTGTAATTCTGGGCAAGAGATAATTGTTGTCATTAACCATGTTCTATATCATCATCGTATATGTATATAAAGATAGAGAACGTCTGCTGTGATATAGATGTATGGAGACATCTAAGGCTCTTCATTGGACACAACAACAACAACAATACAGTATACACACCCAAGATAGAGAACGACTGCTGTGATAGAGATGTACGGAGACATCTGAGGCTCTTCATTGGACACAACAACAACAACAATACAGTATACACACCCAAGATAGAGAACGACTGCTGTGATAGAGATGTACGGAGACATCTGAGGCTCTTCGTTGGACACAACAACAACAACAATACAGTATACACACCCAAGATAGAGAATGACTGCTGTGATAGAGATGTACGGAGACATCTGAGGCTCTTCATTGGACACAACAACAACAATACAGTATACACACCCAAGATAGAGAACGACTGCTGTGATAGAGATGTACGGAGACATCTGAGGCTCTTCATTGGACACAACAACAATACAGTATACACACCCAAGATATAGAAAGACTGCTGTGATAGAGATGTACGGAGACATCTGAGGCTCTTCATTGGACACAACAACAACAACAATACAGTATACACACCCAAGATAGAGAATGACTGCTGTGATATAGATGTACGGAGACATCTGAGGCTCTTCATTGGACACAACAACAACAACAATACAGTATACACACCCAAGATAGAGAACGACTGCTGTGATAGAGATACATGGAGACATCTGAGGCTCTTCATTGGACACGACAACAACAACAATACAGTATACACACCCAAGATAGAGAATGACTGCTGTGATAGAGATACATGGAGACATCTGAGGCTCTTCATTGGACACAACAACAACAACAATACAGTATACACACCCAAGATAGAGAACGACTGCTGTGATAGAGATGTACGGAGACATCTGAGGCTCTTCATTGGACACGACAACAACAACAATACAGTATACACACCCAAGATAGAGAACGACTGCTGTAATAGAGATGTACGGAGACATCTGAGGCTCTTCATTGGACACGACAACAACAACAATACAGTATACACACCCAAGATAGAGAACGACTGCTGTGATAGAGATGTACGGAGACATCTGAGGCTCTTCATTGGACACGACAACAACAACAATACAGTATACACACCCAAGATAGAGAACGACTGCTGTAATAGAGATGTACGGAGACATCTGAGGCTCTTCATTGGACACGACAACAACAACAATACAGTATACACACCCAAGATAGAGAACGACTGCTGTAATAGAGATGTACGGAGACATCTGAGGCTCTTCATTGGACACGACAACAACAACAATACAGTATACACACCCAAGAAAGAGAACGACTGCTGTGATAGAGATGTACGGAGACATCTGAGGCTCTTCATTGGACACGACAACAGCATGTATATAAGTCAGATCAAATAAAAAGCTATCACCACGTGTCACCTTCTGGCCTTTCTAAATCCATTATATATCCCGAATCTATTTGTCTAGTTTGTAAATGTGTCATAATTTGTATATACCAAGATGTAACTCCACCACAATATATGCAATGTATCGTCCAAAAAGTTTTAATAAAAGTTAGGCCTCGTGAAAAAGAGAGAACTGCCATTACCAGGATTTCATTATCCAGGGAGTAAAGGTTATTACCCAGGAACAATAAAACTAAGTTCAAAGACCTTCTTCTTCCTAGAGGATGGTAATCATGAAAAAGACAATGGAGGTACCAATATCCAATCAGAGTTCAGCATGAAAAACTAACAGCTAACCAAATGTAACCACGTAGACGATGTCAACCAATGAGAGGCATAGAGAGTTAACGAGGAAAATCTCGGACTCAAAGTTAGTCAGTAGGGAGCTCGACCTGACGAGGAGCAAGACGTGCTTAAGCCCTTCTCACCAAGGTAACCTTTATGTTCAGAATGTGATAGTCAAGTACTCCATTAGCCGCAAAACCTTCTCTCCCTTATTCGCGAGGTCCTATTTTCAACCCCATCCTGTGTCCCTCTCGTTATTTCCCCTGTGAAAAACCCTACCATTTCGACCAAACGACTGCGCCATCAACCACCACAAGTCAACAACCCTACAGTAAGTCAACAGAGTCTTACATAACAATCAACAATCAAAAAAGGGTCCCAATCAAATCAAATTATTATATATATATATATATTCTAAAATATTTTATTTTGTTTATATTGACTTATAAGTAGGATTTGACTGAAGTGAAAATGATGTATCTGAAAAATTAAAACTATTCCGTCTCTCTGATCCTTAGGAAGATTTCTTCATTCCCACACAATCAGATGTCAGACCAACTTCTAAAGTTTGTGATGTCCTAGAAACTTGGTGATGTTCCTTGGATTGCCCCAAAGATCAAATTTGGTGGGTTGGATATAATCAAGGAGATGGGACTGGTACTGTTGTTTTTACACCTGACGTATGTTGGGAATGTCTTGGTGTTGACAGTAAACTTGAGAGATTTGAAATGTGTCTAGTCTTGAATCTGGAACTTTCCCTTCTCTAATGCAAGTCTTCATCAACCTTTTTATAAACGTTTATTGTCTTTTGATGTTTCGACGATCCACTGTTGAAGATATGGAATTATTCATTTTAATCCCCTAGGACGAATTTCTACAATCAGTGAGCTGAAGATGAAAAATAATTGGGAAGACACTTGGCTCACCAGTGGTGAACCTTCCCAGAGATTTCAGCAATTCATTCCATCAGATCTAAGCTACGACTGTTGTGTTGTTCATTCTGCTTATACACAGTCCGTACTTGAAGTTTGGTGATGATTGTATTGATTGTTAAGGATAATTGGCCAAAGAAGTATGGTCGTCTATCCAACTAGCTATTGACTGAATCAAGCAAACAGAACGCAAGAACACTGGTGCAAACACCCCAGGATTCAGCAAGCCACCAAGGAGGGCCAGGAGGGGTAGGAAAGGCTCAGATTTGGAACTCCATCAGAATAGGAGCAGGGAAAGGCAGGGTTGGATCCGCGGAAGGCAGATGCCTTGAAGTGAATTAGAACCTCGCGACTCTAGCGGTTGGGCAGGACATAGACTTTGCCTCGTGGTCGGCAGACAGGCCCTTGGCTGAGTAGTTTGCACACTTGGCAGTGCGCGGGTTGGACAGTTGCGACCTTGGTGGTCATCTGAACCACAGTGGAAGCAGGTGACAGAGGCCTTGGTATATCTGTCGGCGTTGTGGCCGTAGCCACAGCAGTAGTAGCAGACGCGGACAGATTCCTCGAAGTTCAGGATCACGTGGTCCGCGATGATCCTGCCGCGTCTTCCAATGGCTTTGTAGGAAGCCAAGTTCAACTCGATGAAGGCTGTGCAAGTGCCGTGTCTGACTGGAGATCTGTGAGCCACGCGGACTGTCTTGTCTCCAGTAAGTTGGCTGAGGGTGTCAGTAGACAGAAAGGCCTCAACAATGTCTTCATCCGCAGTCTCCGCCTCCACGTTGAAAAGGCAGATTCTTGGGAGGAAATGCTTCTGCACGAGGACTTTCAGGCCTTGCAGCTTATTGTTCAGTGCTGAGATGACGGCTGGGATGGCTTCAGGAGTCTATGAGCGCAGCACCAATTTGCCCTTTGTGCAGCAATGAAGCTCACACTCCATCAGGCAGAGGCTGAGTGTACTTTGACAGCTTTGAGGATCTCTCTCGGTGATGATAATGTTATGTTTATTCCCGCGCTGTTTCTTCCTTGATATTTATACTAAAGACAATTATCTAGCATCATTTTATTAACATCAATACATGCAAAAGTGCACAGTACGCACTTATTTATGGAATGATAATGAACAATTTACAACGATGAACCTTATTAATTTAAAACAATTAGACAATTAAAATAATTTTATTGACATCTTGTCAATACATACAAAGTGCACAGTCTGTACTATTTTTAAAAATGTGTATAATATGGATGATATTAACTATGTACAATGAATATGGCGCCTCTGCCAGCGCTGCAGAGTTTGGTGGAGAATCGCCAGTGGGTCTCCAGCGACACCACGCATTTCGCGATCTACGAAGAATACGTAGATCGCGTACTTCGCCGCTGAGGAGATGGTGATGGTAAAACACTTAGATATATGATATATGTACGATATAAATATGTACATTGGTAGAACGCGAAATACGTGGTGTCGCTGAAGACCTGTTGGTGATTCTCCACCAAACTCTACAGTGGTGGCGCCTTGTACATATTCATTCTTTGTACTGAAGACGATCCGGGGTTAATTGAAATTTCGGATAATTGAAATACTAGTGTGTTGTTATGTACAAATTGTCTATATAGAAAATGACTAACTATTATACATATTATAGAGCTAAATTAAAATAGTAATTTCATTAAACCTAAGAATTATAAAAAAAAAAGGTTACGAACATAATTGAATTTGAATGAAGAAAAAAGCTAAAATTTCCCAATATTTGAAGCAATTGTGTTCCCTTTTTTTTTGTACGTTAATTTAACTTACAAAATGTTTATATAACACACTCTATATTATATCCATAATCATGAGAATTGTGGGGAGCTTCGATAATTACACAATTTCCATAATATTAGAAGTAAATTGCATATTATTTTATATGACTTACAATTTACAAAAACTTTATTTTTGATAAAAACCACAATAAATAAAATTTCGAGCAAATTTTCTCTATTAAGGTCCTATCATAAATACGATGGAACAACAAACGAACACGCCCGGGCGTGCACACGCCAATATTTTCAATTGAGTATAGTAAATTTTCCCACCGTCATATCTAAGATAAGCTCATAAGAAAGCAACATTGCCCGAAAGCTTTGTAATTTGTGTTTCAATAAAAATAAACATATTGTTAATATTCTATTATAAGTTTTATAATGTTCTTTAAATATAGTTGACGAAGGCAATGCCTTAAAGCTTATTTGTATTTCGATTATATAGTTAAAAAGTTTCGCTTAAAAAGTTGCAGTGTAAATTTTCCCTTTTTGTTTTGCATACTTTTATTTCATTTGAAAAACACATTTTCAGATTATTTATTTGCCATATTGTGTACTAGCCGAATCACTCGACTTTCCAAGAGTTCTCCCCGAGGTCTAGTATTGTTTTTAATAGATGTTAACTATTATAACTATTCTCTCTTCTCTACTATAACTATTATGATTACCTTATCATTACTCTTATTATTAATAATAGCGAAGGTAGAGAAATCTATTATAATATTCCGATCCCCCAAAATATGCAAATTAGGACTTTTTTGTGCTATTTGCATAGGCTATATGTAATAGCCTATATGTTATTATGTTAAACTCTAGCGCTTTAGCTATACGTGAATTTTCTTGATGAGTGATTCAGTAGTTTCGGTGAGGGATAAAAAATAACCATCGCGCACATCTATTTATCAATTTATTTACATATACAAGGAGATTGTTATATAGAGATTTTTGACTATAGTTAAATACTGTTATATTGTGGTACGTTACAGTTTGTAAACATTTTATAATTTAACGAAAACTGACAAGAGAAAGAAGGAATTCATCGGAATAATATTTTTCTTTTCTTTTTTTAACCCATACAGATTCTAATACGTCTTTTTAATTATATCTCTAACATATATTTCGTTTGAGACACTATATAAGCATGCATAGGTGACGAGGTGGGGGTAATTAAATTTGGAAACAGACGATGATGTGACGGTTACCATGGCAACGCGCGCAGACGACGAGAGATATGCATCAGACGACTACTCACCACTGTACAGCATGTCACGACTTCCACGTCCCCATCTCCCGACAGGTACAGCCAATCAATACTCTGATTTGTAATACCGTTTCCTGTCAAGCTTCCTTCTGATTGGCTGTCACCATGACAACGCCGGAAACGACCAATCAGCGTTCAGTTGGGTGGGTGTGGGAACGCCCCCTCCAAATGGGTATAAATTAGGAAAGGTGGCTGATAAATAGAGCCTGACAACACTTTTATGAACCCCGTTTAGAAGCCTATTTATCTTTTATTCGGCGGTTTAAACCCATCTTCTCGCTGTTTTCTATTAAATTTATTTCCTTTATGTGACTTTTTTTTCAACATTTGAAGTTCATTTTATGGCTTTTCTTTCACATTGTTTCCAATATTTGTTTAATGGTTACGTAAATGAATTTGTGTGTGTCTTTATTTTTCTTAAAACGATTTGAATTATTTTTTAAAATTTATATTGTGTGGGTTTAATATTATTTAATTTATTTATGTTTCTTTTTTAAATCTTTGTGGGATTATATAATGTTTTATACAAGATTGTATAAAATGTTAGAATTTATTTATTTTTGTATATTTCTTATATATTTATATAATATATATTTTTGTGTGGAGAATAATTCTTTAAGAAAAAGAAATTATTTTCTACAACATTGTTTCTTTCAGTGAATTTGTTTATACCAACGTTTCTTTTTTATTTCTGTCTCTTTTAACAATTATTTACGAATTAAATATTAAGATAATTTTGAAGGTACATAAATCTTAGATCCAATCAGTTTTAATTATTTTAATAGTTAGTTTTACTAATCATTCTCTATATATTATATAAAAGATGTCGCGGTTAGCGAATCAGGCTCTATCTTGCCTAGAGTCTAGGCTCTAGACACCCAAAGTCTAGTGTCCCGGACCAATTCTGATAAACAATTGACAATTAAAATAATTTTATTGACATCTTGTCAATACATTCAAAAGTGAACAGTCTGCACTATTTAAAAAAGATAATATGCATTATATACACTATGTACAATGTACATGGCGTCTCTGCCACCGCTTCAGAGTTTGGTGAAGAATCGCCAGGGGGTCTCCAGAGACACTACCAATTCCGATAGATGGCACAAGACATCAGCAACTTTTATTTGCATGATCAGGAAATGTCTTAATTTATACACCTGATCCCAGCACAATTTCATTTTTGTATTTTTCCATATAATTATTTTGAAGTTTAATTTATGCCCAGAGAAAAAAAAAAAGAAGAGCGGGCGATGATAGGTTAACAGCTGGTAGCTAAAAATTACAACTAATTAGTATTAATGATATGTTTATGGTTATAAAATGGTATTTTAGTTCTCTTCCTTCTCTGATAATTGGTTTTAGTCAAATTTGCATAAATCAAATGACGGAATAGAGAGAAAAATACCTCCTGAATAGAAATCTCCAATCACACATACACACACATACAGTTTTATTAAGACCACCGGTCTTATACAGATTCACCACAGGAAGAAATAATAGATGGAGTTCCTATACTCCAGGCAGCGCAGCACCCAACAACAGCCTCCAGGTCCGACGCATGTCTAATGGCCACACGTTCCTTTGTGCAGAAATCCCCAATCTTAAAATAATAAATTACGTTCTCCTCAATAAGTTTTTCTTTAATAATATATTGATCAAATGTACAACTGGCTAACCTAAGTTTTACTTTTAAATATTTTAAATTTTATAAAGCTACGAATGATATTGTAAATAACTTAATGAATCCGGTGGCTTCTACGGAACAACTGGGCGAATGAACTAATGTATCAACACCTGAGACTTTATATCCCGACTTTAGACAACCCTCTACCCTTGATCCATCCTTGTAAAGAACTGTATAGATGTCTGTGATAATTATGTATAATACATTGTGTTGTATATTCCTTTTTCACTTGTACCAATCTACATTTCTGTCCCAATACTACTAACTATTGTTCTTTTAAGAAAAGGAACTGCTTGTTCTCGATTGCTTGTATATAAGTTTATACCAAGCCTTTTGTTATTTTCCCCTATTTAATACATTATAAATAACATTGTTTATTATTGTTACTATTACTGTTGTATATACCCTCTTCTACTCGGAGAATCTGTATAAGATCAAAAGGTCTTAATAAAGTTTTTTGTGGTTGTTGTACTTTATTGAAAGTCCACAAGATTTCGAGGGTTACCCTCTTCTATACCAATGTTTCTCCTCTTAGTTCTCTATCTCTCTATAGATAAAACATATGTGCATAGTGTTTTGTGCTTGTTATTAAAGTTTAAAACACACTTTATATATTTTATTTAATGAAGATCAAAATTACATAACCATCACAATTAATTATATATCCTAACTATATAACATAAGCTATCCATTTTCAGTTTTTTTTTTTTTTGGTCACCAGTCCAATATTTTTATTTTCACAGACTAAATTATGAGATTAATTTATAAATGAAATATTATGCAAAACAGTTAAACAACTATATACATCGCATAGTTCCTTCAAAATACTCAATAGTAAGTGTAGATTATATAAGAAATTCAGTCTAATACAATAGTGAAACGGTATGGAGATTAAAATAGCAAAACCGTTGGGAGGGTTCAACACTGATAAGCCATGCTCTCCCTCGTTAAATTTTTAATCATTGCAGGATAAGGGCTGTAGAAATAAGTTTTATAATTATATATATATCTAAAAAATAAATTGATAAATATTTATTTCTAATTAACAGCGATAGGGGGCGCTAATTTGATGATGATATTTTTGTTCTATTGTTAATATATCAATAGTTTAAAATTTTAAAATTCTATTTCATCAAAATTTTTTTCGAAAAAAAAATTGAAATTTCATACGTTAAAGATGGGCCATACATAAAAAAGAAATGTTTTAAAGAATCTAATATTCTTTTACTTGATACTTTATATTTCAAATTATAACCAAATATTTTCCAAAGTTTTTGGGAAATCCTACGTTAATATGGGCCATAGATTAAAAAAAAAAAAAATTGGCAGGGCAGGAGCGCGGTGTTGATCGCGGGTATTGATGCCGTCAAGCTGATGGTGGAGAATTCTATCAAAAAAGATATCCAAGGAATGGACGCCACGGCTGGCTCTTGAAGGTCTGGACGAAGCCATTGCTCGCTGCAGAAGTTCTAACCTTTCTCTCTCTGCTGCCTGTCGCCATCTTCAGCCTCTTTCACGGCCGTCTGTTGAGAGAGGAATGGATAGTTGACTGCCCAGTATCAAACAGCCGGTAAGTTCCTCTGTCCACATTTGCTGCTCCTTTCGCGACTACCACGATAACGCAGGATTCAGTTTCAGCAGGCTTTAGGCCAGGATGATGGGGTAGCAGGATTAGGGAGTCAGAAGTTCAGTATGGGATCTTGGGAATTGGGTTGTTCTTGTCGGTGGCTGGGGAGCTGGAGAAGGTCGTAGATGGTTTCAGGGTGACCCCAGTGCAACTGGATATACCAAACTGGTAAATTACGCCTGCTCATGGACAACTGCGTTCTTTCAGGAACTCTTCTACCTAAAGTTTTATGCAAACAAACAGCTCGCGATGTTTGGAAATGTCAAGATGAAATTAAGTGAGAGGAAAACGATGTGCGCACCATATCGACACAAATATTTGCAAGATCAAGTTTCTCTGGCAGGCATTGAGGACAAGAGGTTGGGTACCATAATGTAGGATTCAGGAGGCGGAGTTCCAGTAATGCAATTTGGGGTCTGAGGGAATTGGTGGAGAGGACAGTCAGTGAAGGTCAGCAAATGTCATGGAATCTCAATGATCGATGCCCAGATGAGAGGAAGGCCGAGCTTCTTGGATGGTCGCAGGTCCTTTGGAACGGCAGTTGGTACGCTTGGAAGAGCGTCGAATGCTCAAGGATGGGTAGAAGCAGCCCTGGTGTCCAGATAGGCTGCAGTGGTAGAAAGTGGCTTTGCTGGTGAGGCATCTATCAGAACTATGGCCGAAGCCATAGCAGCAGTAGCACGTGCTGATAGGTAAGGAATCTTAGAAGTGAAGGATGACCACGTCACAGCCTGTCATGGGAGCCCAGGAAGATGCCAGGGTCGAGCTCCAGGATGACAGTGAAGGACCCATTCTGGGAATTGAAATGTGTCCAACTCACACAGCCATGGCAAACACCAGGAAGAGCAGCAATGGCTGGAATGGAGAAGATGGCGTCAACGAGGATGGAGCTCAGGGTTCCATCTTCAACACGGAAGATGCAGAAGCGTGCGAGGAGCATACAAGTTGAAGGACCTTAAGGTTGGGACCAGCTTGTTGGTGAGGGAAGAGCACCGTGAGGAGAAACTTCGGAATAGATGGTGTGTAGAATCAGCTTCTTTTGGCGCGGAGAGATGCCCAGACTATTGCAGGTGAGGTCTGTGCTTCGCGGACGTCCTTGAGTACGAGAGACGAATCGGTATTGGGGCTGGAATCCTCGATGACTGCGAAAGAAACTGAGGCAGGTACATGGTGCGAATAACAGCCTTGCTTGTGAGAGGTGATGGTTTGGTTGGACCAGTTACTATGGCGGTTAGCTTGGGAAAGTCCTTGGAGGTTTGCTTGAAGAAAGAGTTGTGGGAAGTCGTAGATAAATTTTGGGAAATGGATTCTTCAAAGATCTGAGTGGATGTATTTAAATATTCCTGATCAGATTGGTACTTAGGACTCGTTCAGGTTGAGTCGCGTGGACTGCAGAACTGGTTGTGAGTGTTTGGGTGGCAGCACCAGCTATGGATCCCTCTAGTTCGAGATATTTCAACATGAGATCGTCATGCTTCTTAGCTACGAAGGCCAGGATTTGGCTGACTTGTAGGACGAGGTTCCGACGTCTGGCAAGGACACGATAAAGATATTGACTCAGTTCAAGATGAACCCATGTGTCAATACTATTGGCTACGTGAATATTGCGATCTCATCGATGTAATCGGAGATGAGCGCGGGTCCGTCTGGTTCTTCAAGTTTGAATTCCTGTAGAGTCGGGATCTGTTAGGAATAGTGGTAGAGCTGTAAGATGCTGGCGATGGCTATGGAAACCGAGCTCAGCAGTGCGAGAAGTAGAGAGCTTGGAATTTTAGAAATTGCTGCCGTTTCGAAGACAAAGGGTTTTGGAGCCACCTAATTTTCTGCCACCAAGTGGACAGCGGCGATGGCAAGAATGGCCGCGAGGATTGGCTTTGAGATAATGTCCAGTGAGCTGACGAAGCCATCTAATGCCAAATAGATCTCTATCTCATCAGTCTTCAAGAAGCAGAGATCAGGGTAAAGTCGGCAGCAGATAGCATTTGGCTTGTTGCTATCTACATCGGCCAAAACTCAGTGACCTGAATGCTGTGCAGAAAGGTTAGACGGCAGCACGGGAGTGAAGCTTTAGGTAGTAGAAAGGGCGACAGCCAAAGAGGTCGGCGAGTGGAGAGATTCTTGAGGCGACAGAAAGTGCAGCCGTGAAAGTGATTATCGCCCGTGTTAAGCATCGGGAGTTAGAATTCCATAAGGCGAAATTTAGTGGTGGTTCAGGTGATGGAATGTGACTCCTGGATAGAAGGATGGCAATTGGCGTAATTTGCCGTGCGTGGAATCGTCCTTGATATAAGGATCTGTCCTTTGTGGTCTTTGGACAAGCCGTGGTAGCAGGTGGCCATTTGACTGGTTTTCATCTGAAATAGCTGTGGCTGAAGTCTCTCGGCATTGGAAGCATATCTGATATATTCCTCGTAGTTGAGGATGACGCTGTTGAGGCTCAATATTCCGTCAGGTCCTAGATCCTTGACTGTGGTTGGGTCTGTATCGAGAGAGACGTGTAGGTGCTGTTTGGGGTGCACAGCGGTGGACCTCAGGATTCTGGTACCAGGAAGCGCCACTATTGTGGGCACAGATAGAAAGCCTGGATGGTGGAAGATTCTGCAATCTCTTCCTCCAAACGGAAAAGGAAGATCTTTGGGTGAATTTCCTTTAGTCTCCTGATTTTGAGATGGCTGGGAGTTTATGGAGTGGCCAGCACACGTAGCAGACATGACTTCTGGGCTGGAAGTGTGCAGAACACGCATACCTTTATTGTGTAGAGAAGCTCAGTTATTGGCATGACGTGCGTGTGGCGGAGATCTTCAAGGATTTCCAAGGGATTCATGTTGTGATTCGCAGCCTAGAAATGGGCCACAAATGAAGTAGTTTTGAGATGGGATCCGCTGTAGAGCTACGAGCTGGGGCGAGTATAGAGCAATGGTGGAGTAGCCACTGGTGGAACGGTGAGGACTTCTAATGACGGGATCTCCGTTGATGAACTTATTCGAAAGGACACCAGGGCCAGCTTCTGAGAGGTTGTGGCGGTTGATTGAGGCGTGGAGGAAGTCTGGGCATATGCTTCTCTGAGCGTTTTGGCTATGGAGATACTATTCACTTGCGGTGCGTTTTTCTTCCTAGAAGTCTCAGGGGAAGATTCTTGAACAGTAGCGCCAATGATGCCAGGATTAAGGTTCGGTTTCATCGCACTCTATGAGATTAAGCATGAGTTGGTCGCGGGTATAGCCGAGATCTTTGGGAGAACCTTAAAGATTAATTCGTGAAAACTTGGTGAAAAGGACTTCCACGTTTAGGTAGATCGTCGCAGGTCGTTAGCTGTTGAGCATTTCCTGTTGTTGTGAGAATGTGTTGTTGTGTGAATCGAGGTTCCTTTCGTTCTAAGTGCGTAATGGAGGCATTGGAGAGAGTCGCGTGTGGTTTTGCGGCTAGAGGTAAGATTGGTGGTGGAGAGGAGTACGTTAGTTGTGTCCTTGAGGTCCTTGGAACTGTGTAGGGGTGGATTTCAGAGCGGTGGAATGGCTATAGATCTTTCCAGTAAGACGCGCAGAGGGAGTCGCTTTTGGAGCAGTTAATGTGGGCTGGGCGGCTGTTTGATACTGGCCAGGATTGACTGATATTTTGCATCTGAGCCCAACACCCATATTTCAGTAAAAGTCAGAGCACTGAAAGCCTGTGGAAGGAGATAGTTCAACCGCGGAAGAGGTCGGAGTTGGCTACTTGCAGCCGTCTCTAATAGAATCTTAAATTCTGATCCAAATACAATCCCCTCGAAATTGCCAAACATCTAGCAGGATCATGTCCAAATTCCTCGATCCAAACCCGGAATACATTCTCGCGAAACTTACTGGAAGTCTCTATGGGCAGACCACCGCTCTGGCATCCACCCCTACGCAGTTCCAAGGATACCATGGGCGCCTCCTAACGTATACTCCCTCCTCCACCAATCTTACCTCTGGCCGCAAGCATCTACACGTCCTACGCACCTGATACCAGTGCCTCCATTCCGCAGTTAAAACCAGAGGAATACCAATTCCCAACCAACAATATCCTCGCGGACAACACGAAAGGCTCAACCAACCCGCGAACGAGACGCCTACCTAAACGTGGAACTCCATCTCGCCAGGTTTCGCGAATTAATCTTGAAGCTATCCCAGGATATCGGCTAAAACCGCGAGGACAGTGGACTCATGTTTGATCCAATCGAGAACGAGGAACCTATCCTTAATCCTGGCATTATTGACGCGGCTGTTCGAGAATATTCACCTGAAACTTCTAAGGAAGAAAAACTCCGTGCAAGTGGATAACATCTCATTGGCTAAAATACTCAATGACCTCTGTCCAGACTTCTTCCACGCTTCTACCAACCGCCACGACCTCCCAGAAGTGAGCACCAGTGTCTCTTTGAAGAAGATCATCAGCGATCACTCTGATCCCTTCATTAGATGGCCTCACGACCCACCAATGTCCACCATTGTCCCTTCCTTGCCCAAGGCTATAGCATCCAAGCGGATTTCATCTCAAAACAAACATATCGCCAATGGCTCCTGCTGAGGCTGCCTATCGCAACTTGAATCCCCTCGAGATCCTTGTGCCCTCGCATTGCGCAGGTTTCTGCCAAACAATGCCTGGGTTTCTCTACACACTAAAGGCCCTGCATACATCTAGCACAGATTCATTGGCTTGTCGTGCACCGCTCACCTCAGCAAACTGGCTAGCAATCTCAAAGTCAGGAAACCAAGGATAATTTATCCCAATTTCTTCCTTTTCTGTATGGAGGAAGAGATTACAGAATCCATCATAATCATGCAAGCTATCTGTAGCTACAAGAGCCTGACATCAGGATCTAGCGGCCCACCGTTCTGCTCCCCTAAACAAAACCTGCACAGGCCTTCTCGAGATGGATCTAACCGCAATCAATCCTCTTGGATCTTTCGAAAGATTGAGCTTCAACGTCGTCATCATCAAATACGATGAATAGAACTGACAGAACAGCTTCTAATGCTGAGGCTTCAGACATAGTTATTCCAGATGAACTGTTCAAACGGCCACTTGCTACAATTCCAATGAGCACAACGGACAGAGCTATCCATCAAGGACGAATCCGCGTTCGGTAAAATACGCCAATAGCTGCCCATTTGATCTTCTTTCAAGCCACTAGTCATGTTCCAGCACCTGAGCCAACACTAGACTCACGAACCTCTAGCTCCTGTAGCCTACCCTGGCGGATGATCTCTTTCACGGTGTACATTCTCTCGCCTCAAACATTTCGCCATATCTTTGTTGAACCCAATTTCTACTGCCTCACGTCCGTCAATGCCGCCTTACCTTTCTGTGCTGCACTCAGGAAGCCGATTTGGCCCTTGTAGGTCGCAACAAGCTACTGCCTTCTGTAACCGACCTCTCCGCCCTCTTTGCTGAAGATTGCTGAGAGGAGATCTATTTGTCGTTTGATGGCTTGGCCAGATCACTGGACATGTTCTCAAAGATAATCCTTGCCGCCATTCGCGCTATAATCGCCGATGATTTGGGTGGCAGCAAAATTAGTCACTCCAAGTCCTCTGCTTTTCGAAATGGGCACAATTTCTGCAACTCTAAACCCTCTGCTTCTCGCAATGCGAAGCGTGGATTCCATAGACTTTGCCAGCATTTTACACTTCTACCATGGCCCATAACAGATCCTGACTCTACAGGCATTCAAACCTTTTCTGTGAAGAACCAGGCGAATTCTCCTCCACTTATCTCTGCTAACATCGAGGAAATGGATATTCACGTAGCCAATAGTAGTGACACTTGGGAGCAACTTGAAAAAGGTCGATTTCTCTAACGTGTCTTTGCCATACTTTGGAACCTCATCCTGCAGAATAGCGATATCCTGGAGACCGCGACTAAAGAGCGAGACGAGCTCATGATGCAAATTTTCGAACTTGAGGAATCCACAGCTGCTTCGGCCAAACGACCCCCACTACTAATTATGCAGTTCAAGCGACGAACCACCCCTAAGAACAAACCTGATCAGAACGATTTCAATACATCCACTTAAGTTTTGAGGAATTCATTTCCCAAACTTAACCTGCGACTTCTCACAACCCTTCCTCCAAGTAAAAACCTGCAAGGCCTCTACCAAGCGAAACGACGCCTCCACTGAAACTGGTCCAAGAAAATCAACGACCTCTCACAAGCAGGGCTGTTCTTCAAACCATGTACCTGCCTCAGTGGCTCAGACAGTCAGAGAAGATCCCAAAAACCAATGCCGATCTCTCCCTCTACTCGAGGACGTATATGAAGCGCAAAACCTGTCTATCTGCCAATGGTTGGGCATTTCTCCGCAACAAAAAGGAGATGAATTCTCACGCCAACTACTCCGAAAACACCGTGCTCTGCCCTTATCAACAAGTTGGCCCTTCAACCTCAAGGTGAGTGGACCTCGTGAATTTCTCACACGCTCTTTAATCTTCCGTGTTGCAGACTGAGCTTCACCTTGGTGAACGCCATGCTCTACCTCCCGGTCAATGCTGTCCTTCCTGCAGCAAGGGCTGTGTTGTGATATGTAAATAACCTATGTTAAGTGTTATAATTGTTACCTATTGTTAACTATGCAAAATATTCCATTTGTCAATTGTTTAAAAAAAAAAAAAACTTATGTAAATTATTTCCTTTTTATCTCTATCTTGTATATAAGAAGATTGCTAGATTGAATAAACATTCAGTTCAACTTGTAAGTCGTAGCGAGTTTGTTCAGACAACTCATGCACATTACAACAGGCTGTACAGTTCCCACATAGTTCAATCTCCCAGAATGGATCCTTCACCGCCCTCCCGGAGATCGATCCTAGCATCTTCCGAACCATGGGCTCCCGAGTCAGGCTATGATTTAGTCATCCCTCATTTTGAGGAACCCCTACGCCATCAGCCTGCACTACAGACACTTTGGCTTCGGGCACAGTTCTGCCAGATGCACCACCAGCAAAGCCCCCTTCTACCATTGCGGCCAATCTAGATACCAGGGCTGCTTCTGCCCATCCTTGAATATACCACGTTCTTCCAAGTGTACCAAATGTCTTTTCAAAGGACCTATAGCCCTCTTTGAAATTTGACCTTACTCCTTCACATCAGCTGGTCATCGAACTTTGAGATTCTAGGCTCCATGAGTCAGGTTGGCCTTCACTGACTGTCCTATCTACCAAATGCAATTCCTTCAGAAACTAAATTGTTTCACTGGAACTCCGCCTCCTGAATCCTGCCAAATGAAGCTCTACTTCTTATCCAAAATGCCTGTCAGGAACCTGATCTTGCAATTATTTGTGTCAATCTGGTGTGCACATCGTTTATTCCGCGCCATTAATGTCATCTTGACTTTTCCAAATACCGCGAGATGATTGTTTGCATAGAGATGAGGTAGAAGAATGCCTGGAAACGAATGAAATCGTTCTTGATAAGGCGTAATGTACGTTCAATTTTACTTGGACCATCGTGAAACCTTCTACGACCTTCTCCAGCCCCCCAGCCACTTACTTGAACAACTCAATTCCCTCAATTCCCAAGATCCCCTACTGAACTTCTGACTACCTAATTCCTGCTACCCCATCACCCTGGCCTAAAGCCTGCTGAAACTGAATCCTGTAATATCGCGTCATTCATCTTAGGTACAGTCTCAACTCTGATCGTCCTCCCGTTTCTTGATTCTTCCGGCCGCTGCGAGGGATTTCTTGGCGTCTCAACTGGAAGGCGAGCATATGCAAATATATATCTACTGTATATACGCTATCTAAATCAAGAAATATGTTTATAATATAAGAATGTAATTGGATCAATTGAAATAAAATAATTATTTTTTGGAATTCTCTTACCTGCAGTTCTCACACTAGGACACTTACCAGGTCAATGCTGGCTTACTACGAAACAAAAGGATAATGCTGGTCATGGAACAATTTTAGCAGTAGGCAATCCTTAAGTCAGTTTTGTTGTAAGATCCCAGTGTCTTGTTGTCTATAGTTTCTCTGTAAATATTTTAATACCAAGAATCCATTTAAATTTCTCATCTTATAACTCCATCCAATAGTATAGCAGTCCACAGATCAGTTCTCAACCTCCATCACAACTCTAAGACACTCTCTTTGAGGTATGATGGGAAATAAAACATTTCTCCATTATTATTATTTATTTGGCTAACCCTCAGGTTCCTAGAGCCACGTACAGAAGTCACCAACTACCCGGGTTGTCTTTAAGGTCTAAGTCTTTTTTTTTTTACCATTAAAGTTAAGGTCAAATTCATGAGGTGGTCCCAATGGACAAAACTTGAGGAAGTAAAAAGTATTTGATATTGCCGATCGTGTCTTTTTTTTTTTTTTTTTTAAGGAAACAGAATCAATTTTGTTCACATTTGGTTATCTCGTGTGTCTTCAATAAAGATAACCGTGTAATATCTTTCAGAGTTATTGTCTGAACCCCAATATACGAGGTATATGGTACATGGTAAAAGGTACAACTTCCTTAAGTTTTGTCCATGAGTGTAGTTCTAAATAGCGAGATTCCCTGGTTACTTCTACTTGCTACTTTAAAAGTATTTTAGGAGGTTTGAAGAAATTTTCCACTCTGCGCCAAAATCCCTCACAATCCTAGCCTCGCCACAACATATTCTAGACGGAATTGGATCAAACAGAAAAAACCTCTTCCTGAGCCTTACTAAAGATGTCTTGAGAAAGTTAGATGTGCACAACGGAGTGGTGTGGAGACTGGAACAAGCACCACCACCGCGATTGAAAACATAAAACATGGTGTGCAAGTGCTCATGAGCTGTGTTACTAGGACCCCCATTTTACTTGGTGTTTATTTCTTATAGGGTTCTCGTCTACTTCTAGCCTAAGTTGCACAAATTTCTCCATTTATGATACATATAAATATATACTCTATTTATTATTTTATGTATATAACCCCTTGTTTGGCACCATGCTTAACACGTCTTATTACAATCGTAAAACTCCAGGTTTTGTATCCTGATAAGTTATTTTTTTAAATAGGGGTAAAGCTATAGCTCCATTAAATCATTTTCGTTTTCTTGACAAATGTCGTAGTTGTGTTTTGACAAGTTACCACTCTTGCACAAAACTTAAATGGAAAGTCTTTGATATCGCCGGTCGTCTTTATTTATTTATTATTCTTTTTTTTTTTTTTTTGAAGGAGACAGAGGCAATTTTGTTCACACTTGGTTACATCGTGTGTGTCTTCAATAATATTCAGAAGTCTATTAGTAACATATTGGTAGTCAGAGAGTCTTACAAAGTCGTATCTATCCTCGACTTGTTTAAATGGAGGAAGGTAAGGTACGAGCCGTCGATGGTTGGTGAGGAAGAAGCGGCCGTAGAGTTGATGTCGAGACCTTGCAGGACGTCGGCCAGTTTTCTCAGCACTGTGTTGATGGAATTCCGTAGTGTTGTTAACTTCCATCTAGTTCAATGGTGTGACACACGGGATATGTCGTCCTGTTGTCTTTAAAGCAGGTGTGACACCATATCGTGAGTAAAGGATAAAATAATTTAAAAAAAAAAGTTTAAATTAATTTTGTATATTTTGAAAGAATAGAGAGAGGCCACTTAGGTTAGAATGTAAAATACTTCCTGAATGGGGGTAAACTCCGCCCATGCTCATGCGCCCAGCTGATTGAGTGAAGCGTTTATTTTCAAATATTCTCCCCCAAACTGCCCTCTGCTTTCCTCTTTAATATTTCCTGGGAGAGATACAAGTTTTAGCAATATGCAAATTACCATATATATTTAGATAATAGACAAATGGCCTTTTAACATGAACGGGTCTAGGGCTACAACCAGTTCTATAAGCCTCACTTTACTTCAAAAAAACTGAATAATAAAGTATGTGAAAGAGTCTTCCTAATATATTTCGAATTTTTCCCCTCTAAGTAATATAAATTAACATAACACAAAGCAATAACGCGCCATCTATACATATAAAATGAAAGCACGAATGTTTCTTTTATACATAATACAAACTCCTAAAAACTTGATAAATTAACATATGAGCACAAGGTATTATGTTCACTAAATTCCTTCACGCGCCGCTATTCACTTTTTGACCCCACGCGTCCCTTTGACCCCACTCCAGAACGCCTTGCATGGTGCAGAGAACACGTCAACTGGGACCATCACCAATGAAGTCTGGTTCTGGTCTATGACGAATCCAGGTTCAGCCTGAATAATGATTCCCGACGCTTCTACATCTGGAGAGAAAGGTGCACACGCTACCACCGCTCAAACATCGTAGAAAAGATGTCTATGGTGGAAGGGGTGTGATGATCTCGGCAGGGATCATGACCAGGCCGCACGCCCTCCGTGTGTTCAACGGCGGGACTTTGAATGCCCAGAGATACCGGGACGAGATCCTATAACCCCATGTCCGGCTTTTCCGGGAGGCTGTTGGCCCGGGTTTCGTGTTTATGAATGACAACGCGCCCCAAACAGAGCCGGTCTGGTTAATGAATATCTGGAATTCGAAGACACGTACAGAATGGAATGGCCGGTGAGGTCCTCAATCCCATAGAACATGCTATCTGGGAAGGAGGGTTTCAGCCCGCCAAGAACCAACCAGGACAACTGCTCTTGAACAGGAATGGGCTTTAATCCCAAATGAACTCCTGGACATCCTTATTTCCAGCATGAAACGACGGTGTGAGTGTTGCTTGACAGTGAGGGGCGATCACATCCCCTATTTCTTCCGCTGATTCCTGGGATTTCTAAAAGTTAAAAGTTTTTGATATCGCGTTCGTCTGTTTTTTTATTTATTTATTTTTAATTATTATTTTGGATACAAAAGAAATTTTGTCATATTTGGTTATCTCATGTGTCTTCAATAAAGGTTACTGTAATATCTTTCATAGTTATTGTCTCAATCCCGATATACATGCTAAAAGGTACAACTTCTTTAAGTTCTGTCCATGAGAGTATATACACTGCCTCCTACTGTATGCTCTTGTTTATTACGGTATATGTTGGCTTCACTATGCTCCTTAGAATATTATGCTCTATTGTTGATACTTTTATATTATTTTATTTTAAAATTTTTATATATTTGACCACCTATAGGTTAAATTGGGCCATAGGCTAATAAAATTGGACGAGGCATGAGCGGGATGTTGAATCCCTAGCTTTATTTACGCCGTCAAGAATAAGCTGATGGGAATGTATCCCAACGAATACGATATCCATGGAATGGAAGCCCAAGGCTGGCTCTTGAGGGTCAGAACAAGCCAATGATCCCTGCAGTATTCAAAATTCGAAGATTTATTTGATCATGAGCGAGCTTATATTGGCCGTAGGGTAAAATTGGGCGAAAGATGAACGGGAGATCTCATTGGCATGCATTAATTACACCGTCAGGAAGAAGCTGGTGGGACTGTATTCTAACGGATAAGATTCCATGGAATGGGCGCCATCGGCTGGCTCTTGAGGGTCAGAAAAAGCCAATGATCCCTGCAGTATTCAAAATTCCAAGAATTATTTGGTTATCAGCGAGCTTATATTGGCCGTAGGGTAAAATTGGGCGAAAGATGAACGGGATCTCATTGGCATCCAATGCTGGTGGGGATGTATTCCAACGAATTGGATATCCATTGAATAGACGCCATCGGCCGAATCTTGAAGGTCTGGACGAAGCCATTGCTCGCTGCAGAAGATATTTCCTCCCTCTCTCTGGTGCCTGTTGCCACCTCCGCTCTCTTTCACGGCCGAACCTTCTGTTGCAAAAACCCTATCAAGTTTCTACACCTACAGCAATGCAAATAAAAAGGAAATCCAAACAATCTAACATGAATAGAACACCCGGTAAGTTCCCTTGCCCACATCTACTGCTCCATTAGCGACTCCCACGAATCAGGGTTCATATTTAGCAGGTTTTTAACCAAAGTGATGGGTGCTGGGGTAGCAGAACCTCAGTAGACAGAAGTTCAGTAGAGGATCTTGGGTAGTGAGGGAATTGGGTTGTTCTTGTCGGTGGCTGGGGAACTGGAGAAGGTCGTAGATGGTTTCAGGGTGACCCCAGTACAACTGGATATAAATTACGCCTGCTCATGAACAACTGCGTTTTTCAGACATTCTTCACAAAGCATAGCTGAAGTACGGAAGACAGATGGAGCTACTTGGATTTCCAGTAGGCCTTGAAAAGGCAGATGGTACATTTGACAGAGGGCGGGATGTTTTAGACTGGGCAGAAGCGAGCCTCGAATCCTGATTGGATGTAGTGATAGCAGGTGGCCAGGGTACATGTGACAGAGCTGTGGCCGAGGTCACACCTACTGCAACAACATCGGACGTCGAGATACTTCTCGATGTGGAGGATGACTCCGTCACAGCCTGCCTCGAGAGCCCAGGGTTCAGAAGGTGGAAGAATGGAGCACCAGTAGGCAGTTAAGACCCAATACGGAAGGATGAAGGATGAGCGAGCCCTGTCACTAGGAAGATAAACATTGGCCGGGATGGAGAAGATGGCGTTCACGAGCGCCGAGTCCTCCTTCAACTTAGATAAAACAGATGCTTGGGGGAACTTACGAGGTAACGGACCTTGAGGCTGTGCGAATTCCACGGCGAAGTAAAAGCAGAGCGAGGGGATGAATTGTGGGTTGAGGGTTGAAGAACTAGCTTTCTTTTGGAGCGTAGAGAGGCTGAGACATTGGCAGATAGGGTCTATCTTTGAGGATGGCCTTGAGTATGAAGATAACAGAATCGCGGGGGTGTGGAATTCTCTATGATTTGGTGTATCATTGAAGGAGGAACTTGGACGAAAGAGCGTGCATGCATGGGATTAATGGTAGGTTTTTTTCAGACCACTTGATGTGGAGGCCTAGGTTGGTTTGGGAAGGACCTTGGAAGGTCATTTCTTTGAGGAAAAGTTGTGAGGAAAGGCAGAAATGAGGTTTGGGGACTCTATTCCTACTTTTATCTGAGCGAATATGTTCTTAGAGCTAATTCGTATTGAATCGCTTGGACTGAAGCATTGGTAATGCAGGGTTGGTTGAGGGGAGCAGCGGTGATTTCCTCTAGCTCCAAAAGTTTCAACATCAGCTCGTTCCTCTCCTTAGCCATGGAAGCCTGGTCATCGCAGAACTGCAGAATGAGATTTTTTCTCTGGAAAATACACGGTGAAAGAGGGAGTTATTCCAAGGTTACCCCCAAAGAATATAACTATTGGTGATGCTAATATCAATTTCCTCAATGTTCTCCGGATTGAGTGCAGGTTGATCCAGTTCTTAATAGACGAAGATTGGATTCTTGTATCGTCGGTATCTGTTATAGGCCATGGTAGATTTGTAGGGTGCCGGTAATTGCTGTGGGAAACGGGCTTGGTAGTGCGAGAAGCACGGGAGCTTGGAGTTACAGTGATTGCGGACGTTTGGGAGAGCAGGGCTTGGAGCGCAGTATTCGCAGCTTCCCAAGTGGTCTACAGCCATGACGAAAGCCGCAGCGGGTATTAATTCGAGATGATGTCCAGTGAGCTGGCGAAGACAGCTAACGGCAAGTAGATCTCCAGACAACAATCTTCAAGCACGAGTGAGCGCAGGAGAGATAGGCAGTCGCCAACAGTAACTTGTTGCGAGCGTCACAGGTCGAGTCTGTTAGCAAAGTGCAGCACGGAGAAGACTTCCAGGTGTGACTTGAATGGAGCTTGAGGTAATAGAAAGTATGCCAAAGAGATCTGCGACTGCAGTGAAGCGACAGAAAGTGCAGCCGTGTAAGAAATCAACAGCCGTGCTAAGTTCGTGGTATTGCACGATGTCTGGCAGTGGTGCGGGTTACGAAGCCTAACTCGTGATTAGAAAGTAGGCCCTTTGCAGCATTTTGCGAAAATTGCTGTGCGCGAATTTGCCCTTGGTGATCAGTTCAGTCCTTCGTGGTATTCGGTCCAACCGTGGTTACAGTAGTCTCTGACTGGTGCATATGGAAAGGCTGTTGGAAAAGCCGCATAATCGTAATCAAACGTGGGCCGATTCTAAGCTAAGCATGATGCTGTCGACGTTCAGTCTTCCGCGAAGTTCTCGAGCCTTGAATGTGGATGTATTCAATAGGAGGAAGGCTGTGAAGGGCCGTTACGGGAGACAGTACGATGGGTCACTCTCGAGATCTTGATATCAGAGAACCGTCATTTTGTGGACAGATTGAAATCCCTGGGTGATTGTGGAGTCCCTGGGGTCTTCCTCCATACGGAATCGGAAGATTCTTTGGGGAATTTACTCGGTTGCCTACACTTTAAAGCGGATGAGCGGCTTACTGGAGAGGGCGTCGTACATATGACTTCTGGGCTTGAAGTGTACAGTACTAGCATACCTCTAGTCCGTAGAGATCCCAGACATTACATGGCAGGGCCTTTTCAACCTGGGGATAGCTTCAAGGATCTCTAAGGGATTGGTGTTGGGATCCACAAGCTCTACTACAGCATGGTCCAGAGATAAGGTCACGTGGCTTTGAAATATGGTCCGATTTAAGAATACAGGCCATGGACAGTAGTCATGTAGCCATTAGTTAAGTGGTTTCGGCATTCTAGTGATTTGAACAGAATGGAACTTTCGTTGACCTTCTTCGAAGGGACACTAGTGCCATCTTCTGGAAGGTTTTCGGGTTAATAGTGTCGATGGAGAGGTCTGGACAGTGGCTTCTCCGAATATTTTGGTCAGAAAGGTGAAATCACTTTCGCGGAGTTGTGCATCTTAGATGGCACAAAAGGAACTGCATGATAGGCCGCGTTAATGGTGCAGGGCTTACGGTTCAACTTCCTCGTACTCGATGAACTTAGGAATGAGCCCGTTGCACTCACGGGTATGCCAAGCAGGCCTTGGTACAGTTTCAAGATTGATTTGCAAGACTGGTGAGGAAGCATTCTACGGTTTGGTAGGCGTCTAGGTCCCCCAGATTTGAGAATTTGTTGAAGGCTTCAGTGATGTCTGTGAGGATAATATTGGCAATAGTTTGAGATTCGCCTGGTTTCAATAACGGGATGGGGGCACTGATGGCAGAGACGAGGGACATGTAGGAATTATCAGATTGAGGTAGGATTGGTGGAGGAAGGGAATACGTGGCATCACTGAGGTCCTTAGAACTGCGTCGAGATGGATGTCAGAGTGGAGGGAGTAGCTGGTGGAGCAGTTGGTGTGGGCTGGGAACTTCCGCGGCTTTTTAATAATGACAGAGACACCCTAAAAGCAGATGGCCTCCCAGACCTTTCGGTCCATAAGCCGGCAATGGCAGGGACAGTAAAAAACCTACCGTTCCTGAGTCTCACACCTATGTATCAGAATGAAAAATAGCCAGAAGGCTTGTCGAAGCAGAAGGTTCTACCACGGAAGAGGACGGAGATGGTTACTTGCAGCAGTCTTCAGACACCCCGACTCCTCAGGCACCAACAACCACAGCGAGGTTACGATGTTATCCAAATTGCGGCAATCCAACCCAATGCATTCTCACGAACCCTATTGGAAAATTTGCGCCCATCTGCCCACCTCCATCTCTACGCAGTCCCTAGGATTTCAGTGACAACTCCTAACGTATTCCTTTCATTCACCAATCCTACCTTAAGGTGAGGTTCCCTGAACGTCCTACGTCGCTGCCATCAGTGCTTCCACTCCGTTCTTTGAACCAGACGAACCCCAAATAAGTGCCAATAGCATCTTCACAGGCAACACTGAAGCCTTCAACCAGTTCGCAATCTGGGGGACCTAGACGCCTACCAAACCGTAGAATGCCTACTCACCATCCTTGCTAATTAATCTTGAAACTGTACCAAGACCTGCTAGCCATTCCTGTGACTGCAAAGGGCTTATGCCTCAGTTATTGAGTACGAAGAAGTTGAACCCAAGTCCTTCCCCATTGTCGCAGCCGATCAAGCAGCTCCTTTTGAGAGTCATCCAAGATAATCAACTCCGCGCAACTGGATTTCTCCTCCCTGGCTAAAATACTTGGGGAAACCTCTGCCCAGACATCCTCCACGTACCTTGCTAGCCCCACACCCTTCCAAAAGATGACTCTGGCGTTCTTTCGAAGAAGACCAACAAGAACCACTCTGGTCAAGATATTAGAAGCCGAAACCACTCCACCAATGGCTACAAGACTACTGCTCCTAACCCTCAGGCCTGCATCACCGAGTGGACCTTAACTCATAACTACGTGAATCTCTCTGTGGATAATGCTATAGTCGAGCCTGGGAATCCCCACACCGATTCTTTGGAGATCTTTGAAACTGTCCATGCTGCGAAGGCCCTGCTTTGCAATGCCTGGGATCGCTACCCACTATAGGTATGCTATTCCTGCACACTTCCTGCCCAGGAGTCATTATTTCTATGTACGAATACTTCTCTAGAGAGCTTATCATTCATTTTCAAAGCGAGAGCAACCGAGGAAATTACCCCAAGAATCTGCCCTATCCGTGTGGAGGAAGAGACCAGGGACTTCACAATCATCCCTGGTGCCTAATCTGACTCCGTAATGGCGACATCCCTGGTAGCAAGACCCTAAGAGTGACCGATCGTTCTGTCACCCGTTACGGCCCTGCACGGCCTTCATCGAGATGAATGCAGACAGACTCAAGGCTTGAGGACTTCGCGGAAGACTTAGCGACGAAGTAATCATCCTCAAAAGCGAGAAATCGACACGCGTTTGATAATGTTGATGGGACTTCTCCAACAGCCTTTATAGATCCACCAGTCAAAGGCTCCTGTTACCATTGTTGCATCAAATACCACGAATGACTGAGCTGATCATCAAGAAAGAAATTGCGCACGGCACTATACGACAATTGCTGCGTCAAGAACCTACTTTCTGAACACGAGTTACGCATCGTAATCTGCCCCACCCCTAGACTTCATGCTATGTCACGAACATATTACGGCTGCTGATCTTTTTCACGGCTGCGCTTTCTGTCGCATCACGACAGACAGTCATACTTTCTACTACCTCAAGCTTTATTCAAAGTCGCTGCTGGCAATTTTTCTCCGCGCTCTGCACTTTGCTAACTGACTCGGCCAATGGAGATTGCAACAAGCCACTGTTGGCTATCGCCGATCACTCCTGCGCTCAATACTGCTTGACGATTGTTGCCTGGAGATCTATTTGCCGTTGAATGTATTAGAAAGCTCGCTGAATATCTTCTCGAGTAAATACTCGCCGCAGTTGTCGCCATGGCCATTGGGAAGTCGTGAATACTGTCTCTCCAAGATTTGCACTCTCAAACAGCCGAAATTACTGTAACTCTAAGGTACACTATTTCTCTCACTAGGAATCCCGTTTCCCACAGCAATTACCAGCACCCTACAAAGATACCATGACTCATAACAGATACCGGCGCTACGAGAATTTAATCTTCGTCTATGAAGAACCGGATCTATCTGCACTCAATCCTGAGTACATTGAGGAAATTGATATTCACATCATCAATAGTGATAGTTCTTGGGATAACCTTGAAATAACTCCCTATCTTCACCGTGCTTTTGCCAGAGGTCAAAATCTCATCCTGCAGCTCAGCCATAACCAGGCCTCCGTGGCTATGAAGGGGTACGAGCTGATGTTGAACTTTCTGGAGCTAGAGGATATCACCGCTGCTGCCCTCAACCAACCCTGCACTACTAATGCTTCAGTCCAAGCGATTCAATACGAACCAGATCTAAGAACATATCCGCTCAGCTACCTGTCGGGAATAAAATCCCCAAACCTCATCTCTGCTCTTCCTCACCACTTTTCCTCAAAGAAATGACCTTCCAAGGTCCTTCCCAAACCAACCTAGGCCTCCACATCAAATGGTCTGAACAAAAACCTACCACTAATCCCATGCATGCACACTCTTTCGTCCAAGTTCCTCCTTCAATGATACACAAAATCATCGAAGATTCCACACCCCCGATTCTGATATCTTCATACTCAAAGCCATCCTCAAAGATAGACCTTATCTGCCAACGTCTCAGCTTCTCAACGCTCCAAAAGAAAGCTGATTATTCCGCTCCCAACCCCCAATTCGTGCCCTCACTATGCTTTTACCTCGCCAATAAGCTGGAATTCACACAACTTCAAGGTCCGCTACCTCGTGAGTTCCCCCAAGCATCTGTAAGATTCGAGTTGAAGGTGAATTCGGTCCTCGTGAACGCCATCTTCTCCATCCCGGCCAATGTTGCTCTACCTAGTGCCAGGGCTCGCTCATTCTTCAGCCTTCCTGATCGAGTCTTAACTGCCTTCCTGGTGCTCCATTCTGCCACCTTTTGAACCCTGGGTTCTCTCGGGGCGGGCTGTGACGGAGTCATTCTACTCTTCGAGAAGTATCTCGACGTCCGCCATTGTTACAGTAGATGTGATCTCGGCCATAGCTCTGTCAGATGTACCCTGGTCACCTGCTATCACTACATCCAATCAGGATTAGAGGGTCACTTCTGCCCAATCTAGAATACCCCGCCCTCTGTCAAATGTACCATCTGCCTTTTCAAGGCCTACTGGAAATCCAAGTAGCTCCATCGTTTTCCAGTACTTCAGCTATGCTTTGAGAAGAATGCCTAAACACTCAATTGTCCATGAACAGGCATATCCAATTTTACTTGGACCATCGTGAAACCTTCTACGACCTTCTCCAGCCCCCCAGCCACTTACTTGAGCAACCCAATTCCCTCAATTCCCAAGATCCCCTACTGAACTTCTGTCTACTGAGGTTCTGCTACTCCAGCGCCCATCACTTTGGCCTAAAGCCTGCTGAAACTGAATCCGGCAAATATCCGTGTCATTCATCATACGCACAACCTCAAAATCGCACTTCAACTCGCTTCCACAAGCTCCATAGAAAGAACTACACTAAAGAGAGAGAAGATGCATAGATAAATATCTAATGTATGGGTGCCATGTGAAACATGAAATTATATTTTGTATCTAATCAATTTTTGAATAAAATAATTATTTTTGAATGATTGGGTAAAACTATTTGTGAAAATCTACATAACGCTGTCAGATTGTGGCTACAATTCCAATGTCGGCTTACTACCAAACAACGGGGAATCCTGTGTGCTCTGACAGTGAAAAGAACAACATTTACGAAGGTCACTATAAGACAGTTCTGTTATAAGATCTCAATGTTGTTGTATTGCCTTTTTTTTTTAGCTTATATATACAGTTAAACATGTCTATAGCGCCCCCTCTTGGGACTCACTAAAATAAGGTGCTATAGAGAGGAAGGCGCTATTTAGAGAGGGCGCTATAGACAGGTTTAACTGTATATACATATAAGGGCCTTTTTACCAAGAATATTTGATCCGATGGAGTCGAGAATATGTTGCTGTAAAGCTTGGATTGCGAGCAATTTGATACAGAGAGTATGGAAAAGTTTTCTTAAACCTTATAAAATATTTTCAAATTAGCATGTAGAAGTACCAGGGGGAGAATCTCGCTATTTAGAACTATTTGTGGAAGCAAATGGTGACTTTGTGAACTAATTTTACGGTTAATGGTCGTATTTGAAGCGATAGTCTCTATTGAGGACATTGGTTTAAAAGAAGAGGATTTGGGTCTTTAATTTGCGGTTATTATATAGAATTGTTAATAAATAATAACTTAATTTTATTTATGATTATATAAAGTACATTGTATACTATGAGTGTAAAATTCGGTTTTGATATTTTTGTGTGAGAATAATAAAGTATGTGACGGGAGACTACATAATATTTCAATCTACTTATATATTTGCCTTATTCTGTCTGTTTGTCTGTATGTCTGAAGCTCACGGATAGAATGCGCGCCCATTGGCTGCCAGCGAACACGTGGCCTCCCTGCCCCCCTCTAGACAACCCTGTTATCAGCTGTGCGATACATACACCTGTCTATAGCGGCCACTCTAGACAACCCTGTTATCAGCAGTGTGCTACATCCACCTGTCTAAACAGACCACTCTGTCTATAGCGGCCACTCTAGACAACCCTGTTATCACCAGTGTGTTACATTCACCTGTCTATACAGACCACCCTGTCTATAGCGGTCACTCTAGGCAACCCTGTTAACAGCAGTGTGATACATACACCTGTCTATACAGACCACCCTGACTATAGCGACCACTCTAGACAACCCTGTTATCAGCTGCCTGTCTATACAGACCACCCTGTCTATAGCGGTCACCTTAGGCAACCCTGTTATCATCAGTGTGTTACATTCACCTGTCTATACAGACCACCCTGTCTATAGCGGTCACCTTAGGCGACCCTGTTATCAGCAGTGTGATACATCCACCTGTCTTTACAGACCACCCTGTCTATAGCGACCACTCTAGACAACCCTGTTATCAGCTGTGTGATACATCCACCTGTCTATACAGACCACCCTGTCAATAGCAACCACCCAAGACAACGTTTTTAAAATATATTCGCACTCGGGTAAACCCCGGGCGTTGCCCGGGCCATTCGTCTAGTATTCTAATATTGGAAAAAAAGCCTATAACACGCGTTATATATAACACCCAACAGTATATACAGTTAAACATGTCTATAGCGCCCCCTCTTGGGACTCACCAAAATAGGGTGCTATAGAGAGTGGGTGCTATAGACAGGTCACTTTTAATGTAAATCGCATCGTACTACGTATTTAAAATCGGGCGCTATAGAGAGGAAGGCACTATTTAAAGGGGCGCTATAGACAAGTTTAACTGTATCTAAAAATACAAACATTTAATCACACACATATAGTTTTCAATAAATAAAAAAACTAACTAATTTTTCGTCTGAATCAAGCAAAAAAATAAAATAAAAGAGGAAAAAAAATAACGATTAAAAAAACCGACCGATTAGATATTCTAAAAATTCTTTTGTCGCACATACATATGCAATTGACTAATGTTCTAGTATATAATGCATTTATAAAAAAAAAATAATAATAATAAAATTTTCTTCTGAAACAAAAAAAAAGGGCGGGAAAAAGCAGACGAGAATTGCGGACCTCTCTAATTCAATTGCGCGCCGCACGTGCGAGGTTATTGGTGCTCCAGCTGATAGGATGATTAATGGTCGCAGGGGGACCAGGCTTATCTTCTCGTAATAGATTCATTATATGCCCGGCTTATCGCCGCAGGAGGGCGCTATGCAAATATTTGCCTTGATGCAAATATTACTGTCCCCCTCCACTCTACTCCACTGCCGACCCGCACTCGAGCTAGATGCCTGTACTTGACTGATGTTTCCTACATGTACTTCATATATATATACCCCTGTGTTGATTTTTAATTTTTTTAATATGTAAAGAGGTTTTATACCGTACAATAAATAGCATATTTAATAAACGCTTTTAAAATTCAAATTTTGCAATCTTTAATAAGCTAATTAAAATAATCATTAAATTAAGTACTGAAAATGATAATTATACTAATTTTCTTTTTATCTTTTTTTTATTGATCACTGGAATTTTAATAAAAGGCGCAGACGATTGAGTGCATATATAAGTTTGTTCTTTTAACACTTGTTTATAATGAGGTTTATGATTTACTTTTTCAATTGAGAGAGAGAGAGAGAGAGATAGGGTTCTTTACAAATATTTTTTGTTGAAATAAATGAAAAATACAAGAGTTATTTTTAAAAATATAGATATTGTGTAATTTGTGGGTGTATGTGTGTGTGATTCGCACTCATATTCAGTAGTAAAATATATATATAAATACTGTTCTCTCTCCCTTTAAAACACTATCTATGGATACGTTTATGGATTTAAGGATAATATTATTTCTGACTCACACACATCGTAAAATATTCGCAATTTTAGATATTATTTTTCAAGACACACAAATACACAAAATCCTCACAAATTGCATTAATAAAAACAGCGCTTCGTTGATAAAAAATACTTTCATAAAACGTGATAACTTAATGTAATTTTGGTGGTTGTTGAATATGTTTCAATTTTAGAAAAACAGAACTGCGAACCACGCAGAATTATGAGTTACAAAGAACCATAAATCGTACAGGACAACGAGTCACAAAGAACCATAAATCGTACAGGACAACGAGTCACAAAGAACCATAAATCGTACAGGACTACGAGTCACAAAGAACCATAAATCGTACAGGACTACGAGTCACAAAGAACCATAAATCGTACAGGACTACGAGTTACAAAGAACCATAATCGTACAGGACTACGAGTCACAAAGAACCATAAATCGTACAGGACTACGAGTCACAAAGAACCATAAATCGTACAGGACAACGAGTCACAAAGAACCATAAATCGTACAGGACTACGAGTCACAAAGAACCATAAATCGTACAGGACTACGAGTCACAAAGAACCATAAATCGTACAGGACTACGAGTCACAAAGAACCATAAATCGTACAGGACTACGAGTCACAAAGAACCATAAATCGTACAGGACTACGAGTCACAAAGAACCATAAATCGTACAGGACTACGAGTCACAAAGAACCATAAATCGTACAGGACTACGAGTCACAAAGAACCATAAATCGTACAGGACTACGAGTCACAAAGAACCATAAATCGTACAGGACTACGAGTCACAAAGAACCATAAATCGTACAGGACTACGAGTCACAAAGAACCATAAATCGTACAGGACTACGAGTCACAAAGAACCATAAATCGTACAGGACTACGAGTCACAAAGAACCATAAATCGTACAGGACTACGAGTCACAAAGAACCATAAATCGTACAGGACTACGAGTCACAAAGAACCATAAATCGTACAGGACTACGAGTCACAAAGAACCATAAATCGTACAGGACTACGAGTCACAAAGAACCATAAATCGTACAGGACTACGAGTCACAAAGAACCATAAATCGTACAGGACTACGAGTCACAAAGAACCATAAATCGTACAGGACTACGAGTCACAAAGAACCATAAATCGTACAGGACTACGAGTCACAAAGAACCATAAATCGTACAGGACTACGAGTCACAAAGAACCATAAATCGTACAGGACTACGAGTCACAAAGAACCATAAATCGTACAGGACTACGAGTCACATAGAACCACAAACCAGACAGGAATAAGAGCCACAAACCACACAGAAATAAAAGCCACAAAGAACCACAAACCACACGGGAGACAAGCCACAATGAACCACAAATCATACAGGATTACGAGTCATAAACCACAAACCACAGAGAAATAAGAGCCACAAAGAACCACAAACCACACAGGACTACGAGTCACACAAACCACACAGAGATACAAACCACATAGAACTATAAACCATTTAGAAACACAAACAAACACAGACCCATAAACCGCACAGACCTACAAACCACTCACCCAAAAACCATACAGAACCACAAACAAACCACACTAAACTATATACTACACCGACCACACTGAACCACAAACCACACATACCCACAAACATGGGTAACATACGGAGTTAAAGAGATGGGGTGAAATTAGCTTTATTTCGGGACCAATCATCGTAGCCGAAGCCAAGAGGGAGCAAGTAGGGTTTCGTCTGGTTACCCAGCTGCTGTCATCTTCTGCACCTTTTTTTTTTCTGTCATCGTTCGGCTTACGTTGGATTGATTCTTTTAACGCCTCGCAGCTTTTTACGGCACACGTATACAACTTGACATATATGATAAGGGTAAAAAAAATCGCGAAAATATTCCAAACAAAATTTTCACAAATGTTATTTATATAGTTCATCAAATTTTACAAATGTATGAATCCTCTAAAATGTTATTTAATGTATTTTTGTCAATATTTTCCGAGAGAGAGAGAGAATACAAAAAAAAAACTAAAAACCTGAGAAAGTATTGATAAAAAAAAATGCAGCATCATTCATTTATCATTATGTGCCTATAATCTAGTCCAAAATGTTTCCACCAAATAGATTTCGATATATAGTTAATATTCCGATAGATGGCGCAAGCCATCATGAACTTTCAGTTACACAATCAGAAAGGTGATTTCTTTTAATGAAAGAATCATTTTACAGATCTCAAGTGCCGTCTAGTGAGATAAGAACTACCGCGAAGTGTACCAGATATATGTACATCCAGCCAATATGTATATAATAAATGTACATCCATCCAGCCAGTAGGTATATAATGAATGTACATCCATCCATCCAGCCAGTATGTATATAATGAATGTACATCCATCCAGCCAGTATGTATATAATGAATGTACATCCATCCAGCCAGTAGGTATATAATGAATGTACATCCATCCAGTCAGTATGTATATAATAAATGTACATCCATCCATCCATCCAGCCAGTATGTATATAATGAATGTACAACCATCCATCCAGCCAGCATGTATATAATAAATGTACATCCATCCATCCAGTCAGTATGTATATAATGAATGTACATCCATCCATCCAGCCAGTATGTATATAATAAATGTACATCCATCCATCCAGTCAGTATGTATATAATGAATGTACATCCATCTAGCCAGTATGTATATAATGAATGTACATACATCCAGCCAGTATGTATATAATAAATGTACATCCATCCATCCAGTCAGTATGTATATAATGAATGTACATCCATCCAGCCAGTATGTGTATAATAAATGTACATCCATCCATCCAGTCAGTATGTATATAATGAATGTACATCCATCTAGCCAGTATGTATATAATGAATGTACATACATCCAGCCAGTATGTATATAATGGAACACTTCACGATTTTGCGTGTCATCCTTGCGCATATATATATATATAATGGATGCACATCCATCCAGCCAGCCAGTATGTATATAATGAATGTACATCTATCCAGTCAGTATGTATATAATGAATGTACATCTATCCAGTCAGTATGTATAAAAAGAATGTACATCCATCCAGCCAGTATATATATAATGAATGTACATACATCCAGCCAGTATGTATATAATGGATATACATCCATCCAGCCAGTATGTATATAATGAATGTACATCTATCTAGCCAGTATGTATATAATGAATGTACATCTATCCAGCCAGAATGTATATAATGAATGTACATCCATCCATCCAGCCAGTATGTATATAATGAATGTACATACATCCATCTAGCCAGTATGTATATAATGAATGTACATACATCCAGCCAGTATGTATATAATGAATGTACATACATCCAGCCAGCCAGCCAGTATGTATATAATGAATGTACATACATCCAGCCAGTATGTATATAATGAATGTACATACATCCAGCCAGTATGTATATAATGAATGTACATCTATCCAGCCAGAATGTATATAATGAATGTACATACATCCATACATCCAGCCAGTATGTATATAATGAATGTACATCCATCCATCCAGCCAGCCAGTATGTATATAATTAATGTACATACATCCATCCATCCAGCCAGCCAGCCAGTATGTATATAATGAATGTACATCCATCCATCCAGCCAGTATGTATATAATGAATGTACATCCATCTAGCCAGCCAGTATGTATATAATAAATGTACATCCATCCAGCCAGTATGTATATAATGAATGTACATCCATCCATCCAGCCAGAATATATATAATGAATGTACATCCATCTAGCCAGCCAGTATGTATATAATGAATGTACATCCATCCATCCAGCCAGTATGTATATAATGAATGTACATCCATCTAGCCAGCCAGTATGTATATAATAAATGTATATCCATCCATCCAGCCAGTATGTATATAATAAATGTACATCCATCCAGCCAGTATGTATATAATGAATGTACATCCATCCATCCAGCCAGAATATATATAATGAATGTACATCCATCCATCCAGCCAGTATGTATATAATGAATGTACATCCATCCATCTAGCCAGTATGTATATAATGAATGTACATCCATCCAGCCAGTATGTATATAATGAATGTACATCCATCCAGCCAGTATGTATATAATGAATGTACATCCCCTAAACACCGGCGGAGATGTAATCCAAGCCGTCCATTACCCTCAGGTTACCATAGAGACGGCGCTAGATCAATCCAACCTTATGGTTTATGTAGGAAGCGGGCGGTTTCCTGCCCTGGTAATTCCATGCTATCATCACACATGATCGACTGGGCCCATTTCCATAACAAAGTGCTCTCTTCCTACCTTCATTAGCGTCTTACCTGCCTCCCGTCCCGTAAAAGGACTACACCCTCCACCTAGCACTATAGTGTAGCGTTAGACAGTTTCTGTTGTTAGATACAATTGGCGGTGATATCGTCTTAGATTTAACTCAGTTTTGAAGAAGGAATCAAAGCTAGTGGCCACGAGTTTATTCAATTATGCGGTATAATTTTGGAAAGCTTTCGGACATTTGACATCCTTCAACAGGCTATTATACAAGAAACTAGAGAAGCCTGTTGAAGGACGTCATAGTCCGAAAGTTTGCCAAGATTATACCGCATAATCCGCTGTGCGTCGTGGACAATTATTAAAATATTCAATCAAACCAATAGAAGCCTTCGAAACCTACTTTACAGAAGAGTTCTCAAGATTCCTTGGACAGATATGGTAACAAATAATCAAGTCCTCGATCGAATGGGTACAGAACGACAGCTGATAAAGTTCATAAAAACAACGAAAACTGACGTTTGCTGGACATGTGATAATCAGCAGAGAGATATTATTGACAGTGTTGGGGGGAAAGCTCCGGGGGAAGAGATCGAGGGGAAGGAGACGACAGGGATACACAGACGATCTAAAACAATGGACTAGACGACACGAGGAGATGAAGAGGATGGCGGAGGAACTATGGAGAGACCATGTGGCCCACCCTCAGTAGAGGAAGGCATTGAAGGAGGAGGAGTGTAATATATATGAAAATTTTTACTTTATAATAATCTTTCGGTATAATTTTCAAAAACATAAATCATTTTATATTTCTTGTTTTTCTTGATTCTGGACACCAGTTTAAGGTATTATTTATCATTTATAACCGCAGATTGCTTATTTTGCCACATATCAAACATATATCGTTGCCTTTCAGGTATTTATGTAAATAAAAGTTTGCTTGATTTGGTTTCCCAAATAAATAAGTCTTGTCACCCTTTGTCTTTTTCAATTTTTCTACCTGACAATATGTATATAGGTATACACAGAGTATATAAAAGGAGAAAAAAATGATAAAACCCATACATAAGTCTTTATTAAGACCCTTCGTCTTATAAACAACTCTCAATAAACATCCAAGCACGCAATTAAAAAGAAGTTGAAACTTTAAAAGAGAGAGAGAGAGAAAATAAAAGGGAGAATTTATGGTCATAACCAAACTTTTTTTTATGGCAGCCGATGTAATCCAAGAATGTAATGACGTCACTGTTGACCCAGGGTGATGATGATAACCATCTGGATGGACCACAGAGTGCCCGGTAATCGTCTGTCCCGTTTTTTTACACCGTGATTCACCTTCGCCATTCGAGCCGTTAATGGCGACCACCGGACATATGGAAATATGGATTAGTGGTCGTCTGCAGTTTAATTCTTCACGAGGCTTATCCACCACAGTCTCATACATGTATTCACCACTGATAGGGGTCATAATATATATGGGGAAAAAAAGTTAAAAAATGAGAAATTGTACTGGGGGATCATAGATTGATATTAAATGAAAAACAATAATTATTTAACATTTATTCCGACAGATGGTGCAAGCCATCAGAAACTTTTAGTTTCACAATCAGGAAATAAAGGTAGCTTGCTAGTTAACATTTTCTTATATTCTATTTACATCCTTTTTTTTTTTTTTTTTGCGTGAAGTAGTCTTTATTGTAGATAATATTTTTCTTATCCCAGTGTCTAAAAACTGTAAACTTCGTGATAAGACGATAAGACTCCATGATGAGTCTGTCTTCTGCTAATACAGTAGAACTTGGATAATTCGAATTTTTTAATGGCTCTTGGGGTTCGAATTATCCAAGTTCGACTGTACAAAGAAACTGAAGCACCTGTTGTGACAGTCTGACTTCAGATAAGAACGGTCGTTCCTAACATGGGGAACTAAACATCTTGGCTGATGGTCTTGACATGGATTGAGATGTTGGTTGGTAGAGCTTCTTCTTCCTTCTTATCTCCACTCAATCATATTAAGGTCTGGGTGAAGTAGAATGCGTCTGCCTTTGTCATTAAGACTGGGAACACTACTCAGTGGCAGGCCGACTTAGCTCCAAAAGAAATGGCCGCCTCGGCTGGTAGAGCTTACTTTTAATGGTGATATGTGATTTCGCCATTCACCCAATATCGTCGTTGAGGTTTTGTGGATTTTTGTAGATGTAGCCTCAACTCAGGAGAGCTTCACTACACTGTTTATGGCTGTTGGTCCGAGATTGTTGCTTAGATATTGTCAGCTAACCGCCGTCTCTGGTAGACATCTGATCCTGTAGACCCGCATGGTAGGATTCAGTTCTCCTCCAAGCTTACGATGAACAATTTAACGACCTCGCCATATTACCTATCCATACCACCTTATACCTATCCATTCTTTAAGCCGTTCAAAAATAAACAATTTCTACTGCCCTTACTGCAATGGAAAAATTAATAGGAGGGCCTCGCTCATCAGTGGTGAACCCTACCAGCGGTTTCGCCAGTTTAATCTACCATTGCGCTAATGCATCGTAAAATAATATTATATACGACAACAAAAACTCCCGCCCTGCAACACGCCAATAACACTTATTCTCATATTTTGTCATATATAATATGTTTGTTGAAGAGCAAAATTTGCTCGAAATATTTGAACACCTCAAAATAAAGAAAGAAACTCTATACTTAAAAGCTAATGCTCCTTATTCGAACAATGTGGTCGTGGTCGATTGACATTCCCTCCTCCTCAAGATGTATCTGGATGATATTTTCTAACGAATCCTTTCACTCAAGAGGTTTAAAGTTTCCAACAAATCTACATCAATATAGCTCTAAGAACAGAATGATGTTCCGTAACGGCTGATTTCTGTATCAGAGATAGCACTCGCTGAATTTAATGATAAAGTAAATTTTATTATGATGCGCGATGGGAGGGTTCACCACTGATGAGCCAGGCCCTCCCATTAATTTTTCCATTGCAGTAAGAACAGTAGAAATTGTTTAATTTTTAAAAGAATCATACGCGTCTATAATAGTTTCGAATTGTCATAAAGTAAATTGTTCGAATAAGGAGCATTAGCTTTTAAGTATAGAGTTTCTTTCTTTATTTTGAGGTGTTCAAATATTTCGAGAAAATTTTGCTCTTCAACAAACATATTATATACGACAAAAAAAAAATATCTTTTTACAAAAATAAGTGAAAATAAATGTTATTGGCGTGTTGCAGGGCGGGAGTTTTTATTGTCGTATATAATATTATTTTACGATGCATTAGCGCAATGGTAGATTAAACTGGCGAAACCGCTGGGAGGGTTCACCACTGATGAGCCAGGCCCTCCCATTAATTTTTCAATTGCAGTAAGGGCAGTAGAAATTGTTTCTTTTTTTTTAAATAGTAGATTAAACTGGCGAAACCGCTGGGAGGGTTCACTACTGATGAACCAGGCTCTCCCATTAATTTTTGCCATTGCAGTAAGGACAGTAGAAATAGTTTTTTTTTTTTTTTAATGGTAGATTAAATTGGCGAAACCGCCTGGGAGGGTTCACTACTGATGAGCCAGGCCCTCCTATTAATTTTTCCATCGCAGTAAGGGCAGTAGAAATTGTTTATTATTAAAAAGAATCATACGCGTCTATAATAGTTTCGAATTTTGATAATATTATTTACCCGTTGTGAAGAACAAAATTTTCTCGAAAGCTTGAAACACCTCAAAATAAATAAACTCTTTGGCTCAAAAGCTAATGTGTTCCTTATTCAAATCATTTCAGGGTAACTGTCGCTCGTATAAAGTAAACTAGTTGCATAGATGAGGTCTCTGTGAAATATTTAACATTTTATCGTTTAAGACATCGGTGTAACAATATTGTGTATTCGCTTATTGTGTACTTACGGACTCATGGCGTTCCTTCGGCGGTAACCAATCAGCTTGGCCATTTCCTTTTTGTTCCTCCCTGCAGCACACATGGTCTCCCTCAAACCTCATTCCTTTTCTTGATGGCATATTAAACATATACACTCATGGACTAAAGGAAGTGGAAATTCTTTGTTATCGCCAGTAATCTTTTTTTTTTTTTTAAGGAGACAGAGGCAATTTTGTTTATACTTGGTTATCTTGTGTGTCTTCAATAAAGGTCACTGTAATATCTTTCAGAGTTATTGTCTGAATCCTGATATACTTGCTAAAAGGTACAACTTCTTTAAGTTTTGTCCATGAGTGAATTTTATTTCTAGATGGTAATATTTCTTTGTGGGGAATTAAGCTTTAATAAAGGACAGGCTAGCTCTCCCGTCAAAAAGCTCTGTGCCATCTATTGACGTCTCTACAATCTAGCAGATACAGACAAAGGCGGGGGCGAGGCCTGGAAGTCTCGCCATCCTGGCGTCTGCTGAGATTTGCATATTCAAGTTGCATATCACCGTAGAACTTAGAGATGGAGGAGAACAAGATGTAGGAACCTCCCTCCCTGAGAGAACAACTGTAAATATCCCATCAACTCTATCTGTATATCATTCCTCATCTTTGTCTCCTTCTTTAATCATTGACTAGATGTCAATAAAGTTTTTTTAAATTTTCAATTGGCTAGCAGATATAGGTCGGTGACAAAGCCCCAACACCAGCCTGGACAAATTCAGAACGTCCACCTGAAGACCATGGTTTCAGGCTAATGGCCCCCATTCGTCTAGGGTGAACTTTGATCAACAAGGGATTCTTGAAATATTCAGAAATTGCCAAAGTTGGTGCTGTGGTTTCAACACTGACCCTATACTGATAATTTGCAGAGACCCTCAATAGATGGCGTATAACTTTTGGAGTTTATTTTGATAATAAGAGGGAGAAAGGCTTTTTTTTTAATAGTTTGTATTACTGTTTTAAGAAATGAAATGAAAATGTATCGAAAAGTTGACCATATATTATATATTTCAGTTTAGATATCCTCGAATTTAACCGTCGCATGTGCAAATGGGTAATTTTCTTGTATATATATGACCTTTTTCCTCACGATAGAGAAATTCGTCCAAAAATTAAAATTAAAATAAAAAACTATATTTATTCAAAATAAATTGAATTAACAACTCTATCAAAGTATAGATAAAACACTAAAATAACACAAATAGAATCAACTACGTGTTGAAACATTTCGTGTTTATTTTTTTATCATCTCGCTTATATTTACATCTTTACGGTATCTCGGTTGTAATTGGCCGGTGAGGTTGGTCACGTGACAAGCGATGGGCCAATCAGAATCCAGCCCAGCTGGAGGTCCAGGATTACCTCCCCCCGTGTCAATTAACACTCATTTATCGACCTCCAGGGGTCAGCGTTGCCAGTCACTTTCATTTTTCACGGGATTAGCCTTTTTACCTCGTAATTATTCTGTGAGTAGCGAGAAATGGCTTCATGAGCTTGGATTAGGAATTACGGTCAACTTTTGCTCCCTCTTTTTTTTTTCTCCCCGACGGGATTTATGGATAGAAATTCTCTTTTAAAAAATAAAAGAAGTTCTGTTAGAACATTTCTTTTTTTATTTTATTTATTAATCTTAGAGAGATTCTTTAGTGAGAGAAAACCTTTTTAATATATTTTTTTATCGATCGTTTAACTTTTCTTGTGAAATTTCATGGCTCTTTTTGGTTTTTTAAATATATGTACGTTGTTTTCAAATACTTTGTTACCTTAATGAATTTTTTTTTTAACTTTCAAACTATTTTTATTTGAATAATTTAGATAACTTTTTTATATTGAGTATTAAACTTTATCAATCAAAATCAATATTAAGACCTTGAGTATAACCAATGAGTATGGAAGGAGAAATCCCAATAAACCAAATTATTCGGTAAATATGTATATAGAGAGCTATTAACATGATGCATTAGCGCGCCATCTGTTACTAGAAATTCAAACTATTTTTGACGCGAATGTTTTTTTTTTTTATAACAATTTTATATTGCCCTTACCGTAATGATTATTATTATCATTATTGCAGTAAGGGCAGTAGAATTTATTTTATTTAAAATATATATATGTGATGATGAGTTGCTGTCGACTTATCTGTGATGAGATCCTGTCGACTCATGTAATGAGATGAGAGAATTCCAGTAGCTTTTGTAGAGATCCTGTCGACTACTGAAATAATGTGAGATCCTGTTGACTCTTGTAGAATCCTGTCGACTACTGAAATAATGTTGAAGTCCTGGTAGCTCTTGTTGTACTGTGTTGACTAAGAGGAACAGTCAGGATGTAGAGTTTTCCAGTACCTCTCTGCACCTTGGAAGACCTTTAAAAGTTCTCACAAAATACAGGCAGTCGTGGTCGAGGCAGAGTGGAAAGCTGGGGATATCCATACACAAAAAAACGAAGACACAGTTGCACTAAGAAAGTTCCGTTAACAGATAAAAGTTGAGCCAGGAGCGAAAGATGGAGACATAGAAGTTTCTTACTCGTCTACATGATAGTTGAGATCGACATAAGGTACGACCGACGTGAGCTGACGCTAAGGGTGAACTAAACTCAACTGACTGAACTGTCTGAACTGTCAAGTCCCTGTAAGGTGATGATTTATAGGTTAAAGACGGGGTGACCTTATGTGACAGGGGCGTTTGAGAAAGGGCGCCTTTACCTGTCCAGGTGTGAGAGGGGTCTCTGCATTCCACCACATGTGACAGTGTGGGTGGCCTGTCGTGGGAATTGTGAATCTACCTGATTTATGAGTTCCATCTTTAGACTGTTGTTTTGGTAATACTATGCTCGATCTCTGCTTTAGCTCAACTCTTAAATCTATTACAGATTTTATTTATTTATCCACTTTGTACAAATTACATTACATAGGTGATGTAAAGACACAGATTAATCATGCGCATAATTATTTATAGATGTGTTTCTATATACAACATGGCAATCTTGTTATAAGTTATCTACACAATATGAGGTTGTTGTTTTAAATTACCATAGATGGGCCCCGGGAGTGAAAGGGTTTATCCGGGTTTAGGCGGGTAAAGCCTCTCTAACACAGGTAAGTAATTAAAATTTCTTTTAATTAATTTAAACTGTGAGGGTTAAAAAGGGCTATAACAAGATGATATTTGTTGGATATATAAAAGTGAAATAAAAATGACGTTTTGTTTGATTAACAAAAAAGATGATTAAAATAAAATGATGACATAAAAATTCACATTCTAAGAGAATATTGGTGGGCGTTGGACAGGGTTAGTAGTTAAAGAATAAGCAATTGTGAGATTTACACATGCAATCAAATACTTAGGTCCAGGTGCAAAGCGAGGATATGGACTTGAGCGTCTTCCTAGGCAATGTTTCACCTGTGATCCTGTATAGGGTAACAGTGCTTTGTCACAATTGTAGTGTTATTGGGTTGAAAAGTTGCTGAAGAATATGTAATTGTTAGAAGTGCCCATGTAAACCAAATACTCAGATCCAGGTGCAAAGCGAGGATATAGACTTGAGCTGTCTTCCTTGGCAATGTTTCACTTGCGATCCTATATAAGGGTTACAGTGTTTTGTCAATTTTAGGATTATTGGGTTAAAAGTTGTTGAAGAAAAGTTGCTTATTAATATGATTGAGAAAGGAGTGAAATAGAGCCATGCGATAAGTAGAATTGTAGCGACAGTAGGTGATCTGACTTGACTCGAAATCAAAGGTTGAATGTGGTCCGCTAGAGCTGACAAAAAAGTTGAAAGTTGAAAAAACGTGAACGCTTTGTGAATGCGTTGGTGATTTGCTCTGCGGATGAAATGAAATAAACTCTTGAAGCATGTTCAGACCAGAAGTTTGGATTGGTAAGTCTGGGGAACGGTGTTCTCAAAGAGAAAATTACGAAATCAAAAAATAAATTGTCAATCAGTGCTGTCGTTTTTCTACGTTGTTGTGACGCAATGACTGAAAAGATAGTGATGAAAAATATAGGGAATTGGTTAAAGAAAATGATTGTTGAAAACGATTGTTGTAGATGCCCGATAGTGGATGATAAACTTTGTCAGATAATAAAGGTATTTAAACAACTAAAATATAGTGAATAGAAATATAGAAATATGATTGCGGGTACAAAAAGTGTAAGTGGACAAAATTAAACCTGTAATATATAAAATATATAATAAATAATAAAATAAAAATAATTTTTGAAACAATTAGATGTTTTACAATACTAAAATAATATCATGAAAAATAAAAGTAAATTTGATTAAAGGTTTTTTTTTTTTTAAATGTTGGATTAAAAAATTTGTTTATATAATTGAAAGGTAAGAATAAGAATAATTATTCAAGATTTTATACAAAATTTATAATATAATTGAAGGTTATTAATGATTGGATAAATTTTAAGTAGTGTAAAATTGAACAAAAATTGTCTCTTTTGACGAAAAGTTACAGTTGTGGTGTGTGACTAGATTATATCCCTTTGGTAACATCGGTGTTTCTATGACTCTGAAACTGGGAATATGTGAAATGATCTTTTCGTTTGTCCTCAATGCTGGTATGTAGAGAATGATTTCTCTTTCACGTTAAAAAGTCTATATAAGACTTAACCAAATTGTTTTAATTGGTGTTATTAATTAACATGTAAAATGTTTAAAGTATGTTGTGTTGTGATATCTCGTTGGTGAGATTTGTGAGATTCTCGAGGAAATCTAAATGGTTGGTTTGAAACATTTGTTTAAAATGGCGATCATGAAGCTAGCGGTCAAGATGACTGCTTGAGGGGGGAGAGAAGATATTCTCCTTTTGTGGAGTTGGCAATTTACTGTTATAATTGAAAGATATGATTTTCTCGGTGTTCGTAGTTGTTGTGTTTCGAAGTTAGTTTAGAAAAAATATTATTCAGTGTTGTCAGGTTTAGATGTGTGGTGAAAGTTCGACTTTCAACGTGGACACGCTTTGAGTTGAGATGTGGTGTCACAGGCGTGAAGGCGTCTTTGGCCTGAAAAGTGAAAAAGTTTTGTGGTGTGGCACTGTAACACGAAGTGAGAAATGTGAATGAAAAGGTGTCACGTGAAGTCTTAGTTTGGTACAAATCTAACCTGTTTCACCATGAATAACAAATTTAATATAGTCATGGGTGGTTGTTGTATGAAACACATCGAGAGAATATTTGACTGTTAGTGGATGTGGCATGCTTAATGTGAAATTATTTTATTGTGGCGACGATATAGAGCTAAGTGGAGGCTTGTGTGGCTCAAGATTTGGATTTGTGTGTTGAGTCGCGCACTAATAATTGTTGCCAATTTGAGATAGTGATGCGAGGGTGTTGTATGGTTTTTTGAAAGAAATGTGTTGATGACCAATCATGCATGTAAAAAGGAAAAGACGAGGGAGTGTATTTATCCTCGAATATTAACGATTGTAATCGTTTTGGAAGGCTGTGACTTAAATTAGCTACTGGCGGTGAATTGGAGTGAATCTTTATTTTTAACTTGTTTTGGGAAAGATAGTTGTTTTCCCTAGTGGCGTTTTTGAAGATATTGTATCTTCCGATTTTTGCAATTAAAAAAAAATGCGTTTCACCTATGTTAATTTATATTTAAAATTTGAATATACTTTTTAAATTGTTGATTATGATAATTAAAATGATTCTTATAAAAGGGCAATGTCGTGAGAGTTACAAATAATTTGAATTGGGCGCTTACTTAAAATGGTGAACATTACCAAATTTTAAGAATGGATAAAGATATTGGTCTTTTGATATAAAGATAACTAATAAGTAAAACAAAAATAAGTTGAGAATTATGATGAATGAGATTTTTTAAAAAATAATAATAATGGATTTTTTTTTTTCAAGTCGTAGCTTTGGATAATGCCATTTTAGGTAAATTTAGGAAAGGCATGTAAGATTAGTAAATTAGTAAAAATGGGTGATGGGCGAATTTTTTTTTTTTTAAGTAAAATTGAGAGTAATAACTTGAAATTTATAATCTGATTAAAAATTAAAGTAAATTTGATCAATGAAAATGTGAAAGTTTTAAAAATTGAATTAAAAAATGGTATAAAAAAGGTAAAAATTGATTTTAAAATGCTTAAAGTGAAAATATAAATACAAAATTTATAGGGAATCAAGTTTTGAACTTGAGGATAAAGTTAAGGTAGGTTTTTTAAAAACTTACAGTTGTGTGAAAGTTCAGTCAGGAGACTTAGTCTTTGGTGGTCGTCCTGCTGTCGGGGAAGTCGCTCCATGTAGATCTTGTAGAAGCTTGTAACTTCTGGAAAGTTGTTTGTCGCTTGTTGCCTTGAGCATTGTCTCGATGATGTCAAGTCGAAGGTGGAGAACTTCTCACAGGGTTTGGGCCACATCGCTGCTTGGTTTCCATGACTTGCGGGAATTTCGGGGCTGTCGTTGGCGCGGTCAGCTTGCTTCCGGCGTTGGCGATCGGTTAGCGGGTATGCGGAAGTCCGTTGGGGCGGCGTTTCTTCCGTAAATATCTTGGGGAGAGATTACTTGGACGTTTCGTTGGAATGGTCGGGCTTGTTCCTCCATCTTCGCTCTTTCTCGCTTCCTATCTGAACAGTCTTCTTACCTCTTCGTTGTGTCATCCTTCGTTTTGGTCATCCTGTCGGCTTAAATGTGATGATGAGTTGCTGTCGACTTATCTGTGATGAGATCCTGTCGACTCATGTAATGAGATGAGAGAATTCCAGTAGCTTTTGTAGAGATCCTGTCGACTACTGAAATAATGTGAGATCCTGTTGACTCTTGTAGAATCCTGTCGACTACTGAAATAATGTTGAAGTCCTGGTAGCTCTTGTTGTACTGTGTAGACCAAGAGGAACAGTCAGGATGTAGAGTTTTCCAGTACCTCTCTGCACCTTGGAAGACCTTTAAAAGTTCTCACAAAATACAGGCAGTCGTGGTCGAGGCAGAGTGGAAAGCTGGGGATATCCATACACAAAAAACGAAGACACAGTTGCACTAAGAAAGTTCCGTTAACAGATAAAAGTTGAGCCAGGAGCGAAAGATGGAGACATAGAAGTTTCTTACTCGTCTACATGATAGTTGAGATCGACATAAGGTACGACCGACGTGAGCTGACGCTAAGGGTGAACTAAACTCAACTGACTGAACTGTCTGAACTGTCAAGTCCCTGTAAGGTGATGATTTATAGGTTAAAGACGGGGTGACCTTATGTGACAGGGGCGTTTGAGAAAGGGCGCCTTTACCTGTCCAGGTGTGAGAGGGGTCTCTGCATTCCACCACATGTGACAGTGTGGGTGGCCTGTCGTGGGAATTGTGAATCTACCTGATTTATGAGTTCCATCTTTAGACTGTTGTTTTGGTAATACTATGCTCGATCTCTGCTTTAGCTCAACTCTTAAATCTATTACAGATTTTATTTATTTATCCACTTTGTACAAATTACATTACATAGGTGATGTAAAGACACAGATTAATCATGCGCATAATTATTTATAGATGTGTTTCTATATACAACATGGCAATCTTGTTATAAGTTATCTACACAATATGAGGTTGTTGTTTTAAATTACCATATATATATACTAGCGGATGTGTACCCGGCTTCGCCCGGGTTTTATCCGAGTGAAAGTTTGCCTAACGAATATTATATATTATGAAGTATAATAAACAATGTTAAAGATTAGTTTTAATTATTAATCAAGATTGTGTGTGAATATGTGAGAAAGATGTAATATCGTTGTTGTTTTCTTGGCCGACTGTTTTACATATGGTGTTATCTTAAAATTGCTTGTTTTGAATATTTTTTTAGATTGAGTTGAATGAATTGCTAATTTTTTTTTTTTGTATTTATATATAAATAAAATTAACTCTGTTGATTTTTTTTGTATTTAATCGATAACAGCGAAGTTACGCATGTTAAAGTTAGGAAAAATATTTTGATGTTAAGCAAAACCTGCTCCATCTCGTTTTACATAAATGTTGAAAATTTGGTCGAAATTGATGCATTGTAACGAAAGTTTTTAGTGATGTACACTTATGAAATTTGCATTTTATTAATATAGATAGATTAAAACAGGAAGTAGGTGGATAGCGTGGTAAGGTTCTTTATTTCGCACAACAAGCTTTTGGGCATCAGCTGCCCTTCATCAGGTATAATGCATGACTAGAAAGAGTGAACCGATATTTATATGCAGTGAATTAGCATAAAAGAAAACTAACTAAGATCTATTTAAAAATTAATAAATTTACATATGAAACAGAAGAGAAAAGTACGAAATTTGTGCAAAAATAAACTAAGAAATCTGTATAAGGTGAATTAAAGGTAAAGCACGGGAAGAAAGGACAGAAAAACAAGAAAACGTAGGTATCTAGGCATAATAAAGGGAATAAAGTGGCAAAAAAGAAAATCAGTGGCTAAGATTAGAAAAAAACAGTATATTGGGGGGGGGGGGAGATCTATTTTTCTGTTAAAACTAGGGACAGAGCTGGACACAAGAGCCTCAAGGACTAAACGTTGATATTTGTTCTTAACATCGCTATATACCGGGATCGTGTTGCGTAAATTAAAAGAATGGTTGAATTCGTTGCTGTGTTGGCATATTAGGGACTTACGATCATGAGAACGGATGTTACGGTCATGTTCTAGGACTCGAGTGGCAATGGTTCGGCCAGTTTCTCCGACATAGGATTGTGGGCAGTCATTACACGGGATTCTGTAGATGGCATTGGAGAAAGATTGGGGGCTGGGTTTAATGGAACTTTTTGTGAGAGGATGGCGTAAAGTTGTGCCTAGGGAAGGTGATTTTTTATAAAACGTACGGATGCCAAATTTACGTAAATAGAAACCAATGTCGGAATTCGTAATAGAAAACGGAAGAACGCATACATCTTTATACGGGGGAGGAGTGGAACTGTCATGGTTTGGTGAATAAAAATGTCGATCAATAAAGTTGCGTGGGTAACCCGCAGATAAAAGGTGTAGGTAAACGGTCCGTTTCTCGATTCTACTAAATAAAGGAAGGGAGCAATGGGTAAAAACGCGCTTAGAAAGAGTTTTAACGGTGGTAATTTTATGAGAGACGGGAGCATGAGATAAAAAATGCAAGTAAGAAGGAGTAAAACCAGCCTTACGAAAAACAGTTGTATAGAAACGACCCTGGAGGTTAACCACTAAAACATCTAAGAACGGGATACAATTAAAACGGGAAGAATTGTGAGTAAAACGTAAATCGGGATGGTAGGAGTTTAAAACAGTGAGAATAGGGGAGTGGTCGGTGCTTTGATGTAGACAGAAAATGTCGTCAACATATCTCGCCCACATTACCACTCCTAGGCGGATCTGGGAAACTAGCCATCGGTCAAAATGTGACATTACAATCTCAGCTGCGATTGTAGAGAGAGGGCTGCCCATGGGGGAGCCTCTTATCTGCAAGAAAAAGCGCCCATTAAACTCTAGGGTGTTCATGCCCAAGCAGATGTTGAACAGTTCGGAAAAGACTTTTTGATCTTTGTTAGAGACAGCAGGAGAATTGAGGAGTGAGCCTAGCCCATCAAAAATCAAAGAATATGGAAGGCTCAGGAAGAGAGATGTGACATCAAAAGTGGACATGGTGGAGCTGTCAGACTGAGGAAAGTTTTTTAGTTTGGCCATAAAATCGGAGGAGTCTTGAATGGAATAAATATTGTGGGCTTTGACCAGGGGCTTAAGGAAGTTTGAAATGTGTCTAGCTAAATGCAATGCGGACGAAAGATGGTATGCAACAATGGGCCTGAGAGGAACATCGGGCTTATGAGTCTTAGGGAGCCCATAAATATAAGGGATGCTGGAGATGTTTGAGGTGAAGAGCTTGAACTGTTCAGGGGTGATGCAACCTTTCTTGAGGAGGGATTTGAGTGATGCCTTGTAATTGTCCGAGATGGCTTTGACGCGATCAGCGGAAATTTCTTGAAATGTATCAGAATCAGAGAGAATGTTAAGCATTTTCTTACCGTATTCGTCCGCTTTCATCAAGACAACCTGTGAACCCTTGTCCGATCTAGTGATGATGATGTCACGTTGATTCTTTAGGGCTTTTAGGGTAGTAAGGTCTCTCTTGACGGCACAAGGAAGGGAAAAGACCTCTTTGAATCAGCAAGGAGTTTGCCAGTAATGGTGGACCGAATGTGGTGCTTATCTGATAAGGACTGGTGCTGGAGTGAGGCTTCAATGCAGCTTACAGTATACAAAAGATCAGGTTTCTTGGGTAGGCAGAAATTAAGGCCTTTCTTCAATAAGGAAATTTGTGGTACAGAAAGCACAGTGTCCGTTAAATTCACTATATTGTCTTTAGAAGGGGACTGGGGAGGTGAGGGAAACCCATATTTCACGCGCCAGAAATCAAACTTCCGTTGATGTCGGAGTTCTACATCAGATTTCAGACGATCCACTCGGGAGGTAAAGCAAGGAGAAGAGAACGAAGGTCAGCAGGGGGAATTCTCGGGGAAAGTAAACCAGGAGGCCACTGATGGTTTTTTGCAAAAAGCGGATCATAGATCTGGAGCCTCTGATCCTCGAGATTTTTATATTAAAGAGATATTAAATTCTAATATAGAACTCAATAATTATATTTATATAATATATTCTATAGATATATATAGGTGGTGGTTATTTCTCCACATACACACGAACACAAATCACTTTATTATTGAGTATTCCTTACCTTGATCCAAAAGTGCGGCTTACAATAAAGTATCAGTTTTTTAACGATCCCATAATTCAGGATGTAATTATAGCGACGTTTTAGTTGTGAAATAGACCATAAACGTCACGTTAAAAAAAAAAAAAAAAAAGCTATCAAATTACCAATCTATAAACATATCTGAGAGATACTGGCCACGAATTAACCCTGGCAAAAAAAATTCAACCTGTTATTAAAGGTATAATTTTTCCTCACGATAGGGAAATTCGTCCAAAAATTAAAATGAAAAAAAAAAAACATGTATTCAAAATGAGTACGCGTTTCGGATTGTTGGTCCTCGTCAGTATGGTGCAGGCTGCACGTAAACGACCTACAACGATATTGCGTTATGTTTTGTTTTAAACATAGAATGCAAATATTTAAGTGAAGAAAGAGAAAGAAAAAAAATGGTTGCCTGTAAAGTCGGTTTTACGGGCGAAGATTTTACGTGACAACGGTAGAATATTTATTGATATGAATATAATTAAATTGCACAATAGGAACAAGGAATTGAATGAAAATAAGAATTGCACAAATTTTAACTATAGAAATATATTTTGTTTACTAAAACATTGTACATGTAAACTTAAACTTAACTAATTCCTATTTGAGTGATTTTGTTGAGGATAGGACGATGATAGGAGAAATATGAAATGAAAGGAAGTGTTTCTGCTGCAATGTGTCTTGCGAAAGTCAAGTCGATAGTTGTTCCTTTTAACGTAGTTGACTTAGAAACGTTTGATACGCAATCAAGATTATACGTATTTTTCATGAATTTAAGAAACGAGTTGTCAGGCTTTACGTTTTTGTTAAAATCACCACACAGAAGAATCGGTATACTAGAATCAACTTGCACAAACGGTGGCACGTACTGGCTGTTGTGAATGTACGGACCGAGTCCTTGCCATAGTAACATTCCAATATCCTGCATACTAGCTCCTGGATGAATATATACAGCACCGAGTATAAACTTGAAGCTAGTATTAGCGGCGAAGCAAGTAACTTCAGTCATGCACATGTCACCCTTGGTTTTAATGACACGAGTTACGTCTGTAATCGCAACTTGGAACACTTCCGCCGTAGATGTCGATGATAATTTACGATAGATCGCCACTCCACCAGCCGCGTTGGTATTTGAAAATCAAAACACTTATTCAGATCGAAGGTTCAAATTTTTGCTAAATAAATTTGAAATTAAATAAAATTTGTAATTGTAAATGATGAAGTTGAAAATTAAAACATTTACTTAAATTAGATGTTAAAATTCTTGCTCAACACAGTTTAAATAAAGTTTTCTTATATCTGCCACTTTTTCTTAATATTTGTAATTTTAAAGAATCAATTCGAAAATCAAAACATTTATTCAGATCGAAGGTTCAAATTTTTGCTAAATAAATTTGAAACTATTTAAAATTTGTAAAATAATAATTAATTAATTAATTAATTTTAAACTAATAATTTACTTAACACTATCAACATTTATCAATAGTATGACATAACCTATAAACTCAGTTTCTCAACTTTTGTGTCAATCTAACAAGTAGTTTACGATAATGAAATATCAGTGTACAATTATTTACCTTTATTGTTGTAGTTGTTGTAAATGACGAATCTAAGCACTCCACATTTTCACTACAGACACAGCTGACGATACTTTAACCACACGTGTGAACTTGTATTATGACGCTTTCTTGTTTTTCCAACGCCAAGAACGTTCGAGAAAGACAAAGACAGAGACAAGCATGCGCCGATTCAATGCGCCTAATTCTCTAGCGCTGCGCGCGCAGCTGCGCGCGCAGCACTCTCGTTCGATGACTCATCGTAACGTTACCGGGCGTTACACTTTTTCATAAGTGACTCTCAGCCGCAACCTAATTTAAGACGTTGTCACGTCAAAAACTCTTAAAAACACCTTCTGGAGATTTAGCAACCCACTGAAGACGCTGAGAACTATTTCAGAAAAGAAAAATATAGCAATAGAACTCTATAATTTCTACAGATCAATTGTAAATAGATTCATACACAAAAGAGGTAGTGAAGAAAGTTTTAGAACAGATGTGTAAATAAATCCCTTTTCAAACAAAGGCTCACGTGCACATGGGGAAAGGGAGGAAAAAAATTGCTGTATTGTTTTGTTGTTATATGGCGAATGGGCAATGGGCCCTAATAAAAGCCTTTTTGTTGTTGTTGTTTTAAAACATTGGCATGAGATATAAAGATATATTTGGTAAAAACTTAAAATATAGCTGTCTTATCACCCATTTATTGAAAAATGCAGGACACCTGTGGGGAGAAAATAAAGGCTGTCAGACCGCAACCTGGTTCAACAATTTTTTAGATAAAAACCTTTTTTTTTTAATTGTTTAAGAAAATTCAACCCCTTCGCAAGGTATAGTAATACAGTCTTGTTAGCATACATGGTTAGCTTGTATGATTAATCATGATAAGTTTATTTATTCAATATGCTAGAATAAAATATATATTAGATCAACGTTTAGTTGATATTTATTCCGATAGATGGCGTAAGCCATCATTAAGGTTCAATTGGACCCGATTAGCTTATGCTTTTTTTTTTTTTTTTTTTTTTTACCATTTGATTTGGTACAATCTTTCTTGTATTTTATATTTTCATACAAGTAGCTGTATATATAATGGACTTTAAGCGTTTATAAATTTATCCGTGATACATCGTTGCCATGCGCATAGCCATACCTCATCTTAAGTGGGGTATGAAGAGTGGAATCGTTGCCGTCGCGAGGCGGTCAAAAACTTACGTAACATTTGTCCTCTCTGTCGTCAACATTTGTTTTGTATCTTATCATCATCACCAATATTTGTTCGCCGATTCCGTCGTCGTGGGAAAATTACTGCAGCTGATTATAAAATATGTTGGGGTTTTTTTTTTGGAAATTTTTTTGAAGAAAGAATGAAAGAGATGGAGACCTTCCAATATGTGAGCTAGCTAAAAAGGGTCAAGAAAACTACCGGAAGGTCACTAGACTATTAACATCATTTTATTCACATCTTCTTAATACAGGAGAACTACCTCCCTGTAAAGGACAACACTTAATTGCAGACCCAAAGTGTCCTTTAGGGAGAGGTGTCCTCTTACAGGAAAGTTGCTAAATTGTAAAAATGATAATTTTGCAAATGAAAACTGTCCTTTGTGGAAAGGTGTCCTCTTACCGGAAAGTTGCTAAATTGTAAAAATGGTAATTTTGCAAATGAAAACTGTCCTTTGTGGAAAGGTGTCCTCTTACCGGAAAGTTGCTAAATTGAAAAAATGGTAATTTTGCAAATGAAAACTGTCCTTTGTGGAAAGGTGTCCTCTTACCGGAAAGTTGCTAAATTGAAAAAATGGTAATTTTGCAAATGAAAACTGTCCTTTGTGGAAAGGTGTCCTCTTACCGGAAAGTTGCTAAATTGAAAAAATGGTAATTTTGCAAATGAAAACTGTCCTTTGTGGAAAGGTGTCCGCTAAAGGGAGGTTCTACTGCATATGCAAAAGTGCACTAGGTCACTAGATGAGCTGTGAATTATGGTCATTAACAGATTAAATTGGAGAATATGTGTCACCATATAGCCACCAAAAGTTGAATTGATTGAGGACAATAACAACGAAAGCTGCTAAATGGACTCCACATAGTTCTGCATACACCGCTTTCTACCCGACTTTCGTGTTATAGACCAACAGTTCGTTTTACCACGGTTCTTTCGAAGGCTAACCGGCAAAAAAAGTTCTAGGTGTCATTATTTCGCTAAACTGAATCGCTGATATTCTTCAAAATCACAAGATCTTAAAACAGATCTTATAGCTATACATTTATTAAAAATAAGCCCCCATACAGGATTGAGTTTCTTTTGAGATATCATGTATTATCTCTAGCTTTCGGGAGATTAAAGGTATTCTTTTTTTTAGAAGAGATAGATATATTTATAACCTAGGTTTCTGGAGCTTAGAACGCCAACTACCCAGCTGTTCAGCTTACTATATTTGATGTAGTATGAATTAGTGCCAAAAACTTTTAATCACCTCCTGATTGAATTACTGAGTTGAGCCAGTTGACCAGGAAGTTCCATACTGAGTTTGGCCATAGATGTAGGATTGAGGTGGATCAGTCCAAGCAGGATAGCTGTTTGTATCCTGTCTCTGGAAAGCTGTACAGCTGAAGAGAAGGTGATCAGCTATCTGTGATTCTTCCGAACAGTAAAGACATATTGAGTCTGTTTCGAGATGCCCAATTACAATGTCTGCCAGGACATGGTCCGTGAGGTTGGGGATGGTGGCCTCTCCAGGGAAGATTTTCGATAGAAATGTCAAGAGACGGTCTGAAATGGAAGCAATTCTCTTGTGAGATCTGTTCAAGTAGTCCTTGGAATATATTTTCTACATTATGAACCTAATACGTGTGTGTCTCTAGCTTATTCAACAATTAAAGACAGAGAGGCAATGATAGAAAGATGCTGAGTAACAAAAATATGGAATTATTAGTGTGATACCAGAACTGCGACTGTGGACAAATACAAACAATGCACCATATCCTAAGGGACTGTCCTCGAAGATTCTTCCAGGGAACACTTGGGGATATCCACCGGTGCACAGAGGAGGCCCTGGAGTGGATTCGTCACCTCGACATTCCACTCTAGAGAAACTTGCCAACATTGTTGTATTGTGCTGTAAAAAACAATATCATACGCAATATATATTAGTGTGATCAATTATCCACTTCAACCTTTCTTTTTCTTTATCCCCGACATTTCGTTGACTGAAAAAGAGTGACAGCGGGTCACCGAAATGTCGGAGATAAAGAAAAAAAAAAGGTTGAAAATTAGATCATTAATCATTATTTAAATTGATTTAAAATTAATAGTAATAGATTAGGTACTATAGAATCATTCCTTTTGTAACACTGTTATCGTTTACATATTAATTATTTATTTTTAACAGAGGAGGGAGAGAGAGGGATAAAAAATTAACAAGGAATATATTTGGAGGAGATTGCGCTTTGTCATTCCCTTATTTGTATTTTAATTATGGTTGAAACACGTTCTGGAAAGATCCAGGTGAGGAGAAATTTGAGGCCGACGAACCTGCCAACAATATATACCAGGAATGTCGTACTTTTTATTCGTTCTCCTAGTCCATGCGCTAACGGAAATGCGCTACGGAGATATCCCTGCAACCATTTTAAATAAAAAAAGGCCTTC
>CP092884.1:56917703-56932723 GCA_030710605.1 Cordylochernes scorpioides
ACCAAAATCTGGAATCTTCTGATACGTAATCAAACGCGCTAACAATCGCATCGCGCCAAATAAGTCTCCTAAATTGTCTTTATAGAGTATGTAAGAAGTAGCGAAGAAAAGTGGCCAAGATTTCTATAAGGAGCCTTCAAGGAGTATAGCTGAAGTATACACAAGAATTTACTATATTATTCGTACTAGAAATTTTTATACCACCTTTATAATAGTATACAAGAGTATGTATATAAGTAGTCTAAGTGAGACACCGAGCAAGAGCATGTATCATGTTTTGTATACTTTCAAACGTAGTATATAAATAGAAATAACCGAAGGAGAGAAGGGTCCAGAGGGATTGTCTACAGGCCTCTATCAACATTAGTTCCGTCAGCAGTAGGATCTGTTATGTAATTAAAGTAAGTAAGAAGGACATAACCAATTTAACTTTACATATTATTTATTATTAATAACAATTATACAAAACAAATCTTGGAATATATTTATACATGAAAATAACAAAAACAATTAACATATATCGAGGGTAATGAAATGGCAGATGAATTGGCAAAGGAAGCCAGAAAGTTGAGCCAAAGGAAAGAACAAATGTCAGTATTTGACGCTGATGCTTTGGCAAAATACAAGATAATCAAACAAAAAAATAAGAAAAGATCAAATATGTGAAATAAACTCTGAGAGAAAACTGACAAAAACTAAAACAAGACTTAGAACAAAACACTATAAAGGAATGACAATACATCCAGATGGCACAAGAACTTATAGAGCATGCAACTGTCCTGGTGTGGAACTATCACCCACCCACATATTCTCATGCCCAGCAATGGCCGCAGCCTTGCAGAAAATTGACTTAGACCCAGAGCAGCAGCTTTACACACCCAAGATAGTGGATATTGCTGCTGCTGTGATGGAGATGCATGGAGACATCTGAGACTCTTCTTTGGACACGACAACAACAACAATTCACATATACATACAAGTTCCTTTTCAAACACGAGCTTATATATAGCCATTGTGTTACTCTGTGTGGTATTCCAACAGTAGTAGTGAATCTTTCTAGTTGTTCTGGAGGACCACGCCATCTCCTCAGCGGCGAAGTACGCGATCTACGTTTTCTTCGTAAATCGCGAAATGCGTGGTTTCGCTGGAGACCCTTTGGCGATTCTCCACCAGACTCTTCATCGTTGGCAGAGAGGCTCCATGTACATTGTATACATAGTCGTAAATATCTAATTATCAGTTTAAAATAATAGTGCAGACTGTGTACTTTTGTATTATTTTTCCGTTCATCATTACTCTTCACAATTCATCATTTTCATACTTCATCCCTAAGGATAGAAATAGTCGTTATTTCTCCTTAAAATAAATTAAGATTTTTCGTTCAAAAGAAACATTTGCGGTAAAATTTGTCAAACATTACAATCATAAGCCACATTACATTGTATTATAAAATAACTTTTGTATGTATTGACAGAATGTCAAAAAAATTATGTAAATTGTCAAATAGTCTATCATCCCCGTCTACAAACCAGCTCACTTCAGTCTGCTACATTCCAGTCCCAGCTGTTGCATACTGGCAAGCGACTTATTGTATTATCAGAGAGCTTCTTCCTTTGCCACAACCACTCAGTACCTTCTCTGCCCCGATTCAATATTCTCATGTCAATGGGAGGGTTGATTTCGTCCAAAACAAATTGTTTCTCTGTCTTCTCAAGCACAGAACGTGCTATCGGTGCCCTAACAACCATTTCAGTCAATTTAGACACAAAAAGGTAAATAAATATAAAGCAATAACGTACCATCTATATATAAGAAATAGAAGCATTAAAGAGCACGTTATGTAGAGAGAAAATGGATATCCTCATCAACCACAAATTCTATTATTTTAATATAAAATTATTCTATTATAGAGTAAATAAAGCCTCCAGGGCTAAGTTTCTTGTTCAACTTTTATTATCTAGCTTTCGGACCTGTCAGTCCTTCCACAGGAGTATCACGATAACAAATTGATGGTGTATATACTATTGTTATACAAAATAATTTTTGCATATTTAATTTTATAAAGTTTTAATTTAACAAAAATAATAGTAATAGATAGAATATTTACATATTAGATTACATAATTATTCTATTCATATAGTTTTTTTTTTTTTTTTTAAGTAAACAACCCCCTATTTCTTTCCCTTAATGCAATGATAGAATATTGGGAGGTCCTGGTTCATCAGTGGTTAACCCTCCCAACAATTTCGCCAGTTTAATCTATCATATCGCTTTAATGTTGTATTTGACTGGCGAAACCGCTGGGAGGGTTTACCACTGATGAGCCAGGGACTTCCAATATTTTATCATTGCAGTAAAGAAAGTAGGAAATCGGTTTATCTTAAAAAAAAAAAAAAAAAAACATGGGCGAAACAGTTTATACTTTTTAAAGCAGATGAGGTGCTTATATCATGTAATTCTTTTTATTTTGTAATTGTTGAGTCAACTCTTCAGTAACTCTCGATTACCCCTATCATAGGAAATGTAGTTCATCATCCTGACTTCTGTTTATGTATATAATTTCCATAAATATATGTAAATCGTAACGATTTCTTTGTATGTACATATAGTATGAAATTAGAAAGAAAATTAAAAACTACAGATTGATAATTTGAAAGATAAAAATGTAAGTCGTCAGATCATTGTTTTACATAAAAAACACTTTACATATAATATAGGAAAATATGTACATAGAGACCAGAATCCTCTAACTATATTATCCTTGATAAAGATTACAGAGAGAGTCGCCAAAACGTAGGATATAACAATAAAAAGAAAAGAATTTGAATGATGTAATCCTCCTTCTTAAAAAAAAAAAAAAAAACTACCCAACCAGCAAATAATTTTCATACGTAATATTTACTTATTTCCTTTTTTTGGTAACTAAACTATATTTAAATAAAAGGAAAATTAATAAAATCGAAAGAAAAAAAAATGCTTTTTTTTTTAACAAGCAATATATAAATAGAGAGTATGTAAATATGTGAGGTAGAAAACACAAAACTCGGTTTGGCAACATTTCACCTCATCCATCAGCATTAGCTTCCAGCCTAGGATTAAGCCAGTTGGCAACGGAAGCCATTTTCAATTCCAGAAACGATTCCATCCCCTGGATTTCCTTCGACTAAGTGCGATCTTCCGTCCTGACGGACTTCCGGTGAATCCGTCTTTGTTTCCCCGCCAGCCGTCGTCTGCTTTGACTCGCCCCGGCGCCATTTTGAGAAAAGAAAAGAGAACAAGTTTTTAAAATGATCAGCTATATGTATGTTATCCTATATATATTAAAATATATAATTATATATATAAAATATATTTAGATAATAAAAGGCATATATATTTCGTTTTGTAAAAGAATTAATTTACTAATGTTTCTCGGGGTTGGCGTTAAGCCAAATAATATTAGTATAAAAATATATAAAATTTATAATATAGTAATATTAAATTAATGATTTTTCGATTCAATACAGGCCTTTTTAATTATCTAAAGTTCTAATTATGAATGGCTATTTTCAAAGCATATATTAATGTTAAAAAAAGATTTAACAATCAATATTTTAAATATAAATTTATAGGTATATTAATTATATAAAAAGGGCGTACCTGTATATTTGATATTGCTTTTTAATATTTCGAAAAATTTGTACCTATTTATCAATTTATTGCAGAAGACTTCAATGTAGTTTACAAGTTCTTGTATGTCAAGTGGAAACAATTTTATTACTGGTCAATTTTTTTTTTTTTAAGTAAGGTTTAAACAATAGAGACAGTAAATATTTTACTGCACATATAAATTTGGGGGAAAATGTTTTTTTTTTTTCATTTCACTGATTTAATAAATCCCTTTTTATATAATTATACGCAATGGATCGCCTTTTTCTCTCTTTGAACTCAAAATATTATATTAAGCTTTTAACTTTTCGAAATATTTATTATTTTTTAAATAAATATTTAGATCCAAATATATGCCTATGTGTGTGTAATTTAAATTTATACCAAATATTACATTTTGATCATTATAATAAATATATATTTAATTTATTTTCTCCGTTTGTGCAGTTTTGTCATCGTTTTAATACTTATCGCTTGAAAAAATAAAAAGTTCATTTTTATTTTAAAGTGGCTGATGTAAAGTAATTGTTAAGGAATAAAAACACAATAACGATATAGAAAAGGTTTATTTACAGTTTTAAAAATATTTAATATTTTTACTTCTCATAGAGCAAAGTTTTATTTTAAAATGTTTGCAAAAAAAAAAACTTATGACATTTTTCCCGCTCTATTTACATGCTCGCTTTTCTTATATTCCTTTTCTTTTGGATAATATATTTATTGAGTTGAATATCACACAATTTTTTATATTGAATTTAAACATCAATATATTTTATAATATCCATATATATTCTATCATATTTTTTCTTTAAACAGAAAAATGATATCACTCAATCTATTTTACAACTATATATAATAATTACAAATAATTATACAATTTTTTTGTTGAAAATATGTTAATTGTTGGAAAATATAGAACTAACTTCATGTTCAGATATATATACTTTTCATTGTCTTATTTTGTGATTTTTCATGTAATTTATCTATAAGAAAGATTTATTTTAAAAAAGCACAGAAATATTAAACATATTTTTCCATCATTTGATCACAGAATATAGCTATTTACATAAAATGGTTGGGTCAGCAGGCATCAAGATGAGCTGCCATTTTGATAAGAATAGTTGATAGATCAAAAGTTCTTCTTCGTACCAGAATCCGTAAAAATTCAAGAATATAATTTGCAATTGCAAGTGAAGATTTAAGGGTTTCTTTAAGATGAGGAGAATCTTGAGAAAGGGCTGTTTTGATTCCTGCTAAAAGTAAAGCACATTCAACCGTTTCACGTCGACGGGCAATAACTTCTGGTTTGATACCATATACTCGAGAACGTAGAAACCAGGACTTAAACTGGATTTGTGTTAACGGACCTGAGTCCAACATAGATACAGGAACTTCAGAGATGGAACGACCTCTTCGTAGAAGAAGAATTCCATTATCTTTCACAGCAAGGACTTCAGAAAGTCCATCACGCACACCCACAAAACTTCCCACAAGACATTTTGCAAGATCACGATGCTTGGTTAGTACTTTTGCTTGACTCTTTCCCACAAAGATCTCCTGCATAGCCTCGAAAGTTGCAGTAGCCATCAGAAACCTCTTGTCCCCATGACGCAGAGTCTGTGCGACTGCCCATTCTTGAAGGTCAAGCTGCACACAAACAGCGTATTATTACAAAACGCAACAGAATATTTTCAACAGTAGAATATCCTAAAATTATTTATTTCACAAAGTTAGTATAAAAAAAAAACAAAGTAAAAAAAGCAAGAACGAAAGATTACTGTAAAGAAACCTTCAAAAAATACAATGACTATATATATAAACAGAATCTATATATAAATAAAAAAATAAATAATTTCTGTATATGTTTTTCATCATAAGCTTCCATATTATTTGACATTACCGGATGAAACAGAATATAGAGTTGGTCTAAATATAGTAACCAACTTAGTTTTAAGGCCAAAATATGCAAATTAGTCCAACAAGATAATTTGCATCTAGTTCATTTATTTCCACAATATTTGTTCTGCAATATATGCAAATTTTCGAGAAATTTGCCTTGTTGTATATGTGTGTCTGTGCGAGACCAATAAACAATTGATGGTATTTTGCTGCCATCTAACGGCAATTTTTGTAACTATTTATTTTTATTTAGAGAAATGATAATTGCAAGTTGGTATTTGATATATTAATGGATATTATAACACTACAAAGTGTTGACTAGTATTATATCTATTAATATATAAATGTTATAATTATAAATTTTCACACCTTTGATATACCGTCTTGATATATATATTTTATAAATATATACAGCTTATCCAAATCATGACTGGTACAAACCATTGAAACAATTAGAAGAACTTCAAAAACTCAATAGAAATCCAGCTTTAGCAAGACTAAGAAGTGGCCATATAAAAACCTTAAAATTTCAAAATGGACAAAAATCCTTCAATAACTGCTTGAAATGCAATATTGCGGAAGCTTCTCCAGAACATATTCATGCTCAGAACTGACAATAGAGGATCTATTTTACAGGCTTATAACTACCATCGCAAAATTGGAGTGGTCTTCAGGAATTGGTTTAACCATGGAGATAAGCACCACCACCACCATAAATATATAAACATAACAGAAGAAAATCAGATACGTAATTACGTAAAGAGCAGAAATGTACTAAGTATGTTTCTTGACGTAAGTTTTGCAATAAGTATGTCGACATTATTTGCAGAAGTACAATGTTTGTTTTGACCACAAATACAGGAAGGGAAATAAAAAATTGTTCTAGAATTCTGATTACCTCAAAAAAAGTTGTTTAATCTGGTCCGTCTGGAATGATAGCAGACGAGACGGAAACTTCCTGGGGGGTTATCGTCTGTTTCTTTGGCTAACAGATAAAATTGGCGGGAAAGTAGGCTTAGCGATATACCATGGAAGTTTTTACCCACAACGTCTACCTACCCTCTCTCTCTCTTTTTCTCTTTCTTCTTTCAAGAATTTACAAATTTGGATGTGTGTATACTAGTTTTCATTCATTGCGTTAATTTGGATATCCATATATTTCGCATATATACAAATAATATATCTTGATTATGCAAATTAATATTAATAGCTTTAGGCAATTTATAAAAAAAAAAAAAACTAAATGCTGATTTTACCCGGGAATTGACTAGTATTCTTTTTTAAATTATCAATAAAAGCCAAAAACATACGGATTTCAACGTTTATTTTTTATTTTTTACTGAAAGATAGCAGTATAAACCACCTGTAACATTCATTTATACGACCTGAGGATGTTTTTTATTGTCACCACCCTGTTTTTTCTACCTTTCAACTTTTAAGCATTTAAATATACAGTATATATATGTGATATTGCTATATGCATCGATTGAAAATCAAATAAAATAAAGGTAGCAGAAAGAGAAATGAATTTTTCTTAATTCGACTTTTTCTTCGACGCCTTTTTTCAAGTTTCTATTTAGCCATTTCTCCAAGCTTCAATAAGCCATTTCTCCAAGCTTCTATAAGCCATTTCTCCAAGCTTCAATAAGCCATTTCTCCAAGCTTCTATAAGCCATTTCTCCAAGCTTCAATAAGCCATTTCTCCAAGCTTCAATAAGCCATTTCTCCAAGCTTCTATGAGTCATTTCTCCAAGCTTCAATAAGCCATTTCTCCAAGTTTCTATAAGCCATTTCTCCAAGCATCTATGAGCCATTTCTCCAAGCTTCTATAAGCCATTTCTCCAAGCTTCTATAAGCCATTTCTCCAAGCTTCTATAAGCCATTTCTCCAAGCTTCTATAAGCCATTTCTCCAAGCTTCTATAAGCCATTTCTCCAAGCTTCTATAAGCCATTTCTTCAAGCTTCTATAAGCCATTTCTCCAAGCTTCTATAAGCCATTTCTCCAAAATTCAATAATCCTTTTCTTCAATCTTCTATCAGTGAAAAAAATAAAAAAGTACGTCACACTGGAGGTTGAACCACCGACTATCTGAAGCAAGGCCATGATAAGATAGATACACATGATGAATTATCTCTCAATGAAATTTCACACATGACTTTGGGAGATAGCATCATGGCGTGATGGTAGATAGTCATCTTTTGACATGTCTGGCTCTTCACCACACCGCTACCTCTTTTCATGAAGGTTTTAAAATATAGCTTTGTACTCTATTGAGATAGAGATGAAGGAAAATATTCCGAAAGCTACTCGTTATTTAAATATAAAATAAATAGCGTATAAAATGCATCTTCATTTTTAATATACTCTCATTAATATATACAGTTATCATCGTCATGCGTTCTAAATTCTACCATCGTTTGCTTTTGGTTCAGTGGTAGAATGCTCGCCTGCCACGCGGGCGCCCCGGGTTCGATTCCCGGCCGATGCATTTTTTTTTTTTTTTACAATTTTTAAAACTCATTTATATATTATACAAGAATGACATCCACGGCGCCAATTTATAATTGTAACGAATAGTATTTGAATAAAAGCATTTAATCGGGTAAACCCCGGGCGTTGCCCGGGTCATTCGGCTAGTATATAAATAAACAAAACTTAATAAAGTGGAAAGTCTTTAATATCGCCGGTCGTCTGTTATTTATTTATTTTTTTTAAGGGGACAGATGGAATTTTGTTTTTTACTTTCTACTATTTTATATTAAATTTATCAATATAAACGCAAATCACAACTTCAATGTAGAAAATCAAAAGAAACAAAAAAAGTGAGACTGATTTGGAGATTTAAAACTCGCCTATCTTTTAAAAACATGCATAAAACAATTCAACAACAACAACAACAAAAAGCCTTTATTCAGGGTCACTGACCCTATACAGGATTCACCAGAGGTATGCATAAGAACAAAGCAGTGAGACAAAGGAAATATCGATATATACAGAAGAAAAGGAAAAAAAAAAAAAAAACAAGAAAGAGAAAGAGGGAAGCAAGAAAAACAACACAAAAAGAGTAGCAGTAAGAAAGTGAGGAGTGAGTGTCACTTGGCCTTCTTCTGAGATATGGACTTGTGGAAACCATAAAACGCCGTAGCAATATACTTATTCTGGGTCATATTGTCAATTATTGATGGAAGTGGAGCGCATAAAACAATTCATTATCTTGTAAAATTACATATAAAATATATTTCCTATATATTAATTAATTAATTGCAAACGTTTTGATTGAAATAATTGCAATACTTTTATGTGTTTTGTGTATTTTAAAATACAATATGATGCATTTGTGCGCCATCTGTTCTAAGAAATTGTAACTATTTTTGAAGCGTTAATAAGTGAGTCGCATTAATAAAGGAAATTTCGAGATATCTCATTATAAAGTGTATAAAACTATATAATCTTATTTTATAAAATACTAGACGGGTGACTCGGGCTTCGCCCCGGGATTGACCCGTGTGCATATCTACCCGAGTGGTATATATTTAGATAAGATTTTTTAAATAAATGTTTGTTATTAGCATTATCAATTTGTTTGCATCAGCATAATTTAATCTAATCTTTGATAGAGGGCGCTGTTCGTGAGCTAAGTAGAATTAATTGAATATATAGTTTTAAAAATTGATTTATATATTTTTTAAAATAGCCTATCGTCTTTCCCGTATTTTTTTACCTATGTATGGAAATTTTGGTTTGAATTAGTGAACTACTGCGAATTTGTATACCGGAAATACAAACAAACAAACAAAAACATACAAACATTCATTTATATATATATAGATATATTTTTAAAAACATAAACGAGAACTTATTCACGTGTGTTTTTGAGTGAGAAGTCATCCTTTTAGAAGTCAGCGTGGACAATTTGACATCGTATGTATTAATCCGCTATGTTAGGTTGTTTTTTTAAAACTGGGACTATATGTTTTTGCGGAATAATACAATCGTGTACATGTTTTCAACCATGCCGTTAAAATGAGTATATCTCTCTCTCTCTGGTCAAATATAAATAATAGAAATAAAATGAGGACATTGATAAATCAATATTAAAAATTGTGCTATTTTATCTCCCATCAATCTAGAACTTTCCACACTTCGCGACCTTATCATCATCGTTTGGTCAACAATAGATAATTGATGTCAACATTTTGATCGCCCGCACATGGTAGGAAAAGTCTTTTGGGCAATAAATACATTTAAGAGTAACATTCTAAATTTAGATTTATAACTAAATATTTATATGAGATAACTAGTTTTAAATGTGATTATAACTTATCAAATGATAAACATTATTATTATTATTTAATGCTCTTTTCTTAATTGTGTATTTTCTTTTGACAATTCGGTTAGCTACTTTATTACAGTTGTAATTTAAAAAAAAACTATTGTAATTAGTTTCACGCGCAATTATTCAGATCGAATATAGCGTATCTTATTTGCAACTGGTGTAATAAATAAAATAATATTTTTAAAAAATGTGTGGCAATTATGCGGAGGGTGGGGGATATTTTGAAAATATGTTAATATAAATTATTTAAATAACTTATCGCAATGTTTTTATGCAAATTAATTTAACAACTATATATATATATGTATATGTTTTTTTTTTTTTACATGCTTATTTTGGATCATATAGTTTTATTTTCCAATATTTCGTATGGCAACTCGCCAAACTTCTTCGGGGAACAAGATTGTTTTGAGATGCTCGTGTATCAATTCACGAGTATGTACAACTGCTATAAAATTTAAAATATCTAAAACATATAGATATGTATACTTTAAATCTTTTGGTATGGTATTTATATATTTTATCAGTCTAATTTTAATACGAGTAGTTTATTAAAGTTTTAAATATTTGAATAATGTATATAACACGCGCTCACATATTAATTACAACACGTCAAATTTCTTTTATTACTTTGGATAGTAAATGTATTTGCCTGTTTTCCTATATCGAGAAAATAGAGAAAATGCCCATTATTCTGTAATTTACATTTATTTTACATTTATGGCCATTATAAATTGAATTGTGGAATTAAAATATTTCGCTTTAAATGCATATGTTTATACATTTGCATGATACATTTGCGTGATACATTCATACCATGTGTATGTAAATAGAATGATGCCAAAAGAATTTTCAAAAAGCTATCAGATTCATTTTGCTATGTATTATAGAGAATTTATCAAGAGACAAGAGCAAAAAAAAAGTAATTTGCACAAGTATCATCATTCCTTACCATCATCATCATATCATTGATAATTATCAATAAGTACTCTTATCTTCTTTATGATAATTATCTTTGTTTTAAAGAAAAAATAAACTTCACTTTTGACCAAGATTTATCTGTTTATAAACATGATGCATAAGCGCGCCAACTGTTACTGGAAATCTGAACTTTTTTTTTTTTTGACGCATATGTTTATTTTTAGAATAAAACAAATTTCCAAAAGAGTTTATCTTCAGTATCGGTATAAAATCAAAACAGCCCAATACAATATTAGAGTGGTATGGTAGATTGAACTGGCCAATTCTCTGGAAGGGTTCACCACTGATGAGCCATGCCCCCCCCCCCCCCCCCCCCCCCCCCCCCTCCCGTTATTTATTTTGTTATTATTATTGCAATAAGGGGGTAGTAGAAGATTATTTTATTAAAAATAAACATACGCGTCAGAAATATTTTAAATTTACAATGTTGTCTTTTTATTAAAAATACAATTTGTTACACAGTTACGTATATGGAGATATGCAAAATATATATATTTTTAATTCTCCTGAGCACAAAAGTAATCTTTGAAAGGTATAATGGCCATTTTCTAAACTTTTTTATGCATGAGAAAGCAGGAAATACAACTCACATGCCATGGGCAAAAATAAAAGTTTCGAAAAATGTTATTCTATTTACATTAAGGTAGTTATGCAACTATTTTTTTAATAAGCATTAAAAAATAACAGATATTGGACATACCATATTGCGTGTACTATTGGTTTTTGGGATGATCTCGTTGCCTTAAGTCAATCAATGCTATTAATAAGACCTTTAATCCTATTTACACATTTCCTGAAATATACAGAAAAATAGTGTGAAGATAGAAAGTAATTAGAATTTACAAAGTTATATAGGAAATATGTAAATATGGAGCTATAATTATTTTGATATTATATACATAAGTTATAGGTATTCTCCTGCTCTACTTTGCATAAATGCCAAAGCAAATTTATACATTGATTTAACTTACAAAAATTCTTAAGAATTTTCTTTTGCTCATAAATTATCTATACGAAAAAAATACTGCAATCCCAAAATCTTAGTATTTTAATATTTTATTTATATAAAATGAAAATATTTATTTATTTTTTATAGAAAATTTATATAAATATCTATACAGTTTTAAAACTAATTATTTAATTTACTCTTTAACAAGTCCTAAATGCATGTCTGAGAGTGTTCATCTGAATTCTTTAAAAATCTAATGAAAGGATATATTTTTAAATGTTTACCGATATTCTTTTTTGTTTTTTGCTGTTACATAGTACAATTCCACATACAACTAATAGTAAATAAAATTTTATGCGCTAAAATATTATTAAAATTAACAAATTAAATAACTTTGATCATTTTAATAATCTCTTTTGTGTGATTTTCTAAGGGGATAAAAATATTATTTTTTCAATATATATATTATTATTTTAATGCAACTTTGATTTTTTTTTCACATTAGTTTTTTAAAAGTTTATTATTATTTAATATTAAGATTTTTTTAAAGTTGTGCTAATATATATATATGACATTTGAAAATTATACCGCATGTGTTTCTTTTCAACGAAAAATCAAGATTTAATTTTAAGGAGAAATAACGACTATTTCTAACCTTAGAGATGAGGTATGAAAGGGTGAATTGTGAAGAGTAATGATAAACGGAAAAATAAAAGTGTCCAGGGATGGGAATATATATATAATATATTTTTGCACCAAGAAGTGTTACATCAATTTTAATGCGCCCTACATTTATTCAAAATATTCTATGAAATAAATATTAAATATCATAGAATATTTTAAGTTGCATTATAAGTAATAATATATACATTGAAAAAAAAATCATTTTTTAGTTCCTCATTAAGTTGTGCTAATATAATATATATTTAAATAATATTCACAGAAGGTATTTAAATATATTCATAGAGTAAATAAATCCCTCTACTTACCTTAGTGTGAAAACTACGGTCTTGACGTTCACATGTGAGAATTGCATTTCGAGAACAATGAAGCAACGCTGTACGAAGGTAGCTACGAGCTTGTCGTCTGCGACGTGACTCCATGGCTGCCATAATCTCTTCTGCCAGAAGATATCTCCAAGTCTTGTCATCACGTCTGCTGATAACAGCTATCTCACCAGAAACTTAAGTAAACTTAATTGATAATTTGATGAGGTAAAATGTTTATTTTTCACACTCTTGCCTCTCTATTTATTTATTTTATTTATATATACTTGAACTTTTTTACCCCATTAATCGAGAACAGGTCTATAATGGTATTTAGTTTTTATAAATAGTAATAAAGTTTTTAACCCCTTAAAAAAATAATGCGAAATAATATGTACAAAAATTATGTATTTGAAACCTATTTAAGGTGAATTTTAAAGTGATGTAATTTAATTCGTAAGTTTTTAGGCTTCTTTAATTTTATTAACCTGAAAATTCGAATTATTGTTTTAATAAAATATTCCTTCATTTTTTACACGAAGAATAACACTACCCTCAGTATATATATACAGTTAAACCTGTCTATAGCGCCCCCTCTAAATAGCGTCTTCCTCTCTATAACGCCCGATTTTAAATATTAAAATGTAAACATTTTACATTAAAAGTGACCTGTCTATAGCACCCCAATACAGAGAAGATTAGCATGGCCCTACGCAAGGATGACACGCAAAATGGTGAAGCGTTCTATAGCACCTTATTTTGGTGAGTCCCAAGAGGGGGAGCTATAGACAGGTTTAACTGTATATATCAAAAGACTGGACACGGTTTTCTCACTGCCGGGAAGAGTCACAAACTGTAGATCACCTCCTCTTCTTCTGTCCAGGTTTGATGCTACACGGGCTACAAACACTACTTGGAGTGCAACGTCCCACAATCAATGTCCCATATACTAGATGACTGCCCGCTGTACAAATTCAATGGAGGAATCTCCAATCTCCATTCTGTCACCCCGGAAGCCCTGAACTGGCTGAAGGCCTTGCCTCTCAGACTTTAATGACCGATATGTCCTCACTTCTTTTTTCTAGATTTAATTCACTTTGTCTCCTCTCTAATTGTAAATATGCTGCTGTATCACCTCATAAGCATAAATAAATAAATACTACTTGGAGTACAAGACTTCAGTCCTACTTCCTGATTCAGCGTGGAACTACCTGAATCACCACAGCAATCTACTCTCCCCAAGACTGGAACTGTCTTCTAGACTGTAGCTGTACAGCCCGGGTAGTTAGTTATTCACGGAACCTGGGTTACTTCTATTTTCTCTCTCTTATAAAAATAAATTCCGTCAGGCGAAGGTTTCTTTTTTTTTTTAGAAAAATTGCCAACACTTTCGATTATATATCACGCTCCAATATATGAATATATAGGAAAATAAATACATCCATGGACAAAACTCAAGGAAGTTGTACCTTTTAGCAAGTATATCGGGATTCAGACAATAACTCTGAAAGATATTACAGTGACCTTTATTGAAGACACACGAGATAACCAATATACACTCATGGACAAAACTTAAGGAAATTGTACCTTTCAGCATGTATATCGGGATTCAGACAATAACTCTGAAAGATATTACAGTGACCTTTATTGAAGACACACGAGATAACCAATATACATCCATGGACTAAAAATTAAGGAAATTGTACCTTTCAGCACATGTATATCGGGATTCAGACAATAACTCTGAAAGATATTACAGTGACCTTTATTGAAGACACATGAGATAACCAATAAACATCCATGGACTAAAACTTAAGGAAGTTGTACCTTTTAGCATGTATATCGGGATTCAGACAATAACTCTGAAAGATATTACAGTGACCTTTATTGAAGACACATGAGATAACCAATAAACATCCATGGACTAAAAATTAAGGAATTTGTACCTTTTAGCATGTATATCGGGATTCAGACAATAACTCTGAAAGATATTACAGTGACCTTTATTGAAGACACATGAGATAACCAATAAACATCCATGGACTAAAACTTAAGGAAGTTGTACCTTTCAGCATGTATATTAGGATTCAGACAATAACTCTGAAAGATATTACAGTGAACTTTATTGAAGACACACGAGATAACCAATATACACTCATGGACAAAACTTAAGGAAGTTGTACCTTTTACCATGTATATCGGGATTCAGACAATAACTCT
>CP092884.1:56932823-57007347 GCA_030710605.1 Cordylochernes scorpioides
TGAGACTGTATTCTAACGGATAAGATTCCATGGAATGGACGCCATCGGCTGGCTCTTGAAAGTTAAACAAGCCAATGATCCCTGCGGTATTCAAAATTCCAAGAATTATTTGGTTATCAGCGAGCTTATATAGGCCGTAGGTTAAAATTGGGCGAAAGATGAACGGGAGATCTCATTGGCATGCATTAATTACACCGTCAGGAAGAAGCTGGTGAGACTGTATTCTAACGGATAAGATTCCATGGAATGGACGCCATCGGCTGGCTCTTGAAAGTTAAACAAGCCAATGATCCCTGCAGTATTCAAAATTCCAAGAATTATTTGGTTATCAGCGAGCTTATATAGGCCGTAGGTTAAAATTGGGCGAAAGATGAACGGGAGATCTCATTGGCATGCATTAATTACACCGTCAGGAAGAAGCTGGTGAGACTGTATTCTAACGGATAAGATTCCATGGAATGGACGCCATCGGCTGGCTCTTGAAAGTTAAACAAGCCAATGATCCCTGCAGTATTCAAAATTCCAAGAATTATTTGGTTATCAGCGAGCTTATATAGGCCGTAGGTTAAAATTGGGCGAAAGATGAACGGGAGATCTCATTGGCATGCATTAATTACACCGTCAGGAAGAAGCTGGTGGGACTGTATTCTAACGGATAAGATTCCATTGAATGGACGCCATCGGCCGAATCTTGAAGGTCTGGACGAAGCCATTGCTCGCTGCAGAAGTCCCCCCCCCCTCTCTCTCTCTCTCTCTGCTGCTGCCTGTCGCCACCTCCGCCCTCTTTCACGGCCGAACCTTCTACTGCAATAACCCTACCAAGTTTATACTCCAAAAGCAATGCACATAGAATATATATGAATCCAAACAATCTATTCAGAACAGTACACCCGGTAAGTTCCCTTGCCCACATCTACTGCTCCATTAGCGACTCCTACGAATCAGGGTTCATATTCAGCAGGTTTTTAACCAAAGTGATGGGCGCTGGGGTAGCAGAACCTCAGTAGACAGAAGTTCAGTAGGGGATCTTGGGTATTGAGGGAATTGGGTTGTTCTTGTCAGTAGCTGGAGGACTGGAGAAGGTCGTAGATGGTTTCAGGGTGACCCCAGTACAACTGTATATAAATTACGCCTGCTCATGTACAACTGCGCTTTTCAGACATTCTTCACAAAGCATAGCTGAAGTACGGAAGACAGATGGAGCTACTTAAATTTCCAGTAGGCCCTTGAAAAGGCAGATGGTACATTTCACAGAGGGCGGGATGTTTTAGACTGGGCAGAAGAAACGCTCGAATCCTGATTGGATGAAGTGATAGTAGGTGGCCAGGGTATATCTGACAGAGCTGTGGCCGAGGTCACACCTACTGCAACAATGGCAGACGTCGAGATACTTCTTGAAGTGGAGGATGACTCCGTCACAGCCTGCCTCGAGAGCCCAGGGTTCAGAAGGTGGCAGAATGGAGCACCAGTAGGCAGTTAAGACCAAATCAGGAAGGCTGAAGGATGAGCGAGCCCTGGCACTAGGAAGATAAGCATTGACCGGGATGGAGAAAATGGCGTTCACGAGGACCGAGTCCTCCTTCAACTCAGATGATGCAGATGCTTAGGGGAACTCACGAGGTAACGGACCTTGAGGCTGTGTGAATTCCAGCTTGTTGGCGAGGTAAAAGCAGAGCGAGGGGATGAATTGGGGGTTGAGCATGGAAGAACCAGGTTTCCTTTGGAGCGTATAGAGGCTGAGACATTAGCAGATAGGGTCTATCTTTGAGGATGGCCTTGAGTATGAAGATATCAGAATCGGGGATGTGGAATCCTCGATGATTTAATGTATCATTGAAGGAGGAACTTGGACGAAAGAGTGTGCATGCAAGGGATTAGTAGTAGGTTTTTGTTCAGACCACTTGATGTGGAGGCCTAGGTTGGTTTGGGAAGGCGACCTTGGAAGGTCATTTCTTTGAGGAAAAGTTGTGAGGAAGAGCAGAGATGAGTTTTGGGGACTCTATTCCCGACTATTACCTGAGCGGATATGTTCTTATAGATGGTTCGTATTGAATCGCTTGGATTAAAGAATTTGTAGTGCAAGATTGGTTGAGGGCGGCAGCGGTGATTTCCTCCAGCTCAAGAAGTTTCAACATCATTTCGTATCCTTTCTTAGCCATGGAAGCGTGATTATAGCTGAACTGCAGAATGAGGCTTCGACATCTGGTAAAGGGAGTTATTCCATGGTTATTCCAAGGACTAACACTATTGGTGGTCTAAATATCAGTTTCTTCAATGTTCTCGTGATTGAGTGCAGGTTCATCCGGTTCTTCATAAACGAAGATTGGATTCTTGTATCGTCGGTATCTATTATAGGCTATGGTCGAATTGTAGGGGGCAGGTAATTGCTGTGGGAAACGGGCTTCGTAATGCGAGAAGCAGGGGAGCTTAGAGTTACAGTGATTGCGGACGTTTGGGAGAGCAGAGCTTGGAGCGCAGTATTCGCAGCTTCTCAAGTGGTCTACAGCCATGACGAAAGCCGCAGCGGGTATTAACTCGAGATGATGTCGTGAGCTGGCGAAGACAGCTAACGGCAAGTAGATCTCCAGGCAACAATCTTCAAGCACAAGTGAGCAGAGAACAGATAGGCAGTCGCCAACAGTAATTTATTGCGAGCGTCACAGGTCGAGTCTGTTAGCAAAGTGCAGCACGGAGAAGACCTCCAGATGTGACTTGAATGGAGCTTGAGGTAATAGAAAGTATGCCAAAGAGATCGGCAACTGCAGTGAAGCGACATAAAGTGAAGCCGTGTAAGAAATCAACAGCCGTGCTAAGTTCGTGGCATTGCACGATGTCTGGCAGTGATGCGGGTTACGAAGCCTAACTCGTGATTAGAAAGTAGGCCCTTTGCAGCATTTTGCGAAAATTGCCGTGCGCGAATTTGCCCATGATGATCAATTCAGGCCTTCGTGGTATTCGGTCCAACCGTGGTTACAGGAGCCTCTGACTGGTGCATATGGAAAGGCTGTTGGAAAAGCCGCATAATCGTAATCAAACGCGGGCCGATTCATCGTAGTTAAGCATGATGCTGTCGACGTTCAGTCTTCCGCGAATTTCTCGAGCCTTGAATGTGGATGTATTATATTGAAGGAAGGCTGTGAAGGGCCGTTTCGGGAGACAGCACGATGGGTCACTCTCGAGATCATGATATCAGAGAACCGTCATTGTGGGGACAGATTGAAATCCCTGGGTGATTGTGGAGTTCCTGGGCTCTTCCTCCATACGGAATCGGAAGATTCTTTGGGGAATTTACTCGGTTGCCTACACTTTAAAGCGGATGAGCGGCTTACTGGAGAGGGCGTCGTACATATGACTTCTGGGCTTGAAGTGTACAGTACTAGCATACCTCTAGTCCGTAGAGATCCCAGACATCACATGGCAGAGTCTTTGCAGACTGGACAGCTTCAAGGATCTCTAAGGGGTTGGTATTGGAATCCACACGCTCACTAGAGCATGGTCCAGAGTTGAAGTCACGTGGCTTTGAAATATGGTCCGATTTAAGAATACAGGCCATGGATAGTAGTCATGTAGCCATTAGTTAAGTGGTTTCGGCATTCTAGTGATTTGAACAGAATGGAATTTTCGTTAATCTTCTTCGAAGGGACACTAGTGCCATCTTCTGGAAGGTTTTGGGGTTAATAGTGTCGATGGAGAGGTCTGGACAGTGGCTTCCCCGAATATTTTGGTCGGAAAGGTGAAATCACTTTCGCGGAGTTGTGCATCTTGGATGGCACAAGACGAGCTGCATGAAAGGCCGCGTTAATGGTGCAGGGCTTACGGCTCAACTTCCTCGTTCTCAATGAACTTAGGAATCAGCCCGTTGCATTCACGGGTATGCCAAGCAGGCCTTAGTACAGTTTCAAGATTGTTTTGCAAGACTGGTGAGGAAACATTCTACGGTTTGGTAGGCGTCTAGGTCCCCCAGATTTGAGAATTTGTTGAAGGCTTCAGTGATGTGTGGATAATATTGGCAATAGTTTGAGATTCGCCTGGTTTCAATAACGGGATGGGGGCACTGATGGCAGAGACGAGGGACCTGTAGGAATTTTAAGGTTGAGGTAGGATTGGTGGAGGAAGGGAATACGTGGCATCACTGAGGTCCTTAGAACTGCGTCGAGATGGATGTCAGAGTGGAGGGAGTAGCTGGTGGAGCAGTTGGTGTGGGCTGGGAACTTCCGCGGCTGTTTAATAATGGCAGGGACACCCTAGAAGCAGATGGTCTCCCAGACCTTTCAGTCCACAAGTTGGGACAGGGACAGTAAAAAATTCCCGTCCCCGAGTCTCATACCTATGTATCAGAATGAAAAATAGCCAGAAAGCTTGTCGAAGCAGAAGCTTCTACCGCGGAAGAGGACGGAGATGGTTACTTGCAGTAGTCTTCAGACACCCCGACTCCTCAGGCACCAACAACCACAGCGAGGTTACGATGTTATCCAAATTGCGGCAATCCAACCCAATGCATTCTCACGAACCCTATTGGAAAATTTGCGGCCATCTACCCACCTCCATCTCTACGCAGTCCCTAGGATTTCAGTGACAACTCTTAACGTACTCCTTTCGTCCACCAATCCTACCTTAAGCTGAGGTTCCCTGAACGTCCTACGTCGCTGCCATCAGTGCTTCCACCCCGTTATTTGAACCAGAAGACCACAAAAAAGTTCCAATAGCATCTTCACAGGCAACACTGAAGCCTTCAACCAGTTCGCAATCTAGGGGACCTAGACGCCTACCAAACCGTAGAATGCCTACTCACCATCCTTGCTAATTAATCTTGAAACTGTACCAAGACCTGCCAGCCATCCCCGCGTGTGCAAAGGGCTTATGCCACAGTTATTGAGTACGAAGAAGTTGAACTCAAAGACCTTCCCCATTGTCGCAGTAGATCAAGAAGCTCCTTTTGAGTCATCCAAGATAATCAACTTAGCGCAACTGGATTTCTCTTCCCCGGCCAAAATACTTGGGGAAACCTCTGCCCAGACATCCTCCATGTACCTCGCTACCCCCATACCCTTCCAAAAGATGGCTCTGGCGTTCTTTCGAAGAAGACCAACAAGAACCACTCTGGTCAAGATATTAGAAGCCGAAACCACTCAACCAATGGCTACAAGACTACTGCTCCTAACCCTCAGGCCTGCATCACCGAGTGGACCTTATCTCATAACCACGTGAATATCTCTGTGGATCCTGCTGTAGTCGAGCCTGGGAATCCCCACACCGATCCCTTGGAGATCTTTGAAACTGTCCATGCTGCGAAGGCCCTGCTTTGCAATGCCTGGGATCGCTACCCACTAGAGGTATGCTAGTCCTGCACACTTCCAGCCCAGGAGTCATTATTTCTATGTACGAATACTTCTCTCTCTAGAGAGCTTATCATTCGCTTTTCAAAGCGAGAGCAACCGAGGAAATTTATCCAAAGAATCTGCCTTTTCCGTGCGAAGGGAGAGAACAGGGACTTCACAATCATCCCTGGTGCCTAATCTGACTCCGTAATGGCGACATCCCTGGTAGCAAGAACCTAAGAGAGACCGATCGTTCTGTTACCCGTTACGGCCCTGCACGGCCTTCATCGAGATGAATGCAGACAGACTCAAGGCTTGAGGACTTCGCGGAAGACTTAGCGTCGAAGTAATCATCCTCAAAAGCGAGCAATCGGCACGCATTTGATAACGTTGATGAGACTTCTCCAACAGCCTTTCCAGATGCACCAGTCAAAGGCTCCTGTTACCATTGTTGCATCAAATGCCACGAATGACTGAGCTGATCATCAAGAAAGAAATTGCGCACGGCAGTATACGACAATTGCTGCGTCAAGAACCTACTTTCTGAACACGAGTTACGCATCGTAATCTGCCCCACTCCTAGACTTCATGCTATGTCACGAACCTATCACGGCTGCTGATCTTTTTCATGGCTGCACTTTCTGTCGCTTCACGACAGTCGCCGATCTCTTTGGCCGTCATACTTTCTACTACCTCAAGCTTTATTCAAAGTCGTTGCTGGCAATTTTTCTCCGTGCTCTGCACTTTGCTAACTGACTCGGCCAGTGGAGATTGCAACAAGCCACTGTTGGCTACTCCCGATCTCTCCTGCGCTCAATACTGCTTGACGATTGTTGCCTGAAAATCTATTTGTCGTTAACTGTATTTGAAAGATCGCTGAATATCTTCTCGAGTAAATACTCGCCGCAGTTGTCGCCATGGCCATTGGGAAGTCGTGAATACTGTCTCTCCAAGATTTGCACTCCCAAACAGCCGAAATTACTGTAACTCTAAGGTACACTGCTTCTCTCACTAGGAATCCCGTTTCCCAAAGCAATTACCTGCACCCTACAAAGATACAATGGCTCATAACAGATACCGGCGCTACAAGAATTCAATATTCGTCTATGAAGAACCGGATCTATCTGCACTCAATCCGGAGAACATTGAGGAAATTGATATTCACATCATCAATAGTGATAGTTCTTGGGATAACCTTGAAATAACTCCCTATCTTCACCGTGCTTTTGCCAGATGTCAAAATCTCATCCTGCAGCTCAGCCATAACCAGGCCTCCGTGGCTATGAAGGGGTACGAGCTAATGTTGAACTTTCTGGAGCTGGAGGAAATCACCGCTGCTGCCCTCAACCAACCCTGCAATACCAATGCTTCAGTCCAAGCGATTCAATACGAACCATATCTAAGAACATATCCGCTCAGCTACCTGTCGGGAATAGAATCCCCAAACCTCATCTCTGCTCTTCCTCACAACCTTTCATCAAAGAAATGACCTTCCAAGGTCGCCTTCCCAAACCAACCTAGGCCTCCACATCAAGTGGTCTGAACAAAAACCTACCACTAATCCCATGCATGCACGCTCTTTCGACCAAGTTCCTCCTTCAATGATACACTAAATCATCGAGGATTCCACATCCCCGATTCTGATATATTCATACTCAAGGACATCCTCAAAGATAGACCCTATCTGCCAATGTCTCAGCCTCTCTATGCTCCAAAAGGAAAGCTGGTTCTTCCATCCTCAACCTCCAATTCATCCCCTCGCTCTGCTTTTACTTCGCCAACAAGCTGGAATTCGCACAGCCTCAAGATCCGTTACCTCGTGAGTTCCCCTAAGCATCTGCATCATCTGAGTTGAAGGAGGATTTAGCGCTCGTGAACGCCATCTTCTCCATCCCGGTCAATGCTTCTCCACTTAGTGCCAGGGCTCGCTCATCCTTCAGCCTTCCGGATCGGGTCTTAACTGTCTTCCAGGTGTTCCATTTTTCCACCTTCTGAACCCTGGACCTTCGGGCAGGCTGTGACGGAGTCATCCTCCACATCGAGAAGTATCTCGACGTCTGCCATTGTTACAGTAGATGTGATCTCGGCCACAGCTCTGTCAGATGTACCCTGGCCACCTGCTATTACTACATCCAATCAGGATTCAAGGCTCGCTTTGGACAGTTTAAAACATCCCGCCCTCTGTTAAATGTACCATCTGCCTTTTCAAGGCCTACTGGAAATCCAAGTAGCTCAATCGTTTTCCAGTACTTCAGCTATGCTTTGAGAAGAATGCCTAAAAACTCAATTGTCCATGAGAAGGCATATCCAATTGTACTTGGACCATCGTGAAATCTTCTACGACCTTCTCCAGCCCCCCAGCCACTTACTTAAACAACCCAATTCCCTTAATACCCAAGATCCCCTACTGAACTTCTGTCTACTGAGGTTCTTCTACCCCAGCGCCCATCACTTTGGCTTAAAGCCAGCTGAAACTGAATCTGGAAATATTCGTGTCATTCATCATACGCCCAACCTCAACTTCGCACTTCATCTCGCTTCCAAAAGATCCAAAGAGAAAACTACACTGAAGAGAGGACAGATACCAATATAAATCTACTGTATGGGTTCCATCTAAACCATGAAATTATATTTTGTGTAAAATCGATATTTGAATAAATAATTATTTTTGAATGATTCGGTAAAACTATTTGAAAAAAATCTACATAACGATGTCAGATTGTTGCCACAATTCCAAATGGTGACTTACTACCAAACAACGGGGAACCCTGCTGACAGTGAAGAGAACAACATTTAAGAAGGTAAATCTCTCTAAAACATTTCTGTTATAAGATCTCAATGTTGTTGTATTGCCTATTTTTTTAGTTTATATATACAGTTAAACATGTCTATAGCGCCCCCTCTTGGGACTAACCAAAATAGGGTGCTATAGAGAGGGGGCGCTATAGACAGGTCACTTTTAATGCAATTCGCATCGTACTACGTATTTAAAATCGGGCGCTATAAGTACCTTTATACCAAGAATGTTTGATCCGATGGAGTCAAGAATATGTTGCGGTAAAGCTTGGATTGCGAGTGATTTGATGCAGAGAGTATATGGGAAAGTTTTCTTAAACCTTCTAAAATATATCAAAGTATCAAGTAGAAGTAACCAGGGGGAGAATCTCGCTATTTAGAACTATTTGTGGAAGCAAATGGTGACTTTGTGAACTATATATATATAATTTTACACTTAAAATTTTACACAAATAATTTTACTGGCAATGCGTTTCTTTTAAATATCATCAAATATTATCTCAACAGAACTTACTGCAATGATATGAGTTATTGAATGAGAGGGCTTGGCTCATCAGTAGTAAACCCTCTCAGCGGTTTCGCCAAATTAATCTCTAGTCCGCTCTACTATTGTATTGGATTGGTTTGGAGTATACCCTGTATTTTCTGTGGAAGGCAGCTTTTACCCTTAATGGCCGTATTTGAAGCGATAGTCTCTATTGAGGACATTGTATTAAAAGAAGAGGATTTGAGTCTTTAAACCCGTATTGCTGTTATTATATAGAATTATTCACAATTAATAACTTAGTTATTTATGATTATATAAAGTATATTGTATAATATGAGTGTAAAATTCAATATAAATATTTTTTGTGTGAGAATATAAAATTAACACAAAGCAATAATGCGCCATCTATACATATAAAATAAAAGAATTTAAAAGCGCGAATGTTTCTTTTATACATAAAACGAACTTCTACTGTCCTTACTGCGATGAAAAAATATATTGGGAGGGCTTGGCTCATCAGTGGTGAACCCTCCCAGCGGTTTCGCCAATTTAATCCACCAGACCGCTTCTCAGAGCTCTAATACTGTATTGGATCAGAAGTTCGTTTTATGTATAAAAGAAACATTCGCGCTTTTAAATTCTTTTATTTTATAGAATATAAAGTATGTGACGGGACTACATAATATTTCAATATTCTAATATATATTTAAAAAAACAATAACACGCGTTATATATAACACCCAACAGTATATACAGTTAAACCTGTCTATAGCGCCCCCTCTTGGGACTCACCAAAATAGAGTGTTATAGAGAGTGGGGGTGCTATAGACAGGTCATTTTTAATGTAAATCGCATCGTACTACGTATTTAAAATTGGGCGCTATAGAGAGGAAGGTGCTATTTAGAGGGGGGCGCTATAGACAGGTTTAACTGTATCTAAAAATACAAACATTTAATCACACAACAACAACAACAACAACAACAAAAAAGCCTTTATTTAGGGTCACTGACCCTATACAGGATTCACCAGAGGTATGCATAAGAACAAAGCAGTGAGACAAAGGAAATAACGATATATACAGAGTAAAAAGAGAAAGAAAAAAAAAACAAGAAAAGGAAAAAAAATAATAAGAAGAAGAAGAAAGAGGGAAGCAAGAAATCAACACAAAAAGAGTAGCAGTAAGAAAGTGAGGAGTGAGTATCACTTGGCCTTCTTCTGAGATATGGACTTGTGGAAACCATAAAACGCCGTAGCAATATACTTATTCTGGGTCATATTGTCAATTATTGATGGAAGTGAAGCACAGAGTTGCCCAGTTTTGAGCATAAGGGTTCTTCTTTCTTCTTTCAGAGCAGAGCAATCAAAAATATAGTGAGTGATTTCATTTTTTAGTTTTGAATTACAGAAGGTACAAGTCGGGTCCTCACCGCAGAGCATCTTGGTGTGGTTTTCTCTAAAAAAAACTTGAAAGTATTCTAACTTGTGCGAGTAGTCTTACAACCGGGAAAGGAAAATCCCCTAAAAGGTATCCCTCCGTCATGAAAGATATGTGAATGTCTTTGTAGTGAGAGTATAGCTTAGATTTATCCATTCTTGTAAGGTCGTTTTGTATAGATTGGTCTGCCGCTGTTTTTAAGAGCCCTGTAATCGCGCTCCTCAGCGTTTCAGGGTCATCACAGGAAACAAGTGCAGGGGATCCATTATTGTTAAGCAGATTAGTGAGCTTTTTAATGAAACCGATGGGTGTGCCCGAAGCATTAGACAGTTCCCGTGTTCTATTAAAACATATACGTGGCAATCTGTCACTGCTCATATTCAACACCCGCAGCCAATACTTCAGGGTTAATTTTAAAGCTGTTACACTCAATGAGATACGACCGGTTTCTAATCTGATTAGGTAACCTGGAGTGTATCTGGGCAGATTCAGGAACCTACGGATAAATATGTCTTGTATATTGTCCAGTAAGTCTTTATGCTCTGTTGCCCATAATGGAGCGGCATACATCAGGACAGCTCTCACTATTGTATCAAAGAGTTTGATTGATAAATTTATTGACTTTGCTTTTGATTTTATTATTATTGGGTGTGTGGCGTTAATTGCTGTAAGTGCCATTTAATCACACACATAGTTTTCAATTTAAAAAAAACTAACTAATTTTTCGTCTGAATCAAGCAAAAAAAATAAAATAAAAGAGGAAAAAATAACGATAAAAAAACCGACCGATTAGTTATTCTAAAAATTATTTTGTCGCACATACATATGCAATTGACTCTAATGTTCTAGCATATAATGCATTTATTAAAAAAAAAAAATAATAATAATAATATTTTCTTCTCTCTATTATATTCTCTGAAACAAAAAAGGGCGGGAAAAAGCAGACGAGAATTGCGGACCTCTCTAATTCAATTGCGCGCCGCACGTGCGAGGTTATTGGTGCTCCAGCTGATAGGATGATTAATGGTCGCAGGGGGACCAGGCTTATCTTCTCGTAATAGATTCATTATATGCCCGGCTTATCGCCGCAGGAGGGCGCTATGCAAATATTTGCCTTGATGCAAATATTACTGTCCCCCTCCACTCTACTCCACTGCCGACCCGCACTCGAGCTAGATGCCTGTACTTGACTGATGTTTCCTACATGTACTTCATATATATATATATATATATACCCCTGTGTTGATTTTTAATTTTTTTTTAAATATGTAAAGAGGTTTTATACCGTACAATAAATAGCATATTTAATAACCGCTATTAAGATTCAAATTTTGTAATTTTTAATAAGCTAATTAAAATAATCATTAAATTAAGTACTGAAAAAATGAAAATTATACTAATTTTCTTTTTATCTTTTTTTATTGATCACTGGAATTTTAATAAAAGGCGCAGACGATTGAGTGCATATATAAGTTTTTTCTTTTAACATTTGTTTATATTGTGAGGTTTATTATTTAATTTTTCAATTGAGAGAGAGAGAGATAGGGTTCTTTACAAATATTTTTTGTTGAAATAAATGAAAAATACAAGAGTTTTTTTATTTTATTTTTAAAAATATAGATATTGTGTAATTTGTGGGTGTGTGTGTGTGATTCGCACTCATATCCAGTAGTAAAATATATATATATAAATACTGTTCTATCTCCCTTTAAAACACTATCTATGGATACGTTTATGGATTTAAGGATAATATTATTTCTGACTCACACACATCGTAAAATATTCGCAATTTTAGATATTATTTTTCAAGACACACAAATACACAAAATCCTCACAAATTGCATTAATAAAAACAGCGCTTCGTTGATAAAAATACTTTCATAAAACGTGATAACTTAATGTAATTTTGGTGGTTGTTGAATATGTTTCAATTTTAGAAAACAGAACTGCGAACCACGCAGAATTATGAGGTACAAAGAACCATAAATCGTACAGGACTACGAGTCACAAAGAACCATAAATCGTACAGGACTACGAGTCACAAAGAACCATAAATCGTACAGGACTACGAGTCACAAAGAACCATAAATCGTACAGGACTACGAGTCACAAAGAACCATAAATCGTACAGGACTACGAGTCACAAAGAACCATAAATCGTACAGGACTACGAGTCACAAAGAACCATAAATCGTACAGGACTACGAGTCACAAAGAACCATAAATCGTACAGGACTACGAGTCACAAAGAACCATAAATCGTACAGGACTACGAGTCACAAAGAACCATAAATCGTACAGGACTACGAGTCACAAAGAACCATAAATTGTACAGGACTACGAGTCACAAAGAACCATAAATCGTACAGGACTACGAGTCACAAAGAACCATAAATCGTACAGGACTACGAGTCACAAAGAACCATAAATCGTACAGGACTACGAGTCACAAAGAACCATAAATTGTACAGGACTACGAGTCACAAAGAACCATAAATCGTACAGGACTACGAGTCACAAAGAACCATATATCGTACAGGACTACGAGTCACAAAGAACCATAAATCGTACAGGACTACGAGTCACAAAGAACCACAAACCAGACAGGAATAAGAGCCACAAACCACACAGAAATAAAAGCCACAAACCACACGGGAGACAAGCCACAATGAACCACAAATCATACAGGATTACGAGTCATAAACCACAAACCACAGAGAAATAAGAGCCACAAAGAACCACAAACCACACAGGACTACGAGTCACACAGACCCACAAACCACACAGAGATACAAACCACAAAGAACTATAAACCACTTAGAAACACAAACAAACACAAACCCTACAGCCCCACAACCCACACAGAACTACAAACCACGGACCCAGAAACCACACAAAACCACAAACAAACCACACTAAACTCTAGGCTACACAGACCACACTGAACCACAAACTACACAAACCCACAAACATGGGTAACATACGGAGTTAAAGAGAAGGGGTGAAATTAGCTTTATTTCGGGACCAATCATCGTAGCCGAAGCCAAGAGGGAGCAAGTAGGGTTTCGTCTGGTTACCCAGCTGCTGTCATCTTCTGCACCTTTTTTTTCTGTCATCGTTTGGCTTACGTTGGATTGATTCTTTTAACGCCTCGCAGCTTTTTGCGGTACTCGTATACATCTTGCAAATTTGATAAGAGGGAAAAATCGCGAAAATATTTCAAACATAATTTTCACAAATGTTATTTATTTAGTTCATCAAATTTTACAAATGTATGAATCATCTAAAATGTTATTAAATGTATTTTTGTCAATAATTTCCGAGAGAGAGAATAAAAAATAAAAATAAAATAAAAACCTGAGAAAGTAATGATAAAGTAATGCAGCATCATTCATTTATCATTCTGTGCGTATAACCTGGTCCAAAATGTTTCCACCAAATAGATTTCGATATACAGTTAAACCTGTCTATAGCGCCCCTTCTTGGGACTCACCAAAACAGGGTGCTATAGAGGGGGGGGGTTCTATAAATGTAAAATGTTTACATCTTAATGTTTAAAATCGGGCGCTATAAAGAGGAAGGCGCTATTTAGAAGGGGGCGCTATAGACAGGCTTAACTGTATATGAAATATTCCAATAGATGGCGCAAGCCATCATGAACTTTCAGTTACACAATCAGAAAGGTAATTTCTTTTAATCAAAGAATCATTTTACAGATCTCAAGTGCCGTCTAGTGAGATAAGAACTACCGAGAAGTGTACCAGATATATGTACATCCAGCCAGTATGTATATAATGAATGTACATCCATCCAGCCAGTATGTATATAATGAATGTACATCCATCCAGCCAGTATGTATATAATGAATGTACATCCATCCAGCCAGTATGTATATAATGAATGTACATCCATCCAGCCAGTATGTATATAATGAATGTACATCCATCCAGCCAGTATGTATATAATGAATGTACATCCATCCAGCCAGTATGTATATAATGAATGTACATCCATCCAGCCAGTATGTATATCATGAATGTACATCCATCCAGTCAGTATGTATATAATGAATGTACATACATCCATCCATCCAGCCAGTATGTATATAATGAATGTACATACATCCAGCCAGTATGTATATAATGAATGTACATCCATCCAGCCAGTATGTATATAATGAATGTACATCCATCCAGCCAGTATGTATATCATGAATGTACATCCATCCAGTCAGTATGTATATAATGAATGACAATTGACAATTAAATAATTTTTATTGACCGCTGGTCAACAATTACTCACGAGGAGTCAAAAGGGCAGACTATGTACATTGATCAGGAGGGCAAGGCCATCCTTAGCTTGTGAATTCCCCTGCGAATGGTGGGATGGCTGTTCCGAGTTCGCTCGAAAGCAGCGTCAAGGAAGCCCGCGAGGGTACTCCCCTGCTGTATATAATGAATGTACATACATCCATCCATCCAGCCAGTATGTATATAATGAATGTACATACATCCAGCCAGTATGTATATAATGAATGTACATACATACATCTAGCCAGCCAGTACGTATATAATGTACATCCATCCAGCCAGTATGTATATAATGAATGTGCATACATCCATCTAGCCAGCCAGTATGTATATAATGAATGTACATCTATCTAGCCAGTATGTATATAATGAATGTGCATACATCCATCTAGCCAGCCAGTATGTATATAATGAATGTACATCTATCTAGCCAGCCAGTATGTATATAATGAATGTACATCCATCCAGCCAGTATGTATATAATGTATGTACATACATCCATCTATCCAGCCAGTATGTATATAATGAATGTACATACATCCATCTATCCAGCCAGTATGTATATAATGAATGTACATCCATCTAGACAGCCAGTATGTATATAATGAATGTACATCTATCTAGCCAGCCAGTATGTATATAATGAATGTACATCCATCTAGACAGCCAGTATGTATATAATGAATGTACATCTATCTAGCCAGCCAGTATGTATATAATGAATGTACATACATCCATCTATCCAGCCAGTATGTATATAATGAATGTACATCCCCTAAACACCGGCGGAGATGTAATCCAAGCCGTCCATTACCCTCAGGTTACCATAGAGACGGCGCTAGATCAATCCAACCTTATGGTTTATGTAGGAAGCGGGCGGTTTCCTGCCCTGGTAATTCCATGCTATCATCACACATGATCGACTGGGCCCATTTCCATAACAAAGTGCCCTCTTCCTACCTTCATTAGCGTCTTACCTGCCTCCCGTCCCGTAAAAGGACTACACCCTCCCCCTAGCACTATAGTGTAGCGTTAGACAGTTTCTGTTGTTAGATACAGTTGGCGGTGATATCGTCTTAGATTTAACTCAGTTTTGAAGAAGGAATCAAAGCTAGTGGCCACGAGTTTATTCAATTATGCGGTATAATTTTGGAAAGCTTTCGAACATTTGACGTCCTTCAACCGGCTATTATACAAGAAACTAGAGAAGCCTGTTGAAGGAACGCCCGAAAGTTTGCTAGGATTATACCGCATAATCCGATGTGAGTGGTGGACATTATAAAAATCTTCAATCAAACCAACAGAAGCCTTCGGGACTTACACTTACAGAAGAGTTCTCAAGATTCCTTGGACAGATATGGTAACAAATAATCAAGTCCTCGATCGAATGGGTACAGAACTCCAGCTGATAAAGTTCATAAAACAATGAAAACTGACGTTTGTTGGACATGTGATGATCAGCAGGAGAGACATTGCTGACAGTGTTGGAGGAAAAGCTCCGGGGGAAAAGATCGAGGGGAAGGAGACGACAGGGATACACAGACGATTTAAAACAATGGACTGGACGACACGAGGAGATGAAGAGAATGGCGGAGGAAATATGGAGAGACCATGTGGCCCACCCTCAGTAGAGGAAGGTATTGAAGGACTCCTCGTTTTATATGCAAATTTACTTTATAATAATCTTTCGGTATAATTTTCAAAAATATATATAATTTTATATTTCTTGTCTTTCTTGATTTTGGACACCAGTGTAAGGTACTATTTATTATTTTATAACCGCAGATTGCGTATTTTGCTACATATCAAACTTATATCGTTGCATTTCAGGTATTTATGCAAATAAAAGTTTGATTGATTTGTGTTCCCAAATAAATAAGCATTGTCACCCTTTGTCTTTTTCTATTTTTCTACCTGACAGTATGTATATAGGTATACACTGAGTATATAAAAGGAGAAAAAATGATAAAACCCATACCTAAGTCTTTATTAAGACCCTTCGTCTTATAAACAACTCTCAATAAACATCCAAGCACGCAATTAAAAAGAAGTTGAAACTTTAAAAAAAAAATAGATAGAGAGAAAATAAAAGGGAGAATTTGTGGTCATAACCAAACTTTTTTTTTATGGCAGCCGATGTAATCCAAGAATGTAATGACGTCACTGTTGACCCAGGGTGATGATGATAACCATCTGGATGGACCACAGAGTGCCCGGTAATCGTCTGTCTCGTTTTTTTACACCGTGATTCACCTTCGCCATTCGAGCCGTTAATGGCGACCACCGGACATATGGAAATATGGATTAGTGGTCGTCTGCAGTTCAATTCTTCACAAGGCTTATCCACCACAGTCTCATACATGTATTCACCACACTGATAGGGGTCATAATATGTACGAAAAAATAGTTTAAAAATGAGAAATTGTACTGAGGGATTACAGGTTGATACCAAATGAAAAACAATAATTATTTAGCATTTATTCCGACAGAAACTTTTAGTTGCACAATCAGGAAATATAGGAAGTTTGCTAGTTAACATTTGCTTATATTTTATTTGCATCTTTTTTTTTGTGAAGTATAGTCTTTATTATAGATAATATTTTTTTTCTTATCCAGTGTCTGAAAATTGTAAACTTCGTGATAAGCCGATAAGACTCCATGATTAGTATTTACTGTCTGTCTTCTGCTATTACAAAGAAACTGAAGCACCTGTTGTGACAGTCTGACTTCAGATAAGGAAGGTCGTTCCTATCATGGGGAACTAAACATCTTGGCTGATGGTCCTGACATGGATTCAGATGTTGGCTGGTAGAGCTTCTTCTTCCTTATCTCCACTCAATCATATTAAGGTCTGGGTGAAGTAGAATGCCTTTGTCATCAAGACTGGGAGTACTACTCAGTGGCAGGCCGACTTAGCTCCAAAAGAAATGGTCGCCTCGGCTGGTAGAACTTACTTTTAATGGTGATATATGATTTCACCATTCACCCAATATCGTCGGTGAGGTTTTGTGGATTTTTATAGGTGTATCCTCAACTCAGGATAGCCTCACTACACTGTTGATGGCTGTTGGTCCGAGATTGTTGCTTAGATATTGTCAGCTAACTACCATCTCTGGTAGACATCTGATCCTGTAGACCCGCATCGTTGGATTCAGTTCTCCTCCAAGCTTACGATGAACAATTTAACGACCTCGCCATATTACCTATCCATACCACCGTATACCTATCCATACCACCGTATACCTATCCATTCTTTAAGCCGTTCAACATGGTCAATTGACATTCCCTCCTCGAGGAATCCTCAAGGTATATCTGGATGATATTTTCTAACGAATCCTTTCACTCAAGAGACTTAAAGTTTCCAACAAATCTACATCAATATAGCTCTAAGAACAGAATGATGTTCCGTAACGGATGATTTCTGTATCAGAGATAACACTCGCTAAATTTAATGATAAAGTAAATTTTATTATGATGCATCAGCGCGATGGGAGGGTTCACCACTGATGAGCCAGGCCTTCCCATTAATTTTTCCATTGCAGTAAGGGCAGTAGAAATTGTTTAATTTTTAAAAGAATCATACGCGTCTATAATAGTTTCGAATTTTCATAAAGTAAATTGTTCGAATAAGGAGCATTAGCTTTTAAACATAGTTTCTTTCTTTATTTTGAGGTGTTCAAATATTTCGAGCAAATTTTGCTCTTCAACAAACATATTATATACGACAAAAAAAAATCTTTTTACAAAAATAAGTGAAAATAAATGTTATTGGCGTGTTGCAGGGCGGGAGTTTTTATTGTCGTATATAATATTATTTTACGATGCATTAGCGCAATGGTAGATTAAACTGGCGAAACCGCTGGGAGGGTTCACCACTGATGAACCAGGCCCTCCTATTAATTTTTCCATTGCAGTAAGGGCAGTAGAAATTGTTAATTTTTTTAAAATGGTAGATTAAATTGGCGAAACCGCCTGGGAGGGTTCACCACTGATGAGCCAGGCCCTCCTATTAATTTTTCCATTGCAGTAAGGGCAGTAGAAATTGCTTAATTTTTAAAAGAATCATACACGTCTATAATAGTTTCGAATTTTGATAATATTTTTTACTCGTTGAAGAACAAAATTTTCTCGAAAGCTTGAAACACCTCAAAATAAATAAATATAAAATCTTTGGGGCCCAAAAGCTAATGTGTTCCTTATTCAAATAATTTCAGGGTAACTGTCGCTCGTATAAAGTAAACTAGTTGCATAGATGAGGTCTCTGTGAAATATTTAACATTTTATCGTTTAAGACATCGGTGTAATAATATTGTGTATTCGCTTATTGTGTACTTACGGACTCACGGCGTTCCATCTCCGGCAACCAATCAGCTTTGCCATTTCCTTTTTGTTCGTCCCTGCAGCACACATGGTCTCCCTCAAACTTCATTCCTTTTTCTTAACGGCAACTTAAACATATACACTCATGGACAAAAGGAAGTGGAAATTCTTTGTTATCGCCCGTCATTTATTTATATATATATTTTTTAAGGAGACAGAGGCAATTTTGTTTATACTTGGTTATCTCGTGTGTCTTCAATAAAGGTCACTGTAATATCTTTCAGAGTTATTGTCCCGATATACATGCTAAAAGGTACAACTTCTTTAAGTTTTGTCCATGAGTGAATTTTATTTCTAGATGGTAATATTTCTTTGTGGGGAATTAAGCTTTAATAAAGGACAGGCTAGCTCTCCCGTTAAAAAGCTCTGTGCCATCTATTGACGTCTCTACAATCTAGCAGATACAGACAGAGGAGGGGGCGAGGACTGGAAGTCTCGCCATCCTGGCGTCTGCTGAGATTTGCATATTCAAGTTGCATATCACCGTAGAACTGAGAGATGGAGGACGACAAGATGTAGGAACCTCCCTCCCTGAGAGAACAACTGGAAATATTCCATCAACTCTACTTGTGTATCATTCCTTATCTTTGACTCCTTCTTTAATCATTGACTAGATGTCAATAAAGTTTTTTAAATTGTCAATTGGCTAGCAGATATAGGTCGGTGACAAAGCCCCAACACCAGCCTTGACAAATTCAGAACACCAACCTGAAGACCATGGTTTCAGGCTAATGACCCCCATTCGTCTAGGGTGAACTTTGATCAACAAGGGATTCTTGAAATATTCAGAATTTACCAAAGTTGGTGTTGTGGTTTTAACACTGATCCTATACTGATCATTTGCAGAGACCGTCAATAGATGGCGCATAACTTTTGGAGTTTAATTCGATAATAAAAGGGAGAAAGGCCTTTTTTTATAGTTTGTACATCTCTGTTTTAAGAAGTGAAATGAAAAGATATCGAAAAGTTGACCATATATTATATATTTCATTATATATTATATATTTCAGTTTAGATATCCTCGAATTTAACCGTCGCATGTACAAATGGGTAATTTATCATACAGGGTGTACCAGGTAAATCGGGACTAACTTTGACAGTCCATAAAACAAAAACTACTTGAGATTAAAAACTTGTTTTTTTTCATTACGTAGCCATATTCATGTAAAATGCAACAGTACATGTGTGCGCAGTGTAGTGATGAAGAGTAACCGAGAATTTGAAAATCGAGCTGCCATCATCGTTGCTCTGCGCGCCGGAAGGAGCCCCAAAGATATAGTGGATTTTCTTAAGTTGCCCAAAACCACTATTTATCGTGTCAAGAAGCAGTTTGATGAGGCCGACAGTAACAAAGAGGGGATAGCTACAAGGAAAAAGCACTCGCGTCGATCGGACAGGGTAAGAGGCGAAGAATTTGTCAAAAATGTCAAGGAGAAGATTGATGGAAACCCTGGGAAGAGCATGAGGGCCATAGCCAAGGAAATGGACGTTGGCTCTATGACAATTGTCAGAACTATCCATGAGGACCTTGGTCTCAAGTCTTATGCCCTTCGGAAAGGTCAGTTGCTGACTGAGAATATGAAGAATAACAGAAAAGGAAAGGCTGCTGCCCTCCTCAACAACCTGAAACACGACTCTTTTGGCATGCTAAGGTTCTTCTCTGACGAAAAGAACTTTGACGTGGACCAAAAGGTAAATCCCAGGAATGATCGCTGGATCTGTAAAGACCCCTCAGAGATACCTGTCGTGATGCACACGAAATTTCCTGCCTCCGTAATGGTCCTTGGCGTTATCAGCAGTGAAGGTGATGTCATGCCTCCCCATTTCTTTGAGAAGGGCCTTAGGATGAACGCTGACACCTACATCAATGTTCTGGAGACCGTTGTGAAGCCTTGGATGGACATGGTGGCCGCAGGAAGGAAGTATGTCTTCCAACAGGACTCAGCTCCAGCCCATAAGGCAAAAAAGACACAATCGTGGCTGACACTTAACGTCCCTAGTCACTGGGGTCCTGATATTTGGCCCCCTAATTCTCCAGATTGCAATCCCCTCGACTACTATGTATGGGGCGTTGTTGAGAGAGATGTCAACAAAGCTCCTCATACCACCATCCAGTCTGTCAAGAAAGCAGTTCACACGGTGATGACCCAAATGGACAAGGTCATCGTCGCCAAGGCCTGTGCTTCATTCCGCACTCGCCTCGAGACTGTTGTAGCTAATAATGGAAACTACATTGAATAAATAAAAATTATATCCTTTTATCTACTACTGTGTCAAATTTCATTCGGATATTTTAATTTTTACTTGCAAAAAATTTCAGTTAAAATACCATTGTTGAAATTCCCATTTTACCTGGTACACCCTGTATATATATGACATTTTTTCCTCACCGTAGGAGAAATTCGTCCAAAAATTAAAATTAAAAACTATATTTATTCAAAATAAATTGAATTAACAACTCTATCAAAGTATAGATAAAACACTAAAATAACACAAATAGAATCAACTACGTGCTGAAACATTTCGTGTTTATTTTTTTATCATCTCGCTTATATTTACATCTTTACGGTATCTCGGTTGTAATTGGCCGGTGAGGTTGGTCACGTGACAAGCGATGGGCCAATCATAATCCAGCCCAGCTGGAGGTCCAGGATTACCTCCCCCCGTGTCAATTAACACTCATTTATCGACCTCCAGGGGTCAGCGTTGCCAGTCACTTTCATTTTTCACGGGATTAGCCTTTTTACCTCGTAATTATTCTGTGAGTAGCGAGAAATGGCTTCATGAGCTTGGATTAGGAATTACGGTCAACTTTTGCTCCCTCTTTTTTTTTTCTCCCCGACGGGATTTATGGATAGAAATTCTCTTTTAAAAAATAAAAGAAGTTCTGTTAGAACATTTCTTTTTTTTATTTTATTTATTAATCTTAGAGATTCTTTAGTGAGCGAAAACCTTTTTAATATATTCTTTTATCGATCGTTTAACTTTTCTACGAAATTTTGTGGCTCTTTTTGGTTTTTTTAAATATATGTACGTTGTTTTCAAATACTTTGTTACCTTAATGAATATTTTTTTTTAACTTTCAAACTATTTTTATTTGAATAATTTAGATAACTTTTTTATATTGAGTATTAAACTTTATCAATCAAAATCAATATCTTTATTAAGACCTTTAAACTTATATACGAATTCTCCCTGAGAGCAATGAGTAGTGGAGGAGAAATCCCAATAAACAAAATTATTCGGTAAATATGTATATAGAGAGCTATTAACATGATGGATTTGCGCGCCATCTGTTACTAGAAATTCAAACTATTTTTAACGCGAATGTTTTTTTTTTTTTTACTAAAACAAATTTATATATTGCCCTTACCGTAATGATTATTATTATCATTATTGCAGTAAGGGCAGTAGAATTTATTTTATATAAAAAAAAAAAGAAACATACGCGTCAAAAAAAAAATAGTTTTAAATTCTAATATAGAACTCTATAATTATATTTATATAATATATTCTATAGATATATTGTTGCATCACATGATTAATGCGCGTATTTTAAAAATTATTTATAATATTATTTTTAATATATTTAAAATTTAAATTATATATTTATTTATTTTTATAAAACAGATTATTACTATAAAATATTATGTACTATAAAACATTTATATTTTGATACACTAAATACCCCACCTGCTTTAAACTTTGATGTGATAAATAAAGAGAGATTATAGGTGCTACCTAAATATATAGTTGTCTTATTATTGACTGGTTTAACCTTGTAGGATGGTTGAGACACGTTCTGGAAAGATGCAAGACGTGTCTGAGGAGAGAATCAAGACTGAAGAATCTGTCAAACCGCAGCCTGGTGCAACAATATATAGGTAGTAGTTATTTCCCTCCATACACACGAACAATTTATTATTGAGCATTCCTTACCTTGATCCAAAAGTGTGTCTTACAATAAAGTAACAGTTTTTTAACGATCCCATAATTTAGGATGTAATTATAGCGACGTTTTAGTTATGAAATAGACCATAAACGTCATGTTAAAAAAAAAAAAACAAAGCTATCAAATCACTAATCTATAAACATATCTGAAAGATACTGGCCACGAATTAACCCTGGCAAAAAAAATTCAACCTGTTATTAAAGGTATAATTTTTCCTCACGATAGGGAAATTCGTCCAAAAAAAAACTATATTTATTCAAAATGAGTACGTGTTTCGGATTGTTGGTCCTCGTCAGTATGGTGCAGGCTGCACGTTAACGACCTACAACGATATTGCGTTATGTTTTGTTTTAAACATAGAATGCAAATATTTAAGTGAAGAAAAAGAAAGAAAAAAACTCTTAAAAACACCTTCTGGAGATTTAGCAACCCACTGAAGACGCTGAGAACTATTTCAGAAAAGAAAAATATAGCAATAGAACTCTATAATTTCTACAGATCAATTGAAAAATTGATTCATACACAAAAGAGGTAGTGGGGAAAGTTTTAGAACAGATGTGTAAATAAATCCCTTTTCAAACAAAGGCTCACGTGAACATGGGGAAAGGGAGGAAAAAAATTACTGTATTGTTTTGTTGTTATATGGCGAATCCATACAGGGCAATGGGCCCTAATAAAAGCCTTTTTGTTGTTGTTGTTTTAAAACATTGGCATGAGATATAAAGATATATTTGGTGAAAACTTAAAATATAGCTTTCTTATTACTTATTTAATGCAGGACACCTGTGGGGAGAAAATAAAGGCTGTCAGACCTCAACCTGGTTCAACAATTTTTTAGCTAAAAACCTTTTTTTTTTAATTGTTTAAGAAAATTCAACCCCTTCGCAAGGTATAATACAGTCTTGTTAGTATACATGGTTAGCTTGTGTGATTAATCATTATAAGTTTATTTAGTCAATATGCTAGAAAATAAAATATATATTAGATCAACATTTAGTTGATATTTATTCCGATAGATGGCGCAAACCATCATTAATGTTCAATTGGACCCGATTAGCTTATGCATTTTTTTTTTTTTTTTACTATTCGATTTGGTACAATCTTTTTCTTGTGTTTTATTTTTTCGTACAAGTAGCTGTATATATATATAACGGACTTTAAGCGTTTATAAATTTATCCGTGATACATCATTGCCATGCGCATAGCAATACCTCATCTTAAGTGGGGTGTGAAGAGTGGAATTGTTGCCGTCGCGAGGCGGTCAAAAACTTACGTAACATTTGTCCTCTCTGTCGTCAACATTTGTTTTGTATCTTATCATCATCACCAATATTTGTTCGCCGATTCCGTCGTCGTGGGAAAATTACTGTAGCTGATTATAAAATATGTTGGGGTTTTTTGGAAAATTTTTTGAAGAAAGAATGAAAGAGATGAAGACCTCCAATATGTGACCTAGATAGAAAGGGTCAAGAAAACTACAGGAAGGTCACCAGACTATTAACATACTTTTATTGACATCTTGTATATACAGTATACCTCCCTGTAAAGAACACCTTATTTCAGAGCCCAAAGTGTCCTTTAGTGAGAGGTGTCCTCTTACCGGAAAGTTGCTAAATTGTAAAAATGGTAATTTTGCAAATGAAAACTGTTCTTTGTGGAAAGGTGTCCGCTAAAGGGAGGTTCTACTGTATATGCAAAAGTGTACAATATGCACTAGGTCACTAGATGAGCTGTGAATTATGGTCATTAACAGATTAAATTAGAGAATATGTGTCACCATATAGTCACCAAAAGTTGACTTGATTGAGGACACTAACAACGAAAGCTGCTAAATGGACTCCACCTAGTTCTGTATACACCGCTTTCTACCGGACTTTCGTGTTATAGACCAACAGTTCGTTTTACCACGGCTCTTACGAAGGCTAACCGGCAAAAAAAAGTTCTAGGTGTCATTATTTCGCTAAACTGAATCGCTGATATTCTTCAAAATCACGAGATCTTAAAACAGCTCTTAGAGCTATACGTTTTCAAAATTCGAAACTATTATAGATGCGTATGATTCTTTTTAAAAATAAATAATTTCTACTGTCCTTACTGCAATGAAAAAAATGGAAAAACCATTAATTTTTCCATTGCATTAAGGACAGTAGAAATTGCTTATTTTTAAAAAGAATCATACGCATCTATAATAGTTTCGAATTTTGATAACAGATGGCGCACTAATGCTTCAGCTATACGTTTATTTAAAATGAAAAATAAGCCTCCATACAGGATTGAGTTTGTTTTGAGATATCATTTATTATCTCTAGCTTTCGGAAGATTAAAGGTATTTTTTTTCCAGAAGAGAGAGATATATTTATAACCCAGGGAGCGCAGAACGTCAATTACCCGGGCTGTCCAGCTCACTATGTATTAGTATGAACTAGTGTCAAACACTTTTAATCACCTCCTGATTTAATTGCTGAGCAGAACCAGTTGACCAGGAATGCTGAGGTCAAGTCTGGCCATAGATGTAGGGTTGAGATGATCAGTCCAAACAGGATAACTGTTTGTATCCTGTCTCTGGAAAGCTGGACAGCGCTGAAGAGAAGGTGATCAACTGTCTGTGATTCTTCCTAACAGTGCGGGCAGATTGAGTCTGTTTCGAAATGCCCAAGTACAATGTCTGCCAGGACATGGCCCTTGAGGTTGGGGTTGGTGGCCTCTCCATGGCAGATTTTTTAGTAGAAATGTCAAGAGACGGTTTGGAATGGAAGCAATTCTCCTGAGAGATCTGTTCGAGTATTCCTGGTAATATATATTTTCTGCATTATGAACCTAATACGTGTGTGTCTCTAGCTTATTCAACAATTAAAGACAGAGAGGCAATGATAGAAATAGGTGAGTAACAAAATATGGAATTATATAAATCGATAATCCACTTTAACCTTTCTTTTTCTGTAGCGATTAATAAATTGAAAGAAGACAAGTTTCTTTAATCATTTAACGACGCAAGCTTTCAGGCAAAAACCCTTCAACAGGCAAGCTAAAGCATAAATACGACACTATGAACGTAGATACAAATGGCTGAAGTGAATATATATACCAGGTCTATTAGTATGAAACGCGAAAATGGCTGCCAGAGGGCGCTGTGCAACTTTATTTGAGCCGACGGTGGCGCTGTTGAAGGCATTTTGTTTTTTGACTCACGTGGCATTAGCATGCGTGGAGTTTTAGAAAAATTCAAATCGTGGAAAGTTTCTGGAGCCCGTGGAAAATGGTGATTTCCGAGCCAAAAAATGCCCATTTGCGGGAAGTTTTGTTGTTCGCCTTCAACTGGAAGAAAAATGCCACTGAAGCCCACCGAATGCTCGAGGAAGTTCACGGCGACCACGCTCTGAGCAAATCCTAGTGTTACAGGTGGTTTAAAAAATTCCAAAGTGGCGATTTCGAACTTGATAATGAACCACGTGGAAAACCGCACCAAAAGTTCGAGGACGCTGAACAGCAAGCTTTGTTGGATGAGGACAGTACCCAAACGCAGGAGAAACTCGCGAAACAGCTCCAGGTGTCTCAAGGTGCTGTTTCTCTACGTTTAAACAGTCTCAGAATGACCCAAAAGCTTTCCAGATGGGTCCCCCACGAGTTGAGAGAAAGGCAGCAAGAACGGCGTCTGGTAACCTGCGAAGGGCTGCTCGTCAGGCATGAAAAGAAGTCATTTTTGCACCGAATCATACTTCTGATGAGAAATCGATCCACTTCAGCAATCCTACGCGCCAAAAGTCGTGGGGCCTGCCCGGCCAATTTCCAAAACAGAAGCCTAGGCCCAATCGCTTAGGAAAAAAGGCAATGCTTTGCGTATGGTGGGACCAGACCGGCGTAGTATATTTCAAGCTCCTGAAACCTGGCGAAACGGTCAATACTAGTCGCTACGAACAATAAATGCACAGTTTGAGAGAGGCATTGAATGAAATAAGACCGGAATTGCGTGAAAAGCACAACAAGCTGATACTGCAGCATGACAACGCTCCAGCCCATAACGCTACAGTGGTCAAAAAAACCATAAAAGACTTGGGCTGGGAACTCTTACCCCACCCGCCGTACTCACCAGACTTAGCGCCGTCGGCCTACCACCTTTTCACATCTTTAGGACACGCCCTAAAAAACCAGGAATTTTAGAACTCAGACATACTCCGAAAATGGCTTGTTGACTGGTTCGACTCAAAAGGAATAGAATTTTTCAGACAAGGAATTCGAAAATTGCCTGAAAGGTGGTCCGAGTGTATAGCTAATCAGGGCAATTACTTTGAATAAAAAATCTTTTGTTGTATGGAATTGGTGAACTTTTGAATTCACTGAAAATTTTCGCGTTTCATACTAATAGACCTGGTACACATATTATTTACATATCTATTTTACAAACCGTTAAATTACCCATTTACATGTTTCTTTGCTATAGATATGTAAATAATATGTGTATATATCTTGTATTCAAAAAGATATTCTGCTTGTATTTTTGATCATCTTGAGGATTATGGTATGGAGTTATTTGCTGGTTCTTTTTGGTACTAAATGATATTGGTGATGCAGTCGTGGCAAAGATATTCAAAAGAGTTTTGATTACTGAATTCTTTAATTGAGCTAAGGAATGAATAAAAGACATAATTTGGTAAAAGTACTGCCTGGCTTAAGGCGTAAGAATAAATGAAACAAAATATTATTTACATAATTACAAACATGCCTGAGCCGACCAACGGGGAATCTATCTATTATTGCGACTAATTGGCCATAAGTGAATGGTCTTCTAGTCCAATAACGGGGAAGAACAACAATGAGTATTTATAGGGGAAGCATGACCTCTGGCGGCCGATTTAACAGAATATTTTTATCTATGAAATGTATTTTTAAATGAAACTATCTTAATATAACATTTTAAATAATATCTTAATATAACATTTATGTGACAATATCGTTGCGGAATTTCTTGTTGTTGGATGCGAATGGTGAGATTTGATTGAAGCGCAGTCGTTTGAGTGGAAGTTGCAGCATACAGTTAGGAATAATCAGGACACGTGATGGGGTTTAAAAATGAAAGGCAACTGGATTGGAGGAAAGAAAGCTTGAGAAGAGCTGAGCGATTTGACTTATTAATTATCTGATCACATGGCGATGATTGGATTTAGATGAAATGAGCGGAGAGAGAGGTCTCGAGAGTAGATGTTACCTTGTTGGAAGCGAAGGAGCAACTAGGTCCGAACTCGGCGAGAGCGAGTGAACAACTGCCTATTCTTGCTTTTCGATTTAACACGAAGACTCAGTTTCTCTCTGATTGGTTGAGAGATGATCACATGATCTTTTCCTATTGGTCGACCTATTTAGGTGCTATCTTCTGATTGGCCGGCGGTTTCCTTTGGTGTTGTTTTTGCTGGAAGATATATCCGATTTCGTCAGGAAGTGTTGGGTAGCTTGACGCTTATAACTTCGACGGATATTAGATACGTCCTGTCTTTGCCGGAAATATTGGGTGTTAGCTTAACATTTATAACTTCTGGTCACCAGATACATCCTGTTTTGTCAGGAAGTATTGAGTGCTTCTTGACTAATATAACTTCTGCGGTCACTAGAGACGTCCGGTCTCTGCCCCTGCAATATTGACACAGGGGTGCCAAGAATAGTCGTGTCAGCTTTAGGCCTACTTCCTATGTCTTATTGCTACTTGCTTTCCTCCAGTTACCTTGTTCTTTATTAAGTCTTTGAAAATCATACATGGTACATACATAGTGGGTCGGGGTTGCATTTAATTATATACAAATTATGACATTTATATATTCACTTCAGCCATTAGTATCTACGTTCATAGTGTCGTATTTATGCTTTAGCTTGCCTGTTGAAGGGTTTTTGCCCGAAAGCTTGCGTCGTTAAATGATTAAAGAAACTTGTCTTCTTTCATTTTATTAATCGCTACATATCTTACTGAGAAGAATCTTTTATATCTAATCTTTCTTTTTCTTTATCCCCGACATTTCGGTGACTGAAAAAGAGTGACAGCGGGTCACCGAAATGTAGGAGATAAAGAAAAAAAAAAGGTTGAAGTGGATAATTAATAATATATATAATTCTACCCTGCCAAAATGGAAAATGTTTTTCCATAAAATATCAAAAATAATAATCTCTATTGATTAATTTTAAAATATTCTAAATCAATATATATGTGAAAAAAACAATAGAAAAAAAAATAAAAAGGTCAGGTGTTGATATTAAAAACAAAAAAGGCATATCCTGACCAGGAGCACATGTGCTTTTCAGAAGGCAGAGCGCCATCTGGTGGAACAGAAATCAACTAAACATTGATTTAGCCTGTTCCCTGATATTTGGCTAATCCACTTTCGTGGATGGCTTTTCTTGATTTATCAAGAGGTTGGGTTGGCCAAATATCAGGGAATAGGCTGAATCAATTTTTAATTGATTTCTGTTACACCAGATGGCGCTCTGCCTTCTGAAAAGCACATGTGCTCCTGGTCAGGATATGCCTTTTTGGTTTTATCAATATATATATAAACCAGGAATGCCGTGCCTTTTATTCGTTCTCTTAATCAATGCGCTAACGAAAATGCGCTACGGAGATATCCCAGCAACCATTTTAAATTAAAAAAAGGCCTTCACCAAAATCTGGAATCTTCTGATACGTAATCAAACTCGCTAACAATCGCATCGCGCCAATTAGGTCTCCTAAATTGTCTTTATAGAGTATGTAAGAAGTAGCGAAGAAAAGTGGCCAAGATTTCTATAAGGAGCCTTCAAGATGTATAGATGAAGTAGTAACAAGAATTTAATAAATTATTCGTACTAGACATTCCGTCAGCAGTAGGATCTGTTATGTAATTAAAGTAAGTAAGAAGGATGTAACCAATTTAACTTTGCATATTATTTATTATTAAAAGCAATTATATGAAACAAATCTTAGTATATATGTCTACATGAAAATAACAAAAACAATTAACATATACATACAAGTTCCTTTTCAAACACGAGCTCATATATAGCCATTGTTACTCTGTGTAGTATTCCAACAGTAGTAGTGAATCTTTCTAGTTGTTCTGGAGGACCACGCCATCTCCTCAGCGGCGAAGCATGCGAACTACGTTTTCTTCGTAAATCGCGAAATGCGTGGTGTCGCTGGAGATTCTCCTTTGGCGATTCTCCACCAGACTCTTCAGCGTTGGCAGAGAGGCTCCATGTATACATAGTTGTAAATATCTAATTATCAGTTTAAAACAATAGTGCAGACTTTTGTACTATTTTTCCGTTCATCATTACTCTTCACACTTCATTATTTTCATACTTCATCCCTAAGGATAGAAATAGTCGTTAATTTCTCCTTAAAATAAAATTACGATTTTTCGTTCAAAAGAAACATTTGCGGTAAAAATTTGTCAAACATCGTTTTACAATCATAAGCCACATTACATTGTATTATAAATTAACTTTTGTATGTGTTGACAGGATGTTAATAAAATTATGTAAATTATCAAATAGTCTATCAAACAGTAGTTCATCCCCGTCTACAAACCAGCTCACTTCAGTCTGCTACATTCCAGTCCCAGCTGTTGCATACTGGCAAGCGACTTATTGTATTATCAGAGACCTTCTTCCTTTGCCACAACCACTCAGTACCTTCTCTGCCCCGATTCAATATTCTCATGTCAATGGGAGGGTTGATTTCGTCCAAAACAAATTGTTTCTCGGTTTTCTCAGCACAGAACGTGCTATCGGTGCCCTAACAACCATTTCGGTCAATTTACACACATAAAAGGTAAATAAATATAAAGCAATAACGTACCATCTATATATAAGAAATAGAAGCATTAAAGAACACGTTATGTAGAGAGAAAATGGTTATCCCCATCAACCACAAATTCTATTATTTTAATATAAAATTATTCTATTATAGAGTAAATAAAGCTTCCAGGGCTAAGTTTCTTGTTCAACTTTTATTATCTAGCTTTCGGACCTGTCAGTCCTTCTACAGGAGTATCACGATAACAAATTGATGGTATATATACTATTTTTATATAAAATAATATTTGCATATTTAATTTTATAAAGTTTTAATTTAACAAAAATAATAGTAATAGATAGAATATTTACATATTAGATTACATAATTATTCTATTCATATGTTTTTTTTTTTTTTTTTTGAAGTAAACAACCCCCTATTTCTTTTCCTTACTGCAATGATAGAATATTGGGAGGTGCTGGTTCATCAGTGATGAACCCTCCCCCAACAATTTCGCCAGTTTAATCTATCATATCGCTTTAATGTTGTATTTGACTGGCGAAACTGATGGGAGGGTTTACCACTGATGAGCCAGGTCCTTCCAATATTTTATCATTACGGTAAAGAAAGTATGAAATCGGTTTATCTTTTTTAAAAAAACCTGGGCGTAAACAGTTTATATTTTTAAAGCAGATGACGTGCTTATATCATGTAATTCTTTTTATTTTGTAATTGTTGAGTCAACTCTTCAGTAACTCTCAATCACCCCTATCATAGGAAATGTAGTTTGTCATCCTGACTTCTGTTTATGTATATAATTTACATAAATATATGTATGTCGTAACGATTTATATGTATGTGCATATAGTATGAAATTAGAAAGAAAATTAAAAGTTATTGATTCATAATTCAAAAAATAAAAATGATATATATATATATATATATATATATATATGTACGTAGTCGTTAGATCAATGTGTACATACAAAACACTTTACATATAATATAGGAAAATATGTACATAGAGACCAGAATCCTCTAACTATATTATATATTATACAGTTACGAGCGTCATTCCTCATCTCCTAATAATCTCTTCATCTCTGTCACCGTTTGCTTTTTTTTTTTTGGAATGGCGCCCTCCTATTGGTTGGCTACGGTCACGCCACCTTTGCCCCCCCCCCCCCCCCCATCATGCCCCCCCCCCCCCCCTCGCTATTTCGTCTTTGTAACTATTGTGTTGGAGCGGGTCGCTCCCTAAATAAATGCATATATTAGATAATAACCAAATGGAATCCTCTCTTTCTTTTTCCCAGTAAGAGACGCCTACGGAAGCCAACAGTACATAGACAGATAAAGCACATAGGCTATAGTTATTAACTAACATATGCAATTATTTAAGGCGCCAATTTATAATTGTAACAAATAGTATTTGAATCAAAACATTCAATCGGGTAAAACACGGGCGTTGCCCGGGTCATTCGGCTAGTCCTTGATAAAGATGACAGAGAGTCGCCTAAACGTAGGATATAACAATAAAAAGAAAAGAATTTGAATGATGTAATCCTCCTTCTTTAAAAAAAAAAAACTATCCAACCAGTAAATAATTTTCACACGTAATATTTACTTATTTCCTTTTTTGGTAACTAAACTATATTTAAATAAAAGGAAAATTAATAAAATCGAAAGAAAAAAAAAAAGCATTTTTTTTTCCAACAAGCAATATATACATAGAGAGTATGTAAATATGTGAGGTAGAAAACACAAAACTCGGTTTGGCAACATTTCACCTCATCCATCAGCATTAGCTTCCAGCCTAGGATTAAGCCAGTTGGCAACGGAAGCCATTTTCAATTCCAGAAACGATTCCATCCCCTGGATTTCCTTCGACTAAGTGCGATCTTCCGTCCTGACGGACTTCCGGTGAATCCGTCTTTGTTTCCCGCCAGCCGTCGTCTGCTTTGACTCGCCCCGGCGCCATTTTGAGAAAAGAAAAGAGAACAAGTTATTTAAAGTTTTTTAAATGATCAGCTATATGTATGTTATCCTATATATATTAAAATATATATTATAATATATTTAGATAATAAAAGGCAAATATTTTGTTTTTTTAAAGAATTAATTTACTAATGTTTCTCGGTTGGCGTTAAGCCAAATAATATTAGTATAAAAATATATACAATTTATAATATAGTAATATTAAATTAATGATTTTTAGATTCAATATAGGCCTTTTTAATTATCTAAAGTTCTAATTATGAATGGCTCTATTTTCAAAGCATATATTAATGTTAAAAAAGATTTAACAATCAATATTTTAAATATAAATTTATAGGTATATTAATTATATAAAAAGGGCGTACCTGTATATTTGATATTGCTTTTTAATATTTCGAAAAATTTGTACCTATTTATCAATTTATTGCAGAAGACTTCAAAGTAGTTTACAAGTTCTTGTATGTCAAGGGGAAACAATTTTATTACTGGTCAAAAAAAAATTTTTTTAAGTAAGGTTTAAACAATACAGTAAATATTTTACTGCACATATAAATTTGGGGGAAATGTTTTTTTTTTTTCATTTCACTGTTTTAATAAATCCCTTTTTATATACATAATTATACGCAATGGATCGCCTTTTTCTCTCTTTTAACTCAAAATATTATATTAAGCTTTTAACTTTTCGAAATATTTATTATTTTTAAAATAAATATTTAGATCCACAAATATATGCCTATGTGTGTGTAATTTATATTTATACTAAATATTACATTTTGATCATTATAATAAATATATATTTAATTTATTTTATCTGTATGTGCAGTTTGGTCATCGTTTACTTATCGCTTGTAAAAAATTAAAAGTTTTTTTTTTTTTTGTAAAGTGGTTGATGTAAATTAATTGTTAAGGAATAAAAACACAATAACGATATAGAAAAGTTTATTTACAATTTTAAAATATATTTAATATTTTTTAGAGCAAAGTTTTATTTTAAAATATTTGCAAAAAAAAAAAACTTATGACATTTTTCCCGCTCTATTTACATGCTCGCTTTTCTTATATTCCTTTTCTTTTGGATAATATATTTATTGAGTTGAATATCACACAATTTTTTAATATAGAATTTAAACATCAATATATTTTATAATATCCATATATATTCTATCATATCTTTTCTTTAAACAGAAAAAAATGATATCACTCAATCTATTTTACAACTATATATAATAATTACAAATAATTATACAAATTTTTTGTTGAAAATATGTTAATTGTTGGAAAATATAGAACTAACTTTATGTTGAGATATATATATACTTTTCATTGTTATATTTTGTGATATTTTTCATATAATTTATCTATCAGAAAGATTTATTTTAAAAAGCACAGAAATATTAAACATATTTTTCCATAATTTGATCACAGAATATAGCTATTTACATAAAATGGCTGGGTCAGCAGGCATCAAGATGAGCTGCCATTTTGATAAGAATAGTTGATAGATCAAAAGTTCTTCTTCGTACCAGAATCCGTAAAAATTCAAGAATATAATTTGCAATCGCAAGTGAAGATTTAAGGGTTTCCTTAAGATGAGGAGAATCTTGAGAAAGAGCTGTTTTGATTCCTGCTAAAAGTAAAGCACATTCAACTGTTTCACGTCGACGGGCAATAACTTCTGGCTTGATACCATATACTCGAGAACGTAGAAACCAGGACTTAAACTGGATTTGTGTTAACGGACCTGAGTCCAACATAGATACAGAAACTTCAGAGATGGAACGACCTCTTCGTAGAAGAAGAATTCCATTATCTTTCACAGCAAGGACTTCGGAAAGTCCATCACGCACACCCACAAAACTGCCCACAAGACATTTTGCAAGATCACGATGCTTGGTTAGTACTTTTGCTTGACTCTTTCCCACAAAGATCTCCTGCATAGCCTCGAAAGTTGCAGTAGCCATCAGAAACCTCTTGTCCCCATGACGCAGAGTCTGTGCGACTGCCCATTCTTGAAGGTCAAGCTGCACACAAACAGCGTGTTATTGCAAAACACAACAGAATCTTTTCAACAATAGCATATCCTAAAATTATTTATTTCACAAGGTTAGTATAAAAAAAAAACAAAGGAAAAAAAGCAAGAACGAAAGATTACTGTAAAGAAACCTTCAATACAATGACTATATATATAAACAGAATCTATAAATATAAATAAAAAAATAAATAATTTCTGTATATGTTTTTCATCATAAGCTTCCATATTATTTGACATTACCGGATGAAACAGAATATAGAGTTGGTCTAAATATAGTAACCAACTTAGTTTTAAGGCCAAAATATGCAAATTAGTCCAACAAGATAATTTGCATCTAGTTCATTTATTTCCACAATATTTGTTCTGCAATATATGCAAATTTTCGAGAAATTTGCCTTATTGTATATGTGTGTCTGTGCGAGACCAATAAACAATTGGTGGTATTTTGCTGCCATCTAACGGCAATTTTTGTAACTATTTATTTTTATTTAGAGAAATGATAATTGCAAGCTGGTATTTGATATATAAATGGATATTATAATACTACAAAATGTTGACGAGTATTATATCTATTAATATATAAATGTTATAAATATAATTTTCACACCTTTGATAAAACGTCTTGATATATATATTTTATAAATATATACAGCTTATCCAAATCATGACTGGTACAAACCATTGAAACAATTAGAAGAACTTCAAAAACTCAATAGAAATCAACAAACAGCTTTAGCAAGACTAAGAAGTGGCCATATAAAAACCTTAAAATTTCAAAATGGACAAAAAACCTTCAATAACTGCTTGAAATGCAATAGTGCGGAAGCTTCTCCGGAACATATCATGCTCAGAACTGACAATAGAGGACCCCAGGCCTATAACTACCATCGCAAAATTGGAGAGGAGTGGACTTTAGGAATTGGTTTAACCATGGAGATAAGCACCACCACCACCATATATATATATAAATATAACAGAAGAAAATCAGATACATAATTACGTAAAGAGCAGAAATGTACTATGTTTCTTGACGTAAGTTTGCAATAAGTATGTCGACATTATTTACAGAAGTACAATGTTTGTTTTGACCACAAATACAGGAAGGGAAATAAAAAATTGTTCTAGAATTCTGATTACCTAAAAAAAAATTGTTTAATCTGGTCCGTCTGGAATGATAGCAGACGAGACGGAAACTTCCTGGGGGGTTATCGTCTGTTTCTTTGACTAACAGATAAAAATGGCGGGAAAGTAGGCTTAGTGATATACCATGGAAGTTTTTACCCACAACGTCTACCTACCTTCTCTCTCTCTCTCTCTCTCTCTCTCTCTCTTTCTTCTTTTAAATATTACAAATGAAGTTATTTAATTAAAAATACATATATTGGAACAAAATATAATTTATTTTACCAATATTTCAGTTGGCTGAACGCCAACCTTTATCAAGGTATTATAACATATTTAATGTGTGTCAACAACAAACTCAGCGCCACATAACGTCAACAAAATTAAGTTGTTTTAATGTTTTCACACTTAATGACACTGACAATTAATGTTGTTGACACACATAAAATATGTTATAACACCTTGATAAAGGTTGGCGTTCAGCCAACTGAAATATTGGTAAAATAAATGATATTTTGATCCAATATATGCCTTTTTAATTAAAGATTTTTTTATGGATTGCTCTATTTTCAAAAATGAAGGTATATGACATTCCTTTTGGATGTATACTAGTTTGCATTCATTGCGTTCATTTGGAAAACCATATACGTATTTAGCATAAATACAAAATAATATATCTTTATTATGCAAATTAATATTAATAGCTTTAGGCAATCTATAAAAAAAACTAAATGTTCATTTTTACCCGGAAATAAACCAATATTATTTTTTAAATTATCAATAAAAGCTAAATACGTACGGGTTTCAACGTTTATTTTTCATTTTTTTACCGAAAGATGGCAGTATAAACCACCTGTAACATTCATTTACAAGACTTGAGGATGCTTTTTATTGTTACCCACCCTGTTTTTTCTCCCTTTCAACTTTAAAGCATTTAAATATACAGTATATATATATATATGTGATATTGCTATATGCATCGATTGAAAATCAAATAAAATAAAGGTAGCAGAAAGAGAAATGAATTTTTCTTAATTAGACTTTTTCTTCGGCGCCTTTCTTCAAGTTTCTATTTAGCCATTTCTCCAAGCTTCTATGAGCCATTTCTCCAAGCTTCTATAAGCCATTTCTCAAAGTTTTATTTAGCCATTTCTCCAAGTTTTATTTAGCCATTTCTCCAAGCTTCTATAAGCCATTTCTCCAAGCTTCTATAAGCCATTTCTCCAAGTTTCTATAAGCCATTTCTCCAAACTTCTATAAGTCATTTCTCCAAGCTTCTATGAGCCATCTCTCCAAGCTTCTATAAGCCATTTCTCCAAGCTTCTATAAGCCATTTCTCCAAGCTTCTATGAGCCATTTCCCCAAGCTTCTATAAGCCATTTCTCCAAGCTTCTATAAGCCATTTCTCCAAAATTCAATAATCCTTTTCTTCAATCTTCTATCAGTGAAAACAAAATAAAAAAAGTACGTCACACTGGAGGTTGAACCACCGGCTATCTGAAGCAAGGCCATGATAAGATAGATACACACATGATGAATTATCTCTCAATGAAATTTAACACATGACTTTGGGAGATAGCATCATGGCGTGATGGTAGATAGTCATCTTTTGACATGTCTAGCTCTTCACTACACCGCTACCTCTTTTCATGATAGTTTTAAAATATAGCTTTGTACTCTATTGAGATAGAGATTGTTAGGAGCTAATACTTTCCTATTCTAACATCGAACAGAGTAAACACCAACACCTCCAAGAAATTAACACTTTTAATTTACTTTCATAACTAACTAACTAATTTACATCATTTAAAACCAAATATATACATGTAAAGTCGTCCGGTCATCTGGTCAAAATATAAATATATTAATCTATGAAAAACAACTTATAAAAATGCTAACAGAGATGAAGGAAAATATTCCGAAAGCTACTCGTTATTTAAATATAAAATAAATAGCTTATAAAATGCATCTTCCTTTTTAATATACACTCATATATATTATATAAGCAAAACTTAAGAAAGTGGAAAGTATTTGATGTTGCCGGTCGTCTGTTTTTTTTTTTTTTTTTTTAAGGGGACAGAAGGAATTTTGTTTTTTACTTTCTACTATTTTATATTAAATTTATTAATATAAACGCAAATCACAACTTCATTGTAGAAAATCAAAAGGAACAAAAAAGTGAGACTGATTTAGAGATTAAAACTCGCCTCTCTTTTAAAAACATGCATAAAACAATTCAACAACAACAAAAAGCCTTTATTCAGGGTCACTGACCCTATACAGGATTCACCAGAGGTATGCATAAGAACAAAGCAGTGAGACAAAGGAAATATCGATATATACAGAGTAGAAAGAGAAAGAAAAAAAAAACAAGAAAAGGAAAAAAAAAAACAAGAAAGAGAAAGAGGGAAGCAAGAAAAACAACACAAAAAGAGTAGCAGTAAGAAAGTGAGGAGTGAGTATCACTTGGCCTTCTTCTGAGATATGGACTTGTGGAAACCATAAAACGTCGTAGCAATATACTTATTCTGGGTCATATTGTCAATTATTGATGGGAGTGAAGCGCATAAAACAATTCATTATCTTGTAAGATTACATATAAAATATATTTCCTATATATTAATTAATTAATTGCAAACGTTTTGATTGATATAATTGCAATACTTTTATGTATTTTGTGTATTTTAAAATACAATATTAATATGATGCATTTGTGCGCCATCTGCTCTAAGAAATTGTAACTATTTTTGAAGCGTTAATAAGTGAGTCGCATTAATAAAGGAAATTTCGAGAGATCTCATTATAAAGTGTATAAAACTATATAATCTTATTTTATAAAATACTAGACGGGTGACCCGGGCTTCGCCCCGGGATTGACCCGTGTGCATATCTACCCGAGTGATATATATTTAGATAAGATTGTTTTTTATAATTGTTTGTTATTAGCATTATCTATTTGTTTGCATCAGCATAATTTAATCTAAATTGTACTGAAATAAAAATATCCACTTTATATAATTTGAATTTGCCCATCGTTTTCCTTGTATTTTTTGTACATATGTATTAAAATATTGGTTAGAATTAGTGAACTCCTATATATATTTGTTAATAAAATATTGAGAAGATTTAGATTTTAAACGTATTTATAACCTTTTAGTACTTGATAGAGGGCGCTGTTCGTGAGCTAAGTAGAATAATTTGAATATATAGTTTTAATAATTGATTTATATATTTTTTAAAATAGCCTATCGTCTTTCCCGTATTTTTTTACCTATGTATGGAAATTTTGGTTTGAATTAGTGAACTACTGCGAATTTGTATACCGGACATACAAACAAACAATTTATATTTATATATATATATAGATATAGATATAGATATATTTTTTAAAAAATAAACGAGAACTTATTCACGTGTGTTTTTGAGTGAGAAGTCATCCTTTTAGAAGTCAGCGTGGACAATTTGACATCGTAGGTATTAATCCGCTATGTTAGGTTGTTTTTTAAAACTGGGACTATATGTTTTGCGGAATAATACAATCGTGTACATGTTTTCAACCATACCGCTAAAATGAGTATATCTCTCTCTGGTCAAATATAAATAATAGAAATAAAATGAGGACATTGATAAATCAATATTAAAAATTGTGCTATTTTATCTCCCATCAATCTAGAACTTTCCACACTTAGCGACCTTATCATCATCGTTTGGTCAACAATAGATAATTGGTGTCAACATTTTGATCGCCCGCACATGGTAGGAAAAATCTTTTGGCAATAAATACATTTAAGAGTAACATTCTAAATTTAGATTTATAACTAAATATTTATATGAGATAACTAGTTTTAAATGTAATTATAACTTATCAAATAATAAACATTATTATTATTATTATTATTTAATGCTCTTAATTGTGTATTTTCTTTTGACAATTCTGTTACCTATTCTATTACAATTATTGTAAATAGTTTCACGCGCAATTATCCAGATCGGATATAGCGTATCTTATTTGCAACTGGTGTAATAAATAAAATAATATTTTTAAAAAATGTGTGGCAATTATGCGGAGGGTGGGGGATATTTTGAAAATATGTTAATATAAATTATTTAAATAACTTATCGCAATGTTTTTATGCAAATTAATTTAACAACTATATATATATGTATATGTTTTTTTTTTTACATGCTTATTTTGGATCATAAAGTTTTATTTTCCAATATTTCGTATGGCAACTCGCCAAACTTCTTCGGGGAACAAGATTGTTTTGAGATGCTCGCGTATCAATTCACGAGTATGTACAACTGCTATAAAATTTAAAATATCTAAAACATATAGATATGTATACTTTAAACCTTTTGGTATGGTATTTATATATTTATCAGTCTTATGTCCATAGTTCACTAAACACAATTTAGCTGCCTTCCATAGAAAATGCAGGGTATATAACAAAACCAGTCCAATACAATAGTAGAGCGGTCTAGAGATTAATTTGGCGAAACCGCTGAGAGGGTTCACTACTGATGAGCCAAGCCCTCTCATTCATTAAATCATATCATTGCAGTAAGGTCTGTAGAGATTTAAAAAAAGAAACGCATTGCCAGTAAATTTATTTGTGTAAAATTTTAACGATAGAGGGCAATAAAATTTAATTTACTAATATATAATGGTTATGAAAACATGTTTTGCGCGGAAGAGCTTTGCTCGATGCAATACCTTGAAATTTATATGTATGTACCTCTACAGACCTATAAGCTTATGTCCATAGTTCACTAAACACAATTTAGCTGCCTTCCATAGAAAATGCAGGGTATATAACAAAACCAGTCCAATACAATAGTAGAGCGGTCTAGAGATTAATTTGGCGAAACCGCTGAGAGGGTTCACTACTGATGAGCCAAGCCCTCTCATTCATTAAATCATATCATTGCAGTAAGGTCTGTAGAGATTTAAAAAAAGAAACGCATTGCCAGTAAATTTATTTGTGTAAAATTTATCAGTCTAATTTTAATACGAGTAGTTTATTAAAATTTTAAATATTTGAATAATGTATATAACACGCTCACATATTAATTACAACACGTCAAATTTCTTTTATTACTTTGGATAGTAAATGTATTTGCCTGTTTTCCTATATCGAGAAAGTAGAGAAAATGCCCATTATTCTGTAATTTACATTTATTTTACATTTATGGCCCTGAAAACGAATTATGGAATTAAAATATTTCGCTTTAAATGCATATGTTTATACATTTGCATGATACATTTGCATTTGCGTGATGCATTCATACCTTGTGTATGTAAATAGAATGACGCCAAAAGAAATTTCAAAATGCTGTCAGATTCATTTTGCTGTGTCTTATGGCGAATTTATCAAGAGACAAGAACAAAAAAATAATAATTTGCACAAGTATCATCATTCGTTATCATCATCGTCATATCATTGATAATTATCAATAATTACTCTTAACTTCTTTATGATAATTATCTATGTTTTAAAGAAAAAAATAAACTCTTTACTTTTGACCGAGATTCATCTGTTTATAAACATGATGCATAAGCGCGCCATCTGTTCATCTGTTACTGGAAATTTGAACTTTTTTTCTTTGACGCATATGTTTATTTTTAGAATAAAACAAATTTCCAAAAGAGTTTATCTTCAGTATCGGTATAAAATCAAAACAGCCCAATACAATATTAGAGTTGTGTTAATTTATTCCTAATGACCTTGTCTTTATAGTTTGCTGAAGAGCATTGCTCGAAGCAAATATTTGAATATAATTCTACTGTCCTATAAGCTTATGTCCATAGTTTACTTGAAAACCATTTCTAAGATTCCATCCTTCAGTGTAGCATATAAAAGCAGAATGATCCAATACAATATTAGAGCTCTGAGAAGCGGTCTGGTGGATTAAATTGGCGAAACCGCTGGGAGGGTTCACCACTGATGAGCCAAGCCCTCCCAATATATTTTTTCATCGCAGTAAGGACAGTAGAAGTTCGTTTTATGTATAAAAGAAACATTCGCGCTTTTAAATCCTTTTATTTTATATGTATGGATGGCGCGTTATTGCTTTGTGTTGTATTAGAGTGGTATGGTAGATTGAACTGACGAATTCTCTGGAAGGGTTCACCACTGATGAGCCAGGCCCCCCCTCCCGTTATTTATTTTGATATTATTATTGCAGTAAGGGGGTAGTAAAAAATTATTTTATTAAAAATAAACATGCTCGTCAGAAATAGTTTAAATTTACAATGTTGTCTTTTTATTAAAAATACAATTTGTTACACAGTTACGTATATGGAGATATGCAAATTATATATTTTTTTAATTCTCCTGAGCACAAAAGCAATCTTTGAAAGGTATAATGGCCATTTTCTAAACTTTTTTATGCATGAGAAAGCAGGATATAAAACTCACATGCCAAGGGCAAAAATAAAAGTTTCGCAAAGTGTTATTCTATTTACATTAAGGTAGTTATGCAACTATTTTTTAAATAAGAATTAAAAAATAACAGGTATTGGACATACCATAATGTGTGTACTATTGGTTTTTGGGATGATCCCGTTGCCTTAAGTCAATCAATGCTATTAATAAGACCTTTAATTCTATTTACATACTGCCTGAAATATACAGAAAAAGAGTGGGAAGATAGAAAGCAATTAGAATTTACAAAGTTATATAGGAAATATGTAAATATGGAGCTATAATTATTTTGATGTTATATAAATAAGTTATAGGTATTCTCCTGCTCTACTTTGCATATATGCCAAAGCAAATATATACATTGATTTAACTTACAAAAATTCTTAAGAATTTTCTTTTGCTCATAAATTATCTATACGAAAAAAATACTGCAATCCCAAAATCTTTGTATTTTAATATTTTAAATATAAAATATATAAAGTATTTATTTTTAATGCACGTTTTATAAATATCTATGCAGATTTAAAACTCTAATTATTTATAATTTACTCATTAACAAATCCTTTTAAAAGCATGTCTAAGAGTTTTCATCTGAATTCTTTAAAAATCTAATGAAAGGATTCATTTTTTAAATGTTTACACGATACACTTTTTTTGTTTTGTTTTTGCTGTTACATAGTACAATTCTACATAAAATAATAATAGATAAAATTTTAAGCGCTAAAATATTATTAAATTAACAAATTAAATAACTTTGATCATTTTAATAATCTCTTTTGTGTGATTTTCTAAGGGGATAAAACGATTATTTATCAATGTATATATTATTATTTATAGTGCAACTTTGATTTTAACTTTTTCACGTTAGTTTTTTAAAAGTTTATTATTATTTAATATTAAGATTTTTTAAAGTTGTGCTAATATATATATATATGACATTTGAAAATTATACCGCATGTGTTTCTTTTCAACGAAAAATCAAAATTTAATTTTAAGGAGAAATAACGACTATTTCTAACCTTAGGGATTTGGTATGAAAGGATGAATTGTGAAGAGTAATGATAAATGGAAAAATAAAAGTGTCCAGGGGGGATGGGAATATATATATAATATTTTTGCACCAAGAAGTGTTGCATCAATTTTAATGCGCCCTATATTTATTCAAAAATATTCTATGAAATAAATATTAAATATCATAGAATATTTTGAGTTGCATTATAAGTAATAATATATACATTGAAAAAAAATCATTTTTTCAGTTCCTCAATAAGTTGTGCTAATATAATATAAATAAATAATATTCACAGAAGGTGTATTTAAATATATTCATAGAATAAATAGATTACTTACCTTAGTGTGAAAACTACGGTCTTGACGTTCACATGTGAGAATTGCATTACGAGAACAATGCAGCAACGCTGTACGAAGGTAGCTGCGAGCTTGTCGTCTGCGACGTGATTCCATGGCTGCCATAATCTCTTCTGGCAGAAGATATCTCCAAGTCTTGTCATCACGTCTGCTGATAACAGCTATCTTACCAGAAACTTAAGTAAACTTAATTGATAATTTGATGAGGTAGAATGTTTATTTTTCACACTCTTGCCTCTCTATTTATTTATTTTATTTATATATACTTGAACCTTTTTACCCCATTAATCGAGAACAGGTCTATAATGGTATTTAGTTTTTATAAATAGTAATAAAGTTTTTAACCCCTTAAAAAATAATGTGAAATAATATGTACAAAAATTATGTAGTTGAAACCTATTTAAGGTGAATTTTAAAGCGATGTAACTTAATTCGTAAGAGTTTTAAGGCTTCATTAATTTTTTTAACCTGAAAATTCTAATTATTGTTTTAATAAAATATTTCCTTCATTTTACACGAAGAATAATACTATCCTGAGTATATATATGCAATTAAACCTGTCTATAGCGCCCCCCTCTAAATAGCGCCTTCCTCTCTATAGCGCCCGATTTTAAACATTAAAATGTAAACATTTTACATTAAAAGTGACCTGTCTATAGCACCCCCTCTCTATAGCACCCTAATATAGAGAAGATTAGCATGGCCCTGCGCAAGGATGACACGCAAAATCGTGAAGCGTTCCATAGCACCCTATTTTGGTGAGTCCCAAGAGGGGGCGCTATAGACAGGTTTAACTGTATATATCAAAAGACTGGCCACACGGTGTTCTCACTGCCGGGAAGAGTCACAAACTGTAGATCACCTTCTCTTCTTCTGTCCAGGTTTGATGCTACACGGGCTACAAACACTACTTGGAGTGCAACGTCCCACAATCAATGTCCCATATACTAGATGACTGCCCGCTGTACAAATTCAATGGAGGAATCTCCAATCTCCATTCTGTCACCCCGGAAGCCCTGAACTGGCTGAAGGCCTTGCCTCTCAGACTTTATTGACCGATATGTCCTCACTTCTTTTTTCTAGATTTAATTCATTTTGTCTCCTCTCTAATTGTAAATACGCTGCTGTATCACCTCATAAGCATAAATAAATAAATACTACTTGGAGTACAAGACTTCAGTCCTACTTCCTGATTCAGCATGGAACTACCTGGTTCACCACAGCAATCTACTCTCCCCAAGACTGGAACTGTCTTCTAGACTGTAGCTGTACAGCCCGGGTAGTTAGTTATTTACGGAACAAGGGTTACTTCTATTTTCTCTCTCTTATAAAAATAAATTCCGTCGGGCGAAGGTTTCTTTTTTGGAAAAATTGCCAACACTTTCGATTATATATCACGCTCCTATATATAAATATATAGGAAAATAATAAAATATAAATACATCCATGGACTAAAACTTAAGGAAGTTGTACCTTTTAGCATGTATATCGGGATTCAGACAATAACTCTGAAAGATATTACAGTGACCTTTATTGAAGACACATAAGATAACCTATAAACATCCATGGACTAAAACTTAAGGAAGTTGTACCTTTTAGCATGTATATCGGGATTCAGAAAATAACTCTGAAAGATATTACAGTGATCTTTATTGAAGACACACGAGATAACCAATATACACTCATGGACAAAACTTAAGGAAGTTGTACCTTTTAGCAAGTATATCGGGATTCAGACAATAACTCTGAAAGATATTACAGTGACCTTTATTGAAGACACACGAGATAACCAATATACACTCATGGACAAAACTTAAGGTAGTTATACCTTTTACCATGTATATCGGGATTCAGACAATAACTCTGAAAGATATTACAGTGACCTTTATTGAAGACACACGAGATAACCAATATACATCCATGGACTAAAAATTAAGGAAGTTGTACTTTTTATCATGTATATCGGGATTCAGACAATAACTCTGAAAGATATTACAGTGACCTTTATTGAAGACACACGAGATAACCAATATACACTCATGGACAAAACTTAAGGTAGTTATACCTTTTACCATGTATATCGGGATTCAGACAATAACTCTGAAAGATATTACAGTGACCTTTATTGAAGACACACGAGATAACCAAGCGTGAACAAAATTGCTCCTGTTTCCTTCAAAAAAAAGCAGACGACCGGCGACATCAAATACTTTCCACTTCCTTAAGTTTTGTCCATGAGTGCATATAGCTTTTGGAAGAGCTGAATTCTCGAATGCTGGAAATTTTTCCAACAAAAAAAGGATACTCTTCACCCAACCGCCTATGGTCTTCCTATTTTTAAAATAAAAAACACTGTTTAAGCAATCTATAAGCAATATAAAGGTCACATCTCCCATCAAATCCGGACTCAGGTCGGTGTCAAAGCTACAACACCAGCTTTGGTGGCAAACTGACCCATCTGGAGACCATGGTTTCGGGCTAATGGTCCTCGTCAGTCTAGGGCGGACTTTGATTTCAAGATATCCCCAAGGAATCAAACGAAATATCCACAATTTTCCAAAGAGGTGTTTAACTGGTAACTAGGTCATATCTATGGCCAAAAATTATAGTTCATTATCCTCCTGACAAAAGCCACCCTTAGAGTTAAGAATTCTGCTGTAGAAGGGGGTGTTAAAGCCCGAAAAAACGAGAGATAATAAAAATTGTTACGTATAAAATTAGGAAAGACAAACTTCAGAATGATACGGCAATTTATTTAATGAAAAACAAATTAAAATTTATAAAATACAAGATAAGTAATGACCGAAGATAGTTTACAGAGTAGAAAAATATAAGTTTCAAAATTGATAATCCTTACATAAAATGATGAATCTTTTTATTACCTCGACGTTTCGACAAAAATTTTTTGTCCTCGTCAGAAGCAAACAAAAAGGAGAATAATTTTTAACGCCTTGCCAAATGTTTTAATTTCTGTTTGCTCCTGACGAGGACAAAAAGATTTACTGGCCGAAGTACAGTGGTACCTCGACATACGAGTTTAATTCGTTCCGCAACCTTGCTCGTATCTTCAATTACTCGTATCTCGAAGCAAATTTCCCCATACAAAACAATTGAACTACCATTAATCCGTTCCAACCTCCAAAATGTCACCCCAGTTATTTTTGTTACGTGGTTTTAAATAATAAAAACGTATTTATAAATATCAAATATTTATTGCACAAAAACAAAAAAGAGAATGTAAAGAAATAAATTAGATATCCTCACTGGTCTTTGCCTTTTTCGCTACATTTTTCTCGCTTTCACCTGTAGGCCGTTTAGAAAAAAACATGTCCAAGGAGGTTTGTTTCTTCCTCCCTCTCAGAATGTTCCGGAAATGAGTTAGGCAAGTGTCATTAAAAAGGTCAGATGCACGACCTGTTGCAACTTTTTCTGGGTGTTTTTTTTTCCACGAACTGTGAAACTCTCTCCCACATTCCTAAGATCTCCTTTATCTCACTTGTAGAAATTTCACGTTTTAATTCAATACTCATCATCTTTTTCTTAGCACTTGACTTTTTACAAACTTTCTTCCGATCCATGGTTATAAAAATAAATGAACTAAAACTGTAAATGTAAACGCAACACAAAACGCGAACACAAAACACAACTTATCACAGCGGAATCACGCTGCTAACTGATCGTGATGGCGCGACTGCGTGTTACTACCGAACCGAACTCGTATCTCGAATTTCGCTCGTAAGTAAAAGCAAAAAATCACTTGCTCATCGGCTCGTATCTCGAAAAACTCGTATGTTGGGGCGCTCGTATGTCGAGGTACCACTGTATCTTCAATTTTAAAAACTATGAATGCCGGCCAGACAGCCTCTATCTTTACAATAAAATTATAAATACTTTGCTACAACTTAAACTTATTCCTAAATGTTTTTTTTTTTTTCAAATACAGTAGAACGACCTCTCTCTAAAAGACAACTCCTAGTTACAGAACCTAAGTGTACTTTAGAGAGAGAAGTGTCTTCTTACTGGAGAACTGATAATTGTTAAAAATGGCCAACACACACAAATTGTTCTTTGTATAAAGGTATCCGCTAATTAGGTTCTACGAAATATGCTAAATTGGGGAAGAATGGATTAAATAACAAAAAGAAGCACATTTCTTTCTTTAAAAATGCATTTTTCGATCATCTCTGAACAAAGTTAGTTTTTGCTACATTGATCTATCGAATTCTGCGTACTTTTTTCGCGTAGAAAATAGAGAAGTGTATTGCTTAAATTACTTTTTTAAAGGGAGAAGTGCTCCTTTTGACGCATGAATACCACCCCCTCGTATTTTTACGCTGACTTCTGGTTTCGGCCCTTATCATTTTGGCAGGTTTGGCTGATTTCATAACTTTTTTCGATGAATGTCATTTATTAGAAAATCCAACCACGTTCGCGGTTCGGGTAATGGCCCACGTTAGCGTTGTGCAGGCTGTACCTCAAAGACAAAAATGTGTTCCAAGAGGCTTCCATAGAATGTTGGGAATCTCTTATGGTTCAGACAATGAAACAACAAATAACAAGTTTACTTACAGCTGAAGTGGTTTTAAAGAATTAGGCAATTTTACCTTTTAAGAAAGTATTTTATATTTATTATTTTCAAAGAGAGAGAGAAAAGAACATTTAACAATTTACATTACAATTACTAATTTTGTAAAACAAAACAAAACACTCCTTTGTTCTTGTTTTTATATTACAGTGTTGTCAGTCTAAAAGTATTTCAAGATCATTGATTTACTATTCTTCTTTTTTTCCAACATAGATATCAATAAATGGGTAGATAGACCAAAAATTTTGCGTAATTACACTAAACATGTAAGAAAATTAATAAAATATAAAAACGGGTATTAATATTAAAAATAAAAAGTGCATAACTAATCACTTACATGAACATTTCAGATAGAAAAAAAAAAATATATAACAACAACAACAAAAAGCCTTTATTTAGGGTCACTGACCCTATACAGGATTCACCAGAGGTATGCATAAGAACAAAGCAGTGAGACAAAGGAAATAACGATATAGACAGAAGAAAAAGAAAAAAAACAAGAAAGAGAAAGAGGGAAGCAAGAAAAACAACACAAAAAGAGTAGCAGTAAGAAAGTGAGGAGTGAGTATCACTTGGCCTTCTTCTGAGATATGGACTTGTGGAAAACATAAAACGCCGTAGCAATATACTTATTCTGGGTCATATTGTCAATTATTGATGGAAGTGAAGCACAGAGTTGCCAGTTTTGAGCATAAGGGTTCTTCTTTCTTCTTTCAGAACAGAGCAATCAAAAATATAGTGAGTGATTTCATTTTTTAGTTTTGAATTACAGAAGGTACAGATCGGGTCCTCACCGCAGAGCATCTTGGTGTGGTTTTCTCTAAAAAAACTTGAAAGTATTCTAACTTGTGCAAGTAGTCTCACAACCGGGAAAGGAAAATCCCCTAAAAGGTATCCCTCCATCATGAAAGATATGTGAATGTCTTTGTAGTGAGAGTATAGCTTAGATTTATCCATTCTTGTAAGGTCGTTTTGTATAGATTGGTCTGCCGCTGTTTTTAAGAGCCCTGTAATCGCGCTCCTCAGCGTTATATATATACAGTCTACTCTCGTTATAACGCCACCATCCGGATTTTGCAAAAAAAAAAGCGGCGTAAGGCGAGGGGGGCGTTGTATCGAACACGTTTAAAATGTGATATTTAAAGATACAATAAATTATTAATAAAAATTATTAATAACAATTTATACTCTGAGAGTCAATATATAGAATGCAAAACCGGCATTAATTAATTAATATGACAAACAGAAAGAATTAATTTATAATTTATTTTCATAAAAAAGCAATTACATTTTCTTGAAGAAGTCTGTGATCACAACTTGTGTTTTCTCTCCCTCACTTATGGCATAGACACGGCGTAACAAATCCGCAGATAGATTGACGTCGTCAGATGTTGCTCTCTTGAATAATAATATGGATTATATTAACTATTTACAATGAATATGGAGTGCTCAAGAAAAAACAAAACTGTCTCAGCAGCTGTTCTGGCTTCCCTTAACGATGGTAGGCGCGGAGTCACTGTTGCATCATCATCCTCGCCAAGTTCTTCTTTCGCTGTATCCAGTGGTTGCAGACTGGCAGTCATATTTGGTGGAAGGAAGTGTATCTTCATGTTGCTGAGACCATCGTTAGGGACGCAGTGAGACGTAGCTTTATCTAACAACAGTAGGATACGACGTCCTTTCAGAGACAAGCTGCTTGTTGAACTGCGGTAGCCATTCTTGAAAGATGCTAGAGGTCATCCATGCTTTTCTGTTAGATGTGTAAGTGCAGTAGAAGTGTGAACTAAAGTTTCTGAAGCATTGAGGCTTTGCCGATTTTCCAATAATCAGCAATCGCCGCTTGTCTGTTCCAGTAGAGTTGCAGCACAGTAGAACAGTGATTCGTTGCTTCATCCTTTTGACACCACGGCAGGTTTCATCTTTGTGAGCAAGTGTTCGGTCAGGAATGAGCTGAAAAAATAATCCTGTTTCATCTGCATTGTATATGTTAGCTGGGTCATATCCGGAGTTCGCCAGAATACTGTTCAAATTTGTAAGGTGTTCAACAATGATAGCTGGAGAAATCGATACGCCTTCCCCACAGAGCCGTCGTTGCGAAATATGAAATCTCCCTTTAAATCGCTGCAGCCACCCACTGCTGTACGCGAAATTTTCTGGTACGTCCAAATGCTCGCCAAGTTTTTTTGCCTTTTCTCTTAGGAGGTCATCAGTAATAATAATATTATTGGCACGCTTTTGGGTAAACCAGTTGAAGAGAGCGTCTTCCAAGTCACTAAATTTTCCGACTCTTTGTCTCTTTGAAGAACCAACAGTATAATTTTCCCACTTCTCAGCCTGAGTGAGAATATCACGGACAGTTGTTCGTGGAAGTGAGAAACGCTCTCCAATCTCATTATTCGGGCATCGTAGGGTTATTTCTTGCCAACTGGCATATCTCCTTCTTCTTTTCAACGGTGACGACTTACGTATACGCTTTTGGGAACTCGTGATACGACAATAAGGTTGTTGTGTTGACGTTAGCAAAGGATGAAGCGACTGTGTATGTCCCAAGCACAAGCAGGAAAAGGGCATGCTGGCTGTTCACGCAATCTGTTGTGTCAACAACAGGCAAAGTCCGGTGCCGCTGGCGGAAAAAAATGCAGACAGGAAAAGGGGAGCGGGGGGGGGGGGGGGGTGAGGGACTTTGTGAGCGGCTCTATAACGAGTGGTTTTTGCTACTTGGGATACGAAAAATCAGCGGCGGAAGGCGAACAGCGAGGGAGTGGCGTTATATCGAGAAAAATACATTGATGTCGATTGGGACAAAACGAAAAAGCGACGTAAGGCGAGGGTGGCGTTATAACGAGTGGCGTTATATCGAGAGTAGACTGTATATAATTCAGCTTAACCATTCATAATTTGTTAAAAATACCTAAAATGTATAATTTTATTTTATTAAGAAAATTGTATAGTTTAATAATTACATTTTTGAATTCTTAAATATATAAAGTCTTATACCTTTAATAAAAATATAAAGCTTTATAATGACATTTTTGTTCAATTCCACACACACAGCATTTTTAACTTTCTAGCAATATTTTAATATTTAATATATATAACAAATTTTTTTAATTTAGCAATAACATATCAAGAATAATATTAATTTATAAGTTTAAAAGCCACATTACAAATAAAATAACAACGCTCTATAGTTTTTAATGTAATGTATATACTGTTATTAATTTACTATAACCTCACCTATAAAAACAAAGGTTACCTCCTATCAAAATTTTGGTACTCCTAGTTTTAAGAAACAGAGATGTGTATAATTTTTGCATATGTTTTGATGAGATATTTATAATCCTTTAGTTACGATCTCATCATTCACAGCTGCCCTCCCGCGAGTTTTTTTTTTGGGGGGGGGGGGGGGGGGGGGGGTACCTCTATTCAGGTACCTCTATTCATCAACTCATCAAGTATAAAGAACCAAGACAAGGTGACTCCCACAAGCTGTAATGTTACAATGGCGTTGTAATTTATTTAAGGTTAAACCCAATCTCTTAAGCAGCCAAAAATGTATTATTACATTACAAGCAAGGAACAATACATAAGCATTAACCATTTGTTATTTTATATTATCTATATGATTATTATTGACTTTAGAATAATTACATTTATATTTACACAATCTATTCTCGGTTGTAACACTAGTAAACTGAAATAAATTTAATCAAAATAATTTATAACCCAGGTTTTTGGAACTAAGATTGGCAACTAACCAGAAAGAGATAATCTTTCTTTTACAGATCAATATCCTCGCACATACATACAGAAGGGAGGGGGGTGAAATTTACATAACTCATAAAATTAACAATATTTTGAAGTTAAATAATTACATTTTCTTTGTAAATTGGAATTTTATCTTATTGAAACATTCCTATTTAGTTACTTTTGTACAAATTTTACTCCACAAAACTCGTTTATACTTAACATATTATTATCGTTTCAAAATCTAATATATGTTAAGTGTAAACAAGTTTAATGGAGTAAAATGGGTATAAAAATTTTATTTAAAAATGCTATCATTTATCTTCAACATATTGTTACTAAATTTCATAATGCTATTTTAAAAATCTAAAATGATGTTATTTTATATTAAATGTGATCACAAACCTATAGAACTTCATTGTTAAATTTTTAAATGTTGTTGGTAAACTTCAAAAATTTGCTATTCAATAATATAAAATATTTACTGTTGAACTTCAAAATGTCGTTATTTAAATTTAAAATGTTATCATAAAAGTGGAAAACCTTTATAAATGCACGAAGATGTCTTTATTAAAGTCATAAATATTTCTTTAATTAATCAAAAAGGTTAATATGTATGATAAATAAGTAAAATTTACAAATAAATTAAATTGATACTTTTTAAAGAAGTATGAAAATATTTTAAATAATAAATATTAAAAATACCGATTTTTGATAGGTTATAATTTTTAAAAATAAAAGTTTATTTTAAATTTAAATATTTGCTTCTAATATTACAAATTTAAAAAATATTCAAACCATTTTTAAATGTTCAAATTATATATTCATAGAATTTTGTAAAATTTAAATTTGGTGTGAATTAAAACTGTGTTTTTTAGCACTGGGCGCGTCCAAATTTTAATCGACCGTTGTTGCCAGATTTTGTATACGAACTAATTAAATTCTTTGTTTTGATAATCATGAGTTCTCTTTTATACTTTATAAATTTATCTTTATTTATTTTATCAGGTAAATATTAATATTTTTGATCTGATATTTATTGTAAATTTTATATTTAACATTCATTATTTTATTTCTAAAACTTAGACTTGCGCTAAAATGTCATGCATATTAGAATGACAGTTGAATTACTTCCGGTAAATAAAAGGGTGGTAATTCATTAACTGCTAATTTAAGCGAAATAATTTTAAAAGGAAATTATTTTTATTATTATTATCATTAAAAACCAGAACTCCAAAACAAATAAATAAAATATTGTTGATCCCGGTGGCACCCAGTATTTTTCATGCCTGCATGTTTAAAAAAAAAAGTTTTTATTGTGTTACCATTTTTAAAATTCCTTATATTTATTTCCTACTAGTATATATACGTACTTGTGTTATAATTACCATTTGAAATAAATAAAACTATATTTTAAATTAGAAAATATACTATCAAGATATTTTTGTGGCCTAATTGGTTTTTTAAAGAATTTTAACTAAAATTGGATTAGAGAAAGAGGTTTTTTTTATAAAAATATATTAACACATCATGCATATAAAAAAAAATACAATGTTATGTATATATATATAAACCAAAATATTTTTTTAAATATATAAAGAATTTTTAAGTTGGAAGGGTGTGAGAGAGAGAGAAACAACACTAAGATAAATTAATTAGATTCTTTTAATCTTTCATTTTAATTTTGTTTGTATGTATTACCATTATTTCATTTTCCTCCACAGTATATTGTAATTATGATGATCTAGGTTGTTCTTTTTGAGCGGTGTGGCACCTAATAAAGTTATTTGTAACTTGGAATATTTTATTATATACAATTTAATGATAAGGCACTATTTGGATTATAGATTATAAACACAAGGTAATAAGACCAAATCCAAATAAATAAATAGTGTGTGACGTTTCAGTAACAGCATTGTTACCATCTTGTGGTAAAATTTCTCATTCAGTACTTTTGTCTGAAGATGGTAACAACGCTGTTACTGAAACGTCACACACTATTTATTTATTTGGATTTGGTCTTATTACCTTGTGTTTATATACAATTTATAAAACTTTTACTAACTTTCATATCATTGACACTATTAGTCATTGTAGTTCATGATTATTTTTAATTGAAATTTTCTATTTTATCTATAAACATGTTGAAAAAAAAATTTGATGTTTGAATTTTTTAAGGTGTCAGAGACAAATTTAGTTACTTATATATATTTTTTAATTATTATTATCCCTAGTACACATGATACAGGCCATGATAATCATGGTGGGTAGTTATTGGCGACTTATTTATTTATGCTTATGAGGTGATACAGCAGCGTATTTACAATTAGAGAGGAGACAAAATGAATTAAATCTAGAAAAAAGAAGTGAGGACATATCGGTCATTAAAGTCTGAGAGGCAAGGCCTTCAGCCAGTTCAGGGCTTCCGGGGTGACAGAATGGCGACTGCTTTTACTGTAAGGGCACCACATGTCTACACATGTGAAAAGCAGTTCAACTTTGTACTTACAAATGTGCTAGAGTCACATTTAGTTACTTGCACTCATTGGTGGGGTTGGACTTTTACAAGAATTGAGGGCCAATTGTAGCTTTTTTTTAATTAGAAAAAAAGTGACCAATGCGGGATTCAATCCTGGGTTGTAATGGTTGAAAACCAACGGTTTAGACCCTCCTTCCACCGATCCCCTAGAAGTGAAGAGTAAAAGTTTATGAAAGTAGCAAAGAAAAAAAGTTTCAATATAACCTCTTTATAATTCAACACTTACATTAATTCTGATTTCTGTAACGGTTGAAAGACTACTCATCCACTCACACACCAAACCTCAGTTACCTAATATAAGTTACTTATATTCACTTATGGAGTTTTATAAAAGAAAATAAGACCTAATCCAAATAATTTATTAGTGTGTGACGTTTCGGCAACAACATTGTCACCATCATCAGACAAAAGATTCTTTTGTCTGATGATGGTGACAATGTTGTCGCCGAAACGTCACACACTAATAAATTATTTGGATTAGGTCTTATTTTCTTTATTATAATCTATAATCCAAATTGTGCTTTATCATTATGGAGTTTGACTTAAGTAAAAATCTGGGTTCATTGAAGAAATTTTTATTCATGAAAAAAAATATTTTAAAAAGTGTTCAATAAAGAGAGTCATTCCAAGGTCTACATTGTCAAACATTGACAGAGTACATTATCTAGTGGGGACATAGGAAGTAGAACAGCCATATTTTTTCATTACTTACCACTATATAAGCTGTCGTGAATAAGCTACTCACCCACCATGACGATTTGTATCTTGTAGTTTTAAAGACCATTTGTTGGTTGTGGAAGTTTGTTTGGAAACAATACATCAACCAATACACCTATTCCCCGATTTACACGGTAGATACGTTCCTGAGAAAAACGTGTAAATCGAAAATTAAAAATTTTTTAAAATTAGAAATATAGACACGGTGTGCGTGTGCAGCAAGTCAGCACATAAGCTCGGGATTCCTCGTGAGATGTGTACACAGCGCATGTGTTCAATCACAGTAGCATTTAGTATAGTGCGATAAAAACAAAAAAAAACTTTTTTGGAAAACCGTGTAAAAGCAAAAACGTGTAAAACAAGTACTGTGTAAATCGGGGAATAGGTGTAATTTATTTAGTTTCTGATGTTGTTCCAGTGACTCACAAACATTCCACTGAGGAGGCTGACAGAGAGTCATTGAAAATTTGGAAACTAAATAAATTATATCTTGTAAGTCCTCGGTGTCTCATAACACCATGGATTATGATGAGGCACAATTTGAATTATAGATTATAAACACAAGGTATTTAAGACCCAATCCAAATAAATAGTGTGTGAGGTTTTGGTAGCAGCGTAACTTTTGTCTGAAGATGGTAACAATGCTGTTACCAAAATGTCACACACTTTATTTATTTACTTGAAGTTGGTCTTATTACCTTGTGATCTTAGACCATAGTCAGTGTATTCTAGTTAACACATTTGATCAAAGAATTCAATAACACCCATGATGTGAAAAGAAATGAAAAAGAAGTACTCGGAACACATGGTGAAATGGCATTCCTAAATCATTGACCTCCGTCTAAATTTCCCCAAGTACATGTGGCCATGATAATCATGTGGTGGGTAATTAACAACTGAGTTCACTGTAAGGTATTCTAATAAACACATTTGATCAAACCTCCTGAATTCAACAACTACCAATATGTGGAGGGAAATGAAAAGAAGATCTTGAAACAGGATGAAAAAGGCACTGGTGATGGTAACAATGTTGTTATTAAAACGTTGCACACTATTAAATTATTTGGACTAAGTCTTATTTTCTTGTATCTTTAATCGAAATTTATCAGGGTGAAAAGGTATTCCATGATGGCTGACCTCCGTCTAAATTCCCCCAAGTATACACATGGTTGTTGTCGTGTCCAATGAAGAGCCTCAGATGTCCCCGTGCATCTCTATTACAGCAGTCGCTATGTCCACTATCTTGGATACACATGATACAGGCGATGATAATCATGGTGGGCAATTAGCATCAGATTTCACTGTAAGTGCACCACATTGACCTGTATAAAGCAGTTTGCTGGAAGAGGAGAAAGAAATTCACCGTCAAAAGATTGGTTATAAAAATAAGTCGCCATATGTTCTAAGGGCAAGAATAGTAAAAAGTAAACCCAATGCATCAGCTTTTCACAAATTCTCGAAAATAGCACAAACAATAACTTTGGGGCACAAAGGCTACAGGAGAAAATATACTAAAGGAAGGGCTTTAATGCCCGAAATTTAGAGATTTGTGAATTAAAAAATGTTTTAAAAGAAACTTATCTTTGGAAGCCTGATGTTTTTTAACGTTAATATTGATACAAGGAATCATTTTATTGAATTATATTGGAGGAATTGTTGCCACAACTTTTCCAGCAAGAGTGTCTGATAGGTGTTGGTACCTAACTGAGTGTGTCAGCAGTTCGGGCCCAACTCAACCCCGCCATCAACCACATCAGCAAGACCCAGGTGGTGAGTCTGGGAGATACAGTGGACCTGCAGTGTTCAGTGCAGTACGCCTCTAACTTCCCGGTGAGTTGTTTGCCGCCTTGTCTCTCCTACGCAAGCTTTTCTTGACACTTGAACCTCGCAGATCATCTGGGTGAAACTAAACCCGCGCGACGCCACTGACGTCCTCTTCATCTCTATCGGCAGTTCACAACATGTCCCTGGTAACAGGTTCTCTATCCGCCACGACAAGGCTAGCAGTACCTATACTCTGCAGGTAAGTTGGCTGGGATGGTGTGTGGATCACAAGAGGCAGCAACAAATACAATTATTCCCTTTTAAATGATAAGGCACAATTTGGATTATAGATTATAAACATAAGGTAATAAGACCAAATAAATAAATAGTATGTGACAGTAACAGTGTTGTTACCGTCTTTAGACAAAAGTACTGAATTCACTTACTTCCATTCAGTACTTTTGGCTGAAGATGGCAACAATGCTGTTACCAAAATGTCACAAACTATTTATTTTATTTGGTCTTATTACCTTGTATTCCCTTTCAAGATATTCATCATCACTATAAGAAAATGTGATTTTTTTGTTTACCAACAACTACAAGTTAATAAGACCAAATCCATATAAATAGTGTGTGACGTTTCAGTAACAGCTTTGTTACCATCCTAAGACAAAAGACCAAAAAAAAATTTTTTTTTTGTTCATACTTTTTTAGTCTTTTGTCTGAGGATGGTAACAAAGCTGTTACTGAAATGTCAAATACTATTTATATGGATTTGGTTTTATTACCTTGTATTTGTAATCTATAATCCAAATTGTCCCTTTTCATTTACAAACATCTGTCAATTTTTGATCCCCGTATATATAGAGTAGAACAGCCTCCATACTTTCACTAAGCTGTCTCTACAAAGGACAGTTTACATCACCACAATTACCATTTTACCAATTAACTGCTTTCTAAAGGACACTTTGACTCTGCAATTAGGTGTTGTCCTTGACAGAGACGTTCAACTGTAAGAATAACCTTCATGCTTACAAAGTTTTTTTGTTTTTTTTTACAAAAATCTCTTGGTGGTTTTAGAAAAATATTATACAGTATAGCTACCTCTCTGTAAAGGACAACACTTAGTTTCAGAGCCAAAATGTCCTTTAGGGAGAGAGGTGTCATCATTACTGGAGAATTGCAAAAATGGTAATTTTAAAAAATGAAAACTGTCCATTGTAGAGAGGTGTGTCCTCTCATGGAGGTTCTACTATATATTAATAATATAAATGTCGAAGTGTTGTTATTATGCCTGAAAGCTTGTAGACATCATGGAGAAGGAAAGAGGGGTGCTGTTGGTCTGAAGACCTGGAAGTACCACTCAGTGTGACTTTGCTCCTTACATGGAGCCGCTCCTATGGAGAACAGACAATTGATACATTAGCCGGGTACAGGGTGGTCCTACCAAGGAGTTAAACTCCCGACGTCCTGTGCTACCTGTTTACACCCCTCCCACCACTTTGAGGCTGTAGGATAGGATTTTGAGCAGGGCTTGTATTGGCGTGATAATTAAAAAAGAAACTCTTCCCTCTCAGTGAATTATTTTTTATATAAAATAATATATGAATATTTTTCACAAATGAACTTCTACCATGATTTTCATATATAATTAGGATTCTTAATTCAATATTCACAGGTATAGAATTAATTATTAAGTTGCATTAGCGCGCCATCTGTTATAAAAAAATCCAAACTATTATAGACACGTATGATTCTTTTTAAAATTAAACAATTTCTACTGCCCTTACTGCAATGGAAAAAAATTAATGGGAGGGCCTGGCTCATTAGTGGTGAACCCTCCCAGCAGTTTCACCAGTTTAATCTACCAGTAGATTAATTTTTCCATTGCAGTAAGTACAGTAGAAATTAACACAAAGCAATAACGCGCCATCTATACATATAAAATAAAAGTATTTAAAAGCGCGAATGTTTCTTTTATACATAAAACGAACCTCTACTGTCCTTACTGCATACTGTCCTTCATCGCAGTAAGGACAGTAGAAGTTCGTTTTATGTATAAAAGAAACATTCGCGCTTTTAAATCCTTTTATTTTATATGTACAGTAGAAATTGTTAAATTTTAAAAAGAATCATACGTGTCTATAATAGTTTAGAATTTTTGATAGAATTGATTCTTCCAACATACACCCACACCAGATGTCAAGAGTTGAAGTTGTGCGATTAGGCTTTTACCAATTTATTCTAAAAGTACAAAATCGCAAGTCGAAGAGTTTTTTTTTTTTTTTTTTTATTATTTAGCCGGGTTTTCAAGCATTTCTTCCTTTTCTATGGGAGTGAACATTTTTTCAGTCCATTCCCATTGAAGTTTACTATTAGAGGGATTGTGTATAGCTATCATTAAAACAAGTGGGTGAGATGATAAGGCACAATTTGGATTATAGATTATAAACAACAAGGTAATAAGACCAAATCCAAATAAATAAATAGTGTGTGACTTTTCAGTAACAGCATTGTTACCATCTACAGACAAAAGTACTGAAAAAAAAATACATTCAGTACTTTTGTCTGAAGATGGTAACAACGCTGTTACCGAATTTGGATTTGGCCTTATTACCTTGAAGTGTGTGAGACATTAGAGATTCTTCTAAAGTTAATCAAAGCCTTCACGGTGGATGGCTAACAACATGGTGTATCCTTGAAGATAGTTATAGACCTAGTCATCGTCTTTATCTTTGTCCTTGGTTCCACTGGCCTTCTCATCACTTCTCACTCTTGATGAGTAATGCTGATGACTGACTCCTGGAAGGTCAACTGGTTTCCTTTATATTCAATTTCATCAACACAACTGCAACCCCAAAACACATTATTGACTGTATTGACTCATCCATTGATGAGCTCTAACTCTTCCCCAGCAGACACCATCAACAAGCTTTACAAGCTTGATACCTTAATATGATGATTAGTGGAGATAAAGAAAGAAGAAGAAGATATTAGGGTATCAAGCTTGTAAAGCTTGAGACTTTTGATGGTGTCTGTGCTGTGGATGAGTAGAGCTCATTAATGGATAAGTCAATATTGTGTTTCTGGGTTGAAGGTTGAACAACTAACTCCTGATAAACCACAATTTGGATTATAGCTACAAGAAAATAAAACCTAATTTAAATAATTTAATAGTGTGTGACGTTTCGGTAACAACACTGTTACCATCATCAGACAAAAGAATTTTAAAAATGTTTTTATCTTTTTTTTTTTTTTTTTAAATTTTTTGTCTGATGAGGGTAACAATGCTGTTGCCGAAATGTCACAAGCTATTAATTTATTTGGATTAGATTTTATTTTCTTATACAACTAACTTCTCTTTCTTGTATTTTTTTTTAGCCCTCTCATTGTCAAATTGCATTATTAGAAATATATGAGGTAACAAGACCCAAATTTTTCAAATGAATGAAATGTTTGTGATGTCTCCATAACAAATGTTGTGTTACCAAAACATCACAAACATTTCATTAATTTGGATTTGGTCTTTTGTTAATTTATGTTTCTAACCTATAATTCGAATATCATATGCATCAAAAATGGCTTAAATTTATTTTAAAAGTATATAAAAATTAAGTAAGAAATATACAAAAATGGACAAGAAGCCCAGGTGTTGCCATACAGGAACATGTGACCTGTTTCATTTAACTTTTCAATTTATACTTTTTTATGATGCATTAGCGTGCCATCTGTTATCAAAATTCGAAACTATTATAGACGTGTATGATTCTTTTTAAAAATTTAACAATTTCTACTGTCCCCCCTTACTGCAATTAAATATGTTACATTACATTAATTTTTCCATTGCAGTAAGGGCAGTAGAAATTTGTTTAATTTTTAAAAGAATCATACGCGTCTATAATACAACAACAACAACAAAAAGCCTTTATTTAGGGTCACTGACCCTATACAGGATTCACCAGAGGTATGCATAAGAACAAAGCAGTGAGACAAAGGAAATAAACGCGTCTATAATAGTTTTGAATTCTCATAATTTATACTTTGTAGAATGTGTGCAAATAGGAAATAACCAGAGGCCCTACCTCCTGCCGTGGACAGAATTCTTTTCAAGGTCAAAATATTTTCTTTTTTTAAGGAATATTTTTTTTTCCTTGAGACTCCTAAAATTCATGAGAGGTGACTCATTATTATCGTTTTTTCTGTGTGTGTAGACGTTATGAATGATGTTATTGGTATGTGTCATAAATTCCGGTGGTGGATGAATCAGACTGACATCAGCGGAGGAGGAAGTGTCTCCAGCCATGTTGTTTTTCTTTGGAAGTTTTATCCACCAGTGGTCATCCTGTTTCCCTCAGATATTGACTGGTGGTTTCCTCCCTCCATTATTACATCCCGGGGGTGGTCGGTGGAAGGCTGGTTAAACCGTTTGGTTTTCGACCACTAGGACCCGGGTTCGAACCCGCATTGGACACTTTTTTCTGTTTAAAGAAAAAAAAAATGCTCCAATGGCCCCCGATTCTTGCAAAAGTCCAACCCCACCAGCGAGTGCAAGTAACCAAACGGGGATCTGGCATTAGTAAGTGCAAAGTCGAATTGCTTTTCACATGTGTAGACATGTGGTGCACTTACAGTAAAAGCAGTCGCTAACTACCCACCATGATTATCATGGCCTGTACCACGTGTACTAGGGATAAGCAAAAAAAAAAATTATTACATCCTCTTTATCTACTGTACTGCTGTTGTTGAGATCTTTGGTACCTGGGTTCAGCTGGCCCGGCTGATTGTACCCTGTATGTTCTCCAGGGATACAGGATGATGATCTGTACTCCATGTTAGGAGCCGCTACACATGGGGTCTGTTCCTCATGTCAGAGGCAGCCATTTCTTTTGGAGCTAAGTCTGTGACCTGCTACTGAGTAGTGTTCTTAATCTTAATGACAAAGGCATTCTACTTCTCATGATGGTTGTCAAACAGACACCATCAAGGATCACAACTTGATACCCTTATATGATTGAGTGGAGATAAGAAAGATCTTTGGAGGACTACAGAGTGTCCCCCTGGGGTCACAGTCCTAGTAATGAATCACCCTACTATGCTGCTTTGTAACAAAGAGAGGAAATATCCTCATGGACAAAACTTAAGGAAGTGGAAAATCTTTGATGTCTGCCGGGTGTCTATTTTTTTGTTTTGTTTTTAAAGGAGACAGAGACAATTTTCTTCACACTAGGTTATCTCGTGTGTCTTCAATAAAGGTCACTGTAATATCTTTCAGAGTTATTGTCTCAATCCCGATATAAATGTTAAAAGGTATTCTCAAGTTTTGTTCATGAGTGTATATGTAACCTGTCTTAGAAGGGATCTTCTTGTCACCATGTGAGGAGCAGCTTTTTTTATTTATTTTTTATCATCTTACTTTAGTCAAAAATGTTGAAATAATTTTTTTCTTTCTTTATACGTAGTAATGATAAGGCACAATTTGGATTATTCTATATACAGTTACGAGCGTCATGCGTCATCTCTGTCACCGTTTGCTTTATCTTTGGAATGGCGCTCTCCTATTGGTTGGCTACGATGGCGCGCCACTACGTGAGACACTTTGTTTTTGACTTTGCCCCCCCTCCCCACTCACTCTTTGGTTTTTGTAACTATTGTGTTGGAGCGCGGGTCGCTCCTTAAATAAATGCATATATTAATTAATAACTAAATGGAATCCTCTCTTTCTTTTTCCCAGTAAGAGACGCCTACGGAAGCCAACAGTACATAGACAGATAAAGCACATAGGCTATAGTTATTAACTAATATATGCATTTATTTAAGGCGCCAATTTATAATTCTAACAAATAGTATTTGAATCGAAACATTCCATTCAGCTAGTAGATTATAAACACAAGGTAATAAGACCCAATCCAAATAAATAAATAGTGTGTGAAGTTTCTGTAACAAACGTCACACACTATTTATTTATTTGGATTGGGTCTTATTACCTTGTGTTTATACGTAGTAGATCTTATCTCCACTCAACAATCACATATCAGGCTATCAAGCCTGTAGAGATTGAGATGGTGTCTGCTGTTGGGGATGCTGAGTAGAGCTTATCAGTGAATGAACCAATGATGTGGTTTGGGGTTGTTGCAGGTTGAGAATTGCACTTAGTACATAGTGGGAAAACCTTGCAACTATTGATGTGGTAGATAAACACATTTTAGACTAAAATGAGATAAAACTCAAAATGAATGAATCATCAACTTTGTTTAAAAAATAGAGGATCTGTGTGTCATTTAACACATATATTATCACATTTCTAAGGAATGATTACTTTTAGTATTGGACCAGGTAATATCTCCATATATTTTTTAAGGCTTTCTATTTATATCTTCCTATGTGCACATCCCCGTTGACACCCCAATTGCATATGTCCAGATCACCAAGATCCAGGAAACAGACGCAGGGCAGTACCAATGTCAAGTAGTCCTGGGTCCTTCCACCAAGGTCACTGCGGACGTCTGGGTCCATGTCGAAAGTAAGTCTTGGCTACTTCTCTCTCTCTCTCTAGAAATAGAGAAGGAACTGGTGTGTTTGTTTGCCATACCTTTCCACACTATTTGATCTATCCGGATGAAGCTTTTAACATTGTAGAGAATTAGATCTGGAAGGAGTTACTGTCAATAGTTTCAACACTGCAATATATGCAAATTAGTCCGATAACAGCCCAATTTGCATACTCCGTTTGTTCCGCGAATGTTTGCACAATATTTAACCTATTTGGTTGACACTTTAATACAAAACAGTAATACCTCCATGAGAAGATGCTCTCACTAGAGGTCAGCTCTCTGCTAAGGACAGCTTTCATCTCCAAATTTACCATTTTTTATTAATTAGAAACTATCTACTTATATAATTGCCTTATTCTGTCTGTCTGTCTGTCTGTCTGTCTGTCTGTCTGTCTGAAGCTCACGGATAGAATGCGCGCCCATTGGCCGCCAGCAAACACGTGGCTTCCCTGTGCGCGCGCATGCGCCGGGAAGCCACTCTCACGCCGACAGCCGACGGGAGCAGTCGCTTGCTCGCCGGGAGTCAACGGGCGCGCGCATGCGCCGGGAAGCAACTCGCACGCCGGCAGCCGACGGGAGCAGTCGCTTGCTCGCCGGGAGTCAACGGGCGCCGACAACCCTAGGAAGCCAGGTGTATTCGCACTCGGGTAAAACCCGGGCGTTGCCCGGGCCATTCGTCTAGTATCCAATAAGAGGACACTTCTTCTCAGCAACTAGGCGTCTGTTACACAGAGTGTGTTCTATGATATTTAAATCAGGAATGTTGACTCATGTGTTCTTGGTGTTAAGTACTCTGATGTAATAAAAGGGCACCAAAACTGCTCATCACGTTTAGAAGAATACTTAGATTTTGTAACACAAGGTAATAAGACCAAATCCAAATAAATAAATAGTGTGTATTCAGTACTTTTGTCTTTTTTGTTTGCTTATCTCTAGTTACACGTGGTACAGGCCATGATAATCATGGTGGGTAGAAGAAGGCGACTGCTTTTACTGTAAGTGCACCACATGTCTACACATGTGAAAAGCAGTTCAACTTTGCACTTACAAATATACCAGAGCCCCATTTGGATACTTGCACTCGCTGGTGGGGTTGGACTTTTGCAAGAATTGGGGGGCCATTGGAGTACTTTGGTCTGATGATGATAACAATGCTGTTACAGAAACATCACCCACTATTTATTTATTTGGATTTGGTCTTATTACCTTATGTTTCTATATGTATAATCTAAATTGTACCTTGTCATTAGATATAAAAGGAAGATTGAAAAATGCAATATAACAGCTGTATGGTAGATTAAACTGGCGAAACCACTGGGAGGGTTCACCACTGTTGAGCCAGGCCCTCCCATAAATTTTTCCATTGCAATAAGGGCAGTAGAAATTGTTTAATTTCAAAAATATGCGTCTAAAATAGTTTCGAATTTTCATATTGTACTTTGTTCTTGCTCTCTGTGAATGAGATTAGAAGGATTGGAGGATAGAGATACCTGAAGCAGGTTGCGAGGAGGACCTGTGTTCTAGGCTGACTACAGCACTCTAACACCGCCGCACTGTGTCTGTCCAGTTCCCCCAGTGATCAGTGATAACAGCACGCAGCTGGTAATCACTCAGGTGGGCCGTTCAGCTGAGCTCCAGTGTTACGCGCGAGGCTATCCCACGCCGCGTATCTCCTGGCGTAGGGAGAACAACGATGTGTTGCCAACTGGCTCCACGGTGTACTACGGGAACCTGCTGGACATCCATGATGTCTCCCCCGCTGACAGAGGCACCTACTACTGCATCGCGGAGAACGGCATCGGAGAGGGGGCACAGAAAGCTGTGTCCTTTGAGGTTGAATGTGAGTAGTGTGTGTGTGTATTTGTGCGGAATTTTATTTATTTATCTTATCCCAAATGTTGTGTTGTATGTTAAGGTTATTACAGGCAGAGAAAAAAAAAAGTTCACATAACACCAATATTGGACTTTCCGCTTGATGACATTGTTCTATTGAAGCAGCAACACTAATTGAGGGGAAAAAAGCTGAAAAGGATTTGAACCAAAACTCTTCTCAATCTAGAAAAAAAATTGCTAATAAGCATAATTCTTGAAAATAAAGATACTTCGGCCAGTAAGTACTGGCCGAAGTATCTTTATTTTCAAGAAATATGAATGCCGGCCAGGCAGCCTCAATATTTACGATAATAAGCATAAATTAGAATTAACTCCCCAAAAATCTGAAACCTGTCTTTTTACTACCAATAAGAAGTTATACAAAATAAGACCAAAAATTATTTTGAAGGAACAACAATTTCAATATAATAAACATCCTAAATATCTCAGCTACACACCCTGGATCCAGAAATTAATTCCAGTAAACATATTGAAGAAGTTATTAGAAACAGACTAAAAATTATGAAATATATTTCTGGAAAAGAGTGGGGAGCTGATGCAACAACACTAAAATTAACTTACACATCTCTAATTAGACCTATATCCTGGAATATGGATATCAAATCTATGGTACAGCATCTTAAGCAAATGTAAAATCCCTGGAAAGGATACAACTATCAAGAAAAGCCAACTACGTAAGCGTTTTGAACTTTTGGCCCTTGTCAGCATGGTGCAGACTGTATCTCAATGACAAAAAAAAATGGTTCTAGAGGCTTTCAGAGAAATCAAGAAATAGGTAGTAATCATAGTTTGGGTTCTATTTAACACTGGTCTGTTAAAGTTGAGAATTAGTTCCCAAGGCATCGAACCATCCAGAAATAGGTAGTTAAGTCCAATTCTGCCTTAAATATGCTGAAATATGCCTTCTTCTTCTTTCTTTTCTCCACTCAATCATATTAGGGTATCAAGCTTGTAAAGCTTGAGATCATGACTGGGTGAAGTAGAATGCGTCTGCCTTTGTCATTAAGACTGGGAGCACTACTCAGTGGCAGGCAGACTTAGCTCCAAAAGAAATGGCCGCCTCTGACATGAGGAACAGACGCCATATACAGCCGCTCCTAACATGGAGTACAAACGCTGCTCATCCTGTATCCCTGGATTAGGAGTCCTTACAGGGTACTATCAGCCGGGCCAGCTGAACCCAGGTTTTTTAGTGAACTTGTTACTGCTTCCCCTCCTCCTTTTTCATCCGGGCTTTGGAACCGGCAAAGGCGGAGTTACTAAAATATGTGAAAAATAAGAATAAAAAGTAAGAAACAGAGAGGGTCAGATACCAAAAAGATTCAATATCTTCAGACAAAAGTCCTAACTAGAATGGATGTAGGACTTCTCACCCAGCAATGAACAAAGAACATGCCGTCTCTCAGAACCATCTTTATTTAAATAAAAAAAAAAAAAAATTAGCACTAACTTACCTAAACAACAAAAAAGTCAAGGTCAAATAACAACAGTTTTAATGTTTGGCAAATCTTTCAGTGGCTTTGTGGAGCTCCATTAATAACCTTGCGTAATTGCAGAGTAGAATTAATGAACCTCTCTTTTTTGTGTGTGTGCTGGTTTTGTTGTTGTTGTTGAGGGTATAGTGCACAGTTCTTATAATGCCATGTTTCTCTTCCAGCATTCTATTTGTCTATTTACTGCAGCCATTCCTTGTCAGACTGGAGTTCTAAGTAAACACAACGCATATAAAGTACCTTTTTGGTCTTTTTTTCCACCGGTATTATTACAACTCATCAGTCCTTGATGGTGTCTAGTTTATCATTTATTTTGATGGGAGAGGTGCCCTATGTGTTTTTATAGATCATCATGTCTTGCTATCTTTAATCCATAAATTACAACTCATCAGTCCTTGATGGTGTCTAGTTTATCATTTATTTTGATGGGAGAGGTGCCCTATGTGTTTTTATAGATCATCAGGTCTTGCTATCTTTAATCCATAAATTATAACTCATCAGGTCTTGATGGTGTCTAGTTTATCATTTATTTTGATGGGAGAGGTGCCCTATGTGTTTTTATAGATCATCAGGTCTTGCTATCTTTAATCCATAAATTATAACTCATCAGGTCTTGATGGTGTCTAGTTTATCATTTATTTTGATGGGAGAGGTGCCCTATGTGTTTTTATAGATCATCAGGTCTTGCTATCTTTAATCCATAAATTATAACTCATCAGGTCTTGATGGTGTCTAGTTTATCATTTATTTTGATGGGAGAGGTGCCCTATGTGTTTTTATAGATCATCAGGTCTTGCTATCTTTAATCCATAAATTATAACTCATCAGTCCTTGATGGTGTCTAGTTTTAACGTTTATTTTGATGGGAGAGGTGCCCTATGTGTTTTTATAGATCATCAGGTCTTGCTATCTTTAATCCATAAATTATAACTCATCAGGTCTTGATGGTGTCTAGTTTTAACGTTTATTTTGATGGGAGAGGTGCCCTATGTGTTTTTATAGATCATCAGGTCTTGCTATCTTTAATCCATAAATTGTACCTCATCAATCCTTGATGGTGTCTAGTTTTAACGTTTATTTTGATGGGAGAGGTGCCCTATGTGCTTTTATAGATCATCATGTCTTGCTATCTTTAATCCATAAATTGTACCTCATCTGGTCTTGATGGTGTCTAGTTTTAACGTTTATTTTGATGGGAGAGGTGCCCTATGTGCTTTTATAGATCATCATGTCTTGCTATCTTTAATCCATAAATTGTACCTCATCTGGTCTTGATGGTGTCTAGTTTTAACGTTTATTTTGATGGGAGAGGTGCCCTATGTGCTTTTATAGATCATCATGTCTTGCTATCTTTAATCCATAAATTGTACCTCATCAATCCTTGATGGTGTCTAGTTTTAACGTTTATTTTGATGGGAGAGGTGCCCTATGTGCTTTTATAGATCATCATGTCTTGCTATCTTTAATCCATAAATTATAACTCATCAGGTCTTGATGGTGTCTAGTTTTAACGTTTATTTTGATGGGAGAGGTGCCCTATGTGCTTTTATAGATCATCATGTCTTGCTATCTTTAATCCATAAATTATAACTCATCAGGTCTTGATGGTGTCTAGTTTAACGTTTATTTTGATGGGAGAGGTGCCCTATGTGCTTTTATAGATCATCATGTCTTGCTATCTTTAATCCATAAATTATAACTCATCAGGTCTTGATGGTGTCTAGTTTTAACGTTTATTTTGATGGGAGAGGTGCCCTATGTGCTTTTATAGATCATCATGTCTTGCTATCTTTAATCCATAAATTATAACTCATCAGGTCTTGATGGTGTCTAGTTTTAACGTTTATTTTGATGGGAGAGGTGCCCTATGTGTTTTTATAGATCATCGGGTCTTGCTATCTTATGTTTCTAATCTATAATCCATAACTTGTACCTCATCAGGTCTTGATGGTGTTTAGTTTTTAACGTTTATTTTGATGGGAGAGGTGCCCTCTATGTGTTTTTATAGATCATTGGGTTCAAATCTTTAATCCACATTGTACCCCATCAGGTTGTGTGTGGGAACTGGTGGAGTTGTGCCTGGCAGGAGTGTACTTGGTTATGGGGTGAACCTGACATGTGTTGTGGTTCCAGTTGCCCCCATCGTGAGACTACCCAGGCCGCGCTACGGCCAGGCCCTAGGGTCCTACGTGGACATGTCCTGCCAGGTGGAGGGTTTCCCAGCCCCTGCAGTGATCTGGCTGAAGGACAACACAGAGGTGGAGGGGCCGGACTCCCACTACAAGGTCCATGTGTCCTCCCAGGACGACTCGGCCATCTCCACGCTCCGTGTCACGGACCTCCAGCCCCGCCACTACGGGGAATACACCTGCATGGCCTCCAACCGTCACGGGGACGACCGCAAGAAACTGCAGCTCATGAGTGAGTCTCCACATAATTTTGTTTAAAATGGAATAAATTAGAACCTCCTTGTAAAGTACAACTCCTAGTTGCAGAGGTGGGAGAGGTGTCCTTTTACCTGAGAGTTGCTAAATAGTAAAACTGGTGATTTTGGCAATGAAAACTGTCCTTTGTAAAGATATGTCCTCTCATGGAGGTTCTAATGTAACAAGAAATACACAGGACAATGGATCGGTGTCCTCTTACCTGAGAGTTGCTAAATAGTAAAGATGTGTCCTCTCATGGAGGTTCTAATGTAGCAAGAAATACACAGGACAATGGATAGGTGTCCTCTTACCTGAGAGTTGCTAAATAGTAACACTGGTGATTTTGGCAACAAAAACTGTCCTTTGTAAAGATGTGTCCTCTCATGGAGGTTCTAATGTAACAAGAAAGACAATACCTGTTTTTCATCATCCTTGAAAGCTTTTTATTTTTACAGTAGAATCTCCATGAGAAGACACCACACCTCTCACAAAGGATAACTTTCATCGCCAAAATTTGGTGTTTTTCACTTTTTGTTTCTAATCTATAAATCCAAATTGTCACCCTAGTGTAGTATCAAATAGCCAGGAGAGAACTGCCTTGTAGAAAATTCTTGTAACAAAGAGATGAAGTCCAAGGTGACACATCTGTTCATAATATAATACATTTTTGCTACAGTATCATGTTGATGTTGTTTCTTATCCCCTTTGTGCAAAGATTATACAAATTCCATGAGTCGAGGTGTTTTATGATAAAAAAGCTGCCTCCCCCTGTTTAGTACATATAATGCAATCCAAAATGTGTTCTGGAGCTGCAGGGGCCAAGCTACAATTTGGGCAAGTGGGGTAAATTTTGTTATTTTTTATCTTCAATGGCTTGAGATGGCCTGTTCTAAATATTGTTAGTGTTGCTATCTGTGGTTCAGAGCTCCACTGTACTTAGGTGGGATCCTCCACCATCATTCCACTAGTTATCTACTTAACACATGTTCATGTGTGTGTCCAGAAACCGACCAAGTGATATGTCCACCGGATTGTGGAATCGGAGCGGCCACAGCTGCTTTCTCCTCCCTTCTAACCCTCATCTCCGCTCTCCTGCTGATGTGGATGGTATAGCTCACTGTCCTTCAAACTTAACAATTTTTTTTTTTTTGGGTCCAAAATTTTTGGCTTCCTTTTAGAGCTTTAAAAAAGACAAATCATTCCCTTCCGTCCATTCCCCCCCACCCTCTAGTTTTGTAAACATTCAAAGTGCCTATTTACATATTTAATATGCAACAATTTTTATATATACAAAAAGTTTTTTTTTTAGATATTTGAATGGAATTATCTAGTAATTTTAAAAATTATTTTTATTATTGAATGTGTGTGCAAACCATCAGTGATTCTCCTTTTTGCATCTACGATTTTTTTTTCTTCCAGTGTTGCAAATTTTTATTTCCATCTATGACTTTGTATTAATAATGATTATTATTATAAATGAATTAGGATATTTTATAACATTCCCAGAGTTTTTCTTTTTGAATATGTATTTTTTTATATATTATATATAATTTTTTTTGAAAAAAGAATAAAATATACTTAATATATATATATATATATGTATTAAGATTTGTCTCACACACGGGTTTTATAAAGAAATATAGAGTATATATATATATGAAGTATAAATATTTATAATTATACCTATATATGGCCTTTTTTTTGTTAGTTTGATCTAATAACCTTGCATTTCTATTTTTTTTTATATAGATTATTATTTTCATGGCTTTTGTTTATATTTTTTTGGTGTTTTTTATCACATTCCATGACAACTCAATGCCTTCGTGTTAGCAATTAATTTACTAAGTTTTATACCGTAGTAGTTTATCTATAAAAAAAATCTGTATTTACATATTTTCTGAAGAACAGGACTTAAAAAGCAGCTATGGTCCATGGTCGAATTTTATTTTATGTATTTCGTAGATGTTGCATTTACTTTTTCACAGATGCATTATTATTGGCTCTCCTCTTTATTTTTTTTTTTTTTAATACAGTCGAACTTGGATAATTCGAACCCCAAGGGACCATAAAAAAATTCGAATTATCCAAAAATTCGAATTAAAAACTGAAATTCTATTTATAGGAAATTCTAGGGACCAAGATAAATATTCGAATTAAAGAGGTTTTCGAATTAAAGAAGTTTGAATTATCCAAGTTCTACTGTATATATTTTTTATTTTAACCATGTAGTTTTGTTTAATTTTTGAAAATCCTCCCCCTCCCCCTAAAAATTTTTTATTTGAAAATTTATTTTTTTCTTAAATTATATTAGGAGTAACATTTTTTTTAATACATTCCAAAAAAATATATATATATATATTTTTGTAATAGAATAATCGTTAACTTTTTTTTTTTTTCAAAACGTACTTTAAAAAAAGTGAACCAATCCTTTTTTTTTTTTTATGTAAATATATATATTAAATTTTCTATATTTATTATTAGTTATTATGGGGAAATTTTTTATTATTATTATCCCAGATATTATGAAGCATTTTATTTCTTGTAGTTACTTTTTTTTTCAAGTTTTTAAAGATATGGCTTAATATGTGTTTTTTTTTTTTTTAACTCACCTCTATTTTTATATACAGTAGAACTTCCATGAGAGAACTTTCGAAGAACAGAACAAATTTTTTTGTATTGCATTAGATGTACTTAACAGAATCTTTGGGAGAGGCCGCTGCTTATCATTAAACAGCTCAAGGAGCATGTACTCATGGAATTAGTGTAATCTTTACACAAGGGGATAAGAAACAACAGCAACAAAGACAGTTTTTATTTGCAAAATTTACCATTTTTACTATAATTGAAACTCACCGGTAAGAATACATCTCTCCCTAAAGGACACTTTGACACACAAGGTAATGAGACCAAATCCAAATAAATAAATAGTGTACGACGTTTCAGTAACAATGCTGTTCACACACTATTTATTTATTTGGATTTGGTCTTTTATTACTTTGTGTTTATAATCTATAATCCAAAATTGTGCTTTATCATGACACTTTGGCTTTGGAATTAAGTGTTGTTGGTGTTTACATGGAGGTTCTACTGTAACTTTTCTATGATTATACCAGGGAGATTGTGACATCTCTTTTCCTTTCCTATTGGCCGCCATAATAACATGACATGGTTAGCAATCTCAGCAGCCATTCTTAAAGAGGACCTGCGACCGACCCTGATACTCCTTTATACCTATTCTCTCTCTCTCCCTCTATATATATGTTTGAGTGCCTTATATATATATATATAGCATCTTTCAATTAGGTACAAATGAATTTTTATGGTTACCCTATTATACACTGCTATTGATACAAGAGAAATCTTTTAATTACAGTTAAACCTGTCTATAGCGTCCCCTCTAAATAGCGCCTTCCTCTCTATAGCGCACGATTTTAAATACGTAGTACGATGCGATTTACATTAAAAGTGACCTATCTATAACACCCCCTCTCTATAGCACCCTATTTTGGTGAGTCCCAAGAGGGGGCGCTATAGACAGGTTTAACTGTATCTATAAATATTCTCTACTATATAATACATATTTACATATTGGGACTTTTTAAACCTCTATTTACATATCTCCCTCCTATCTCTGCCATTGAAAAAATGAAAGTTTTGTTCTCCTGATTGTGGTAGTGTTCACTATTGATGAGCTTCTTGGTCCTTCAAATTTAACATCACAGTTCTCAAGCTTTACAAGCTTGATACCTTAATATGATTGAGTGGAGATAAGAAAGAAGAAGAATACATCGCAGTAATGGAAATTGCTTTATAATTGGGAAAAAGATAAAAGATAGTACCAGATATATATAGTTACTTTATATATACATAAATATATAGAGAGATATGGTAAGCTATGCAATATATTTCCTACTGTTCCTATTTTAAAGAGAAACCAATATTGGTAAGGCCTGGCTCATCACTGGTGAACCCTTCCTGGCTGTCTAATCTACCATATTTGCCACAATTTTGCATATTGGGGTTGTTTGCTCTATTTTCTATCTCCTCAACCATCCACCTATTACTGGCACGAATTCTTCTGGTCCTCCCAGGGAGCTTCTACGTCTTTTGATAATATATATATATATATATATTTTGCCTTCTAAACTGATTTTGTATGCAAATTTGAAAAAATTTGCATAGATATTTACATATTACTGTTTTTTTGTTGATACTCCCCCGCGGTATACAATAACAAGAATGTTGAATTTTATTCTATAACCGTGATATTATAGGAATCCGAGCCATTATTGATTACAAGAGAATAATTTTCTAACATTTTTGGTATATTTTGCTCATATGTGACCTGTCAAATATATATATTTACAAAATGTATATTTTAATACTTTTTTTTTGTTTATTTTACTCTTTATATATATATATATATATGAATACTGACCAATATTTGTGCCTTTTATTTAAAAAATTTCTTTTTCCCATTTTTAATAGGCAGTTTTGATAAAGCCCTCTCCCCATTTGCATATAATGTATTTTAAGAAAGATTGATTAGAGAAAATATACTGTGACAATTTTTCTTTTCAATTTTGTGTTGACAAATAGATTTTTTTTACATTAAGTGGATATGTTTTTGAATCTCAATTTTTCTTTCTCAATTGAGTTTTTATTTATTTAAATATATATATATTCTTTTTACACAAAATTTTTGGTGACAATTGTATTTTATTTTTTATATTTATTCTATTTTTTATAGTTGTCTGTAAACATTTTTTCTTTTTCTTCTTTCCCTCCATATTCCAGTGCACACGCTTTATTTAATTTATATATTTTTTTTACAAAAATGATGAAGAAAATGTTTTTATATTTATTTATTTCATTATTTGTTTTATTTTTTTGGCTTTTTTTTTTTCTTCTTCTTCCTCCCCTTTAATCTCACCACCTTATATTTGTATATAAATGATTTTTTTTATATAATAAAAGGTTTTTTTAAGAGTTTCGGTGTAGTTTTTTTTTTTTTTTTTCAGTGTGGTTTTGATATATTATAGGGATCTTGGAATAATTAAAAATCGACGAGAATAGTGTTGATATTTATTCCGATAGATGGCGCAAGCCATCGGCAACTTTCAGTTGCACGATAAGGAGATGCCTTTTTTTATAATATTACATAGATGTCAAGGGGATTAGTGAAATTGTGGTTTAAACCGTTGGTTTTCAACCGCTACGACCCGGGATCAAATCCTGCATTGGACACTTTTTTTTTTTCCTAATTCAAAAAAAAAATGCACCAATAGCCCCATTTTTCTTGAAAAAATCCAAATCCCACCAGCTAATGCAAGTAACCAAAAGGGGATTTGGCACACTCGTAAGTGCAAATGTCGGATTGCTTTTTACATATTTACAGAGCTCTGGTGCGCTACATGTGTGTTAGACAT
>CP092884.1:57007447-57070097 GCA_030710605.1 Cordylochernes scorpioides
TAAAGATATTACAGTGACCTTTATTGAAGACACACGAGATAACCAAGCGTGAACAAAATTGCTCCTGTTTCCTTCAAAAAAGCAGACGACCGGCGACATCAAAGACTTTCCACTTCCTTAAGATTGTCCATGAGTGTATACACTCATACCTCGCTTTGCGTCGGGGTTACGTTCCAAAAAAACACGACGCAAAGTGAAAATTAAACTTTGATGGCATGGCGCAATCAAAAACAAAGGTGTTGCCATAGTTTAAGAAAATGAAATTCAAAAAAAAAAAATTAAAGACTCGAATCCAAAACAACGCAACTTCGAAAATCTAACGACGCACAGTGAAAATCAGTAAAAATTAAGCAGCGACGCAACTTCGAAAAAAACGCAAAACGAAACGACGCAAAGCGAGGTATTGGTGTATATCTTTATAGAATTCTCGAATGCTGAAAATTTTTCCAACAATAAAGGATACTCTTCACCTAACAGCCTATTGTCTTCCTATTTTTAAAATAAAAAAACACTGTTTAAGCAATCTATAAGCAATATAAAGGTCACATCTCCCATCAAATCCGGACTCAGGTCGGTGACAAAGCCACAACACCAGCTTTGGTGGCAAACTGACCCATCTGGAGACCATGGTTTCGGGCTAATGGTCCTAGTCAGTCTAGGGCGGACTTTGATTTCAAGATATCCACAAGGAATCAAACGAAATATTCACAAATTTCCAAAGAAGTTTTCAACTGGTAAAGTGACTAGGTCATATCTATGGTCTAAAATTATAGTTTATTATCCTCCTGACAAAAGCCACCCTTAGAGCTAAGAATACTGCTGTAGAAGGGGGCGTTAAAGCCCGAAAAAAACGAGAGATGATAAAAATTGTTACGTAGAAAATTAGGAAAGACAAACTCCTGAATGATACGGCAATTTATTTAATGAAAAACAAATAAAAATTTATAAAATCTACTTATATATTTGCCTTATTCTGTCTGTTTGTCTGAAGCTCACGGATGGGATTTTTCATAACCATAGGTGGTTCAGTGGTAGAATGCTCGCCTGCCACGCGGGCGGCCCGGGTTCGATTCCCGGCCGATGCATTTTTTTTTTTTTTTTTTTACAATTTTTAAAACTCGTTTATATATTATACAAGAATGACATCCACGGCGCCAATTTATAATTGTAACGAAGAGTATTTGAATAAAAGCATTTAATCGGGTAAAACCCGGGCGTTGCCCGGGTCATTCCTATATAATAATTGTATAAACGAATTGTAATTGTAACGAATAGTATTTGAATTAAAACGTTTTTAAAATATATACGCACTCGGGTAAAACCCGGGCGTTGCCCGGGCCATTCGTCTAGTACAAGATAAGTAATGACGGAAGATAGTATACAGAGTAGAAAAATATAAGTTTCAAAATTGATAATCCGTACATAAAATGATAAATACTCTTTGCTACAATATTTAATGAACTTATTCCTAAATATGAAAAAAAAAACTTTTTTTTTTTACATTGTTGTGCCGGCTCACGCAATTCTGGCTTTTACTACCCGTTTCATGATTTTTCAGGATTCCTGAATGACCAGTTTTTTGGTCGTTGAGGTAGAGCTTGCACCACGCTGACGAGGGCCAACAGCCCGAAACGCGTACGTGGTTAGCTTTTCTTGATTAATCAAGAATGGGTATTTGACCAATTCTGGAAAAATTTAAAATCAATGAATAGTTGATTTTTATTCCAATAGATGGCGCAAGCCATCAGCAACCTTCAGTTGCACGAAAAGGAGATGCCTTTTTCTTAATTTATTCCTAAATGTTTTGTTTTTTTTTTCAAATGATGTAAATACAGTAGAACAACCTCTCTCTTAAAGACAACTCCTAGTTTCAGAACCTAAGTTTACTTTAGAGAGAGAGAGGTGTCCTCTTATTGGAGAACTGATAATTGTTAAAAATTGTCATACACACAAATTGTTCTTTGTATAAAGGTGTCCGCTTATGGAGGTTCAACGAAATATGCTAAATTGGGGAAGAATGGATTAAATAACAAAAAGAAGCACATTTCTTTCTTTAAAAATGCATTTTTCGATCATCTCTGAACTAAGCTAGTTTTTGCCACATTTTATTTTATTTCAACACACAAAACGCCACATTTATCTATCGAAGTCTGCATACTTTTTTTGAGTAGACGATAGAGAAATGTATTGCTTAAATTATTTTTTTAAAGGGAGAAGTGCTTCTTTTGACACATGAATACCACCCCCTCGTATTTTTACGCAGCCTTCTGGTATCGGCCACTATCCTTAATCAGTTAAAACCCATTTTGGCAGGTTTGGCTGATTTTATAACTCTTTTCGATGGATGTCATTTATTAGAAAATCCATCTACGTTCGCGGTTCGAGCTATTGGTCCATGTCAGCGTTGTGCAGGCTGTACCTCAAAGACAAAAATGTGTTCCAAGAGGCTTCCTTAGAAATCAAGAAATGGGTAGATAGACCAAAAGTTTTGCGTAACTACACTAAACATGTAAAAAATTAATAAAATATAAAAAATGGGTATTAATATTAAAATAAAATTGCCTAACTAACCATTTACATGAGCATTTTATAGGCGCAAGTATTCTGAACTGAGATATCGCGTCCATATATCAAATAAAAATAAAATAAAAATTTCAGAAAGAAAAAAAATATATAATTCAGCTTAAAAATTCATAATTTGTTAAATACCTAAAATGTATAATTTTATTTTATTAATGAAATTGTATAGTTTAATAATTACATTTTTGAATTCTTATATATAAAGTTTTATACCTTTAATAAAAATATAAAGCTTTATAACGACATTTTTGTTCAATTCCACACACACAACATTTTTAACTTTCAAGCAATATTTTAATATTTAATAACAAAATTTTTAAATTTAGCAATAACATATCAAGAATAATATTAATTTATAAGTTTAAAAGCCACATTACAAATAAAATAACAACGCTCTATAGTTTTTAATGTGATGTATATACTGTTATTAATTTACTATAACCTCACCTATAAAAACAAAGGTTACCTCCTATCAAAATTTTGATACTCCTAGTTTTAAGAAACAGAGATGTGTATAATTTTTCCATATGTTTTGACTAGATATTTATAATTCTTTAATTAGGATCTCATCATTCACAGCTGCCCTCCTGCGAGTTGTTTTTTTTTTTTTTTTTGAGGGGGGGGGGTACCTCTATTCAGGTACCTCTATTCATCAATTCATCAAGTATAAAGAACCAAGACAAAGGTGACTCTCACAAGCTGTAATGTTACATTGGCGTTGTAATTTATTTAAGGTTAAACACAATCTCTTAAGCAGCCAAAAATGTATTATTAAGAACGAGGAACAATATTTAAACATTAACCATTTGTTATTTTATATTATCTATATGATTATTATTGACTTTAGAATAATTACATTTATATTTACACAATCTATGCTCGGTTGTAACACCAGTAAACTGAAATGAATTTAATCAAAATAATTTATAACCCAGGTTTTTGGAACTAAGAATGGCAACTAACCAGAAAGAGATAATCTTTCTCTTTACAGATCATAATGTAAATATAAAAGTAATATTAAAGTCAATAATAATCAGTAGCCAAGTTGGCGCATATATAAACAAAAGGAATAACTCTTTTGCATAAATATATGTTGTTTAGTTGGTAATACAATAAATACATTAAGTTTTAGTCTGCTTAATGTTGTTGTTAGTTTTTTAATTAACTACGAAGACAAGTTAATGTCACAAATATCCTCGCACATACATACAGAGTGGAGGGAGGGGGGCTAAATTTACATAATTCATATAATTAACAATATTTTGAAGTTAAATAATTACATCTTCTTTATAAATTGGAATTTTATCTTATTGAAACCTTCCTATTTAGTTACTTTTGTACAAATTTTACTCCACAAAACTCGTTTATACTTAACATATTATCGTTTCAAAATCTAATAGATGTTAAGTGTAAACAAGTTTAATGTAGTAAAATGGGTATAAAAATGACAAATATAAGGGTTTCAAAAATATTTTTTTATTTAAAAATGCTATCATTCATCTTCAACATATTGTTACTAAATTTCATAATGCTATTTTGAAACTCTAAAATGATGTTATTTTATATTAAATGTGATCACACAAACCTATTTAACTTCATTGTTAAATTTTGAAATGTTGTTTTAAAATTCAAAAATTCGCTCTTCAATAATATAAAATATTTACAGTTAAACTTAAAAATGTCGTTATTTAAATTTAAAATGTTATCATAAAAGTGAAAAACTTTATAAATGCACGAAGATGTCTTTTTTTAAGTCAAAAATATGTCTTTAATAAATTAAAAATGTATATATGTATGATAAATAAGTAAAATTTACAAATAAATTAAATTGATACTTTTTAAAGTATGAAAATATTTTAAATAATAAATATTAAAAATACTGAATTTTAATAGGTTATAATATTTAAAATTAAAAGTTTATTTTAAATATTTAAATATTTGCTTCTAATATTACAAATTTTAAATATATTCAAACCATTTTTAAATGTTCAAATTATATATTCATAGATTTTTAGAAAAATTTAAATTTGGTGTGAATTAAAACTGTGTTTTTTAGCACTGGGCGCGTCCAAATTTTAATCGACCGTTGTTGCCAGATTTTGTATACGAACTAATTAAATTCTTTGTTTTGATAATCATGAGTTCTCTTTTATACCTTATAAATGTATCTTTATTTATTTTATCAGGTAAATATTAATATTTTTGATCAGATATTTATTGTAAATTTTATATTTAACATTCATTATTTTATTTCTAAAACTTAGACTTGCGCTAAAATGTCATGCATATTGGAATGACAGTTGAATTACTTCCGGTAAATAAAAGGGTGGTAATTCATTAACTGCTAATTTAAGCGAAATAATTTAAAAAGGAAATTATTTTTATTATTATTATTCATTAAAAACCAGAAGGCCTAAACAAATAAATTTAATATTGTTGATCCCGGTGGCACCCAGTATTTTTCATGCCTGCATGTTTTTAAAAAAATTGTTCTTATTGTGTTATATCATTTTTAAAATTCCTTATATTTATTTCCTTCTAGTATATATACGTACTTGTGTTATAATTATCTTTTGAAATAAATAAAACTATATTTTAAATTAGAATTTAAAATTTTTGTGGCTTAATTGATTTTTTAAAAGAATTAACTAAAATTGGATTAGAGGAAGAGGTTTTTTTATAAAAATATATTAACATATCACGCATTTAATTAAAAAATACAATGTTATGTATATATATAAACCAAAATGTTTTTTTAAAATATATAAAGAATTTTTAAGTTGGAAGGGTGTGAGAGAGAGAGAGAGAGAGACACAACACTAAGATAAATTAATTAGATTCTTTTAATCTTTCATTTTTATTTTGTTTGTATGTATTACCATTATTTTATTTTCCTCCACAGTATATTGTAAATATGATGATCTAGGTTGCTCTTTTTGAGCGGTGGCACCTAATAAAGTGATTTTGGAACTTGGAATATTTTATAATATACAATTTATAATTTTTAATTAAAAAGACATATATTGGATCAAAAAATCATTTATTTTACCAATATTTCAATTGGCTGAACGCCAACCTTTATCAAGGTGTTATAACATTTGCGTTCAGCCAACTAAAATATTGGTAAAATAAATGATTTTTTGATCCAATATATGTCTTTTTAATTAAAGATTTTTCTATGGATTGCTCTATTTTCAAAACAATTTATAATGTAAAAACTTTTACTTTCACATTATTGACACCGTTTGTCATTGTAGTTCAAGATTATTTTTAATTGAAGTTTTCTGTTTATCTATAAACATGTAGGAAAAAAAATTGATGTTTGAATTTTTTTAAGGTGTCAGAGACTTATTTAGTTACTTATGTATATATCTATATATATTTTTATATATTTTAATTATTATTATCCCTAGTACACATGATACAGGCCATGATAATCATGGTGGGTAGAAGTTGGCGATTGCTTTTACTGTAAGTAAGTGCACCACATGTCTAAACATGTGAAAAGCAGTTCAACTTTGTACTTACAAATGTGCTAGAGTCACATTTGGTTACTTGCACTCGCTGGTGGGGTTGGACTTTTACAAGAATTGAGGGCCATTGGAGCATTCTTTCTTTTTTTTTTTTAATTAGAAAAAAAAGTGACCAATGCGGGATTCGATCCTAGGTTGTAACAGTTGAAAGACTACTCATCCACACACACCAAACCTACAACAACAACAAAAGCCTTTATTGAGGACCTCTCGTCCTATATAGGATTCGCCAGTTTACAGAGTAAGCATACACCAAACCTCAGTTACCTAATATAAGTTACTTATATCCATTAAAAGGCACAATTTGGATTATAGATTATAAACACAGGGTAATAAGACCAAATTGTGTGTACACACACTATTTATTTATTTGGATTTAGTCTTATTACCTTGTGTTTACTTATATTCACTTATGGAGTTTGACTTAAATCTGGGTTCATTGAAGCAATTTTTTATTCAGAAAAAAAAAACACAAGGTAATAAGACCAAATCCAAATAAATAAATAGTGTGTGACATTTCGGTAACAGCTTTGTTACCATCTTCAGACGAAGTTATGTATGAGTTTCAAAGTTTTCAATGAGGGAAATATTCCAAGGTCCACATTGTCAAAAATTGACAGAATACATTATCAGGGGGGAACATAGGAAATAGAGTAGCCATGTTTATCCATTACTTACCACTATATAAGCTGTTGTGAATAGCTACCCCTATGGCAACTTGTATCTTGTAGTTTTAAAGGCCATTTGTTGGTTGTGGAAGTTTGTTTGGAAACAATACATCAACCAATACACCTATCCCCCGATTTACACGGTAGATACGTTCCTGAGAAAAACGTGTAAATCGAAAATTAAAAATTTTTAAAAATTAGAAATACAGACACAGTGTGCGTGTGCAGCAAGTCAGCACATAAGCTCGGGATTCCTCGTGAGATGTGTACATAGCGCATATGTTCAATCACAGTAGCATTTAGTATAGTGCGATAAAAACAAAAAAAAACTTATTTGGAAAACCGTGTAAAACAAGTACCATGTAAATCGGGGGATAGGTGTAATTTATTTAGTTCCAGTGACTCACAAACATTCCACTGAGGTCAGCGAGTCATTGAAACTTTGGAAACTACATAACTTATATCTTGTAAGTCCCTTAGGTGTCTCATAACACCATGGAGTATGATGAGGCACAATTTGAATTATAGATTATAAACACAAGGTATTAAGACCCAATCCAAATAGTGTATGAGGTTTCGGTAGCAGCGTAACTTTTGTCTGAAGATGGTAGCAATGCTGTTACCGAAATATCACACACTTTTTATTTATTTGAATTTTGGTCTTATTACCTTGTGATCATAGACCCTATTCTAGTTAGCACATTTGATCAAATAATTCAATAACACCCATGATGTGGAAAGAAATGAAAAAGAAGGACTCGGAACACATGATGAAATGGCATTCCTAAATCATTGACCTCCGTCTAAATTCCCCCAAGTACATGTGGTCATGATAATCATATGGTGGGTAATTAACAACTGAGTTCACTGTAAGGTATTCTAGTAAACACATTTGATCAAAATTCCTGAATTCAACAACTCTCAAGATGTGAAGGGAAATGAAAGAAGATCTTGAAACAGGATGAAAAGGCATTCCATGATGGCTGATCTCCTTCTAAATTCTCCCAAATACATGTAGTACAGGCCATGATAATCATTATGGATAATTAGCATTACCACTTCGACCTATAGAAAGCAGTTTGCTTAAGGAAGAGAGAGAAATTCTCCGTCAAAAGATTGATCGTAAAAATAAGTTGCCATATGTTATAATGGCAAGAGTAGTAAAAAGCAAACCCAATGCATGATAAGGCACAATTTGGATTATAGATTATAAACACAAGGTAATAAGACCAAATCCAAATAATGACACACTATTTATTTATTTGTATTTGGTCTTATTTTCTTGTGTTTTCAAACCCAATGCATTAGCTTTTCACAAATTCTTGAAAACAGCACGGACAATAGACGTAATACAAATGATGAAACCAACTTGAAGAAAGGTCGATGTCAATCTCCACTTACTATAGATAACTGTTATGTTTACTTCTGTATCTGGAAGAATCCTGTATGGGACGAGTGTCTTTAATAAAAGCTTTTTGTTGTTGTTAAAAACAGTTTGACTTTTTCTACCTAGAAGGCTCCAGAGCTCCGCATTACGATGAATTACACTCACCGCAGGGAGGTTAAACGTATGTAAGGAGTCGATGATAAAGCAAAATTTGTATTATAGCTACAAGAAAATAAGACCTAATCCAAATAATTTAATAGTGTGTGACGTTTCGGTATCAGCATTGTTAGCTTCATCAGACAAATGTACTGAATGAGGAAAAATATCACAGCATGTTAAGGCACAATTTGGATTATAGATTGATTATAAAACAAGGTAATAAGACCAAATCCAAATAAATAAATAGTGTGTGACATTTCGGTAACAGCGTTGTTACCATCTTCAGACAAAAGTACTGAATGAGAAAGCATGCTGTGGTAAAATTTCTCATTCAGTACTTTTGTCTGAAGATGGTAACAACGCTGTTACCGAAACATCACACACTGTTTATTTATTTGGATTTGGTCTTATTACCTTGTGTTTATATTCACAGAATGTTCTTAAATAGTACTGTTGGCAAGTGTGAAACAAGATAGTAGATAAGAAGGAAAAAATTGATTTCAATGAACCCTAAAATATACTTATTCTTAGAAGTGGAAAGTCTTTTGTCTGATTATGGTAACAACTTTATATTATATTAAGTAGGAAAACACCAGGCCTCCAGGGATAGGTTTTTTTTTTTTTTTTAACATTTTAATTCACAAATCTCTCTAGCTTTCTCAGGCACAAAGGCTACAGGAGAAAATATACACATACACACACAAAAGCCTTTATTAAGACACACAGGTCTTACAGAGGATTCTCCTTGGGGTTACAAGACGGAGAAACCTATGAAAGTGGGAAATATACAAAGGGGTAAAAATGGAGAAAGATTATATACACATGGTAAATATATACAGATTATTATTTGAATAATCCTATGGAAAATAAGAGAAAAAAAAAGGAGAAAATATGCTAAAAGAAGGGTTTTAATGCCTGAAAGCTAAAGAGATTTGTGAATTTAAAATATTATAGAAGAAACTTATCTCTGGAAGACTGGTGTTTTTTTAACTTTAATATTGATACAAGAGATCATTTTATTGAATTATATTGTAGAAATTGTAACTTTTCCAGCAAGAGTGTCTGATGGGTGTTGGTAGCTAACTGAGTGTGTCAGCAGTTCGGGCCCAACTCAACCCCGCCATCAACCACATCAGCAAGACCCAGGTGGTGAGTCTGGGAGATACAGTGGACCTGCAGTGTTCAGTGCAGTATGCGTCCAACTACCCGGTGAGTTGTTTGCCGCCTTGTCTCTCCTACGCAAGCTTTTCTTGACACTTGAACCTCGCAGATCATCTGGGTGAAACTAAACCCGCGCGACGCCACTGACGTCCTCTTCATCTCTATCGGCAGTTCACAACATGTCCCTGGTAACAGGTTCTCTATCCGCCACGACAAGGCTAGCAGTACCTATACTCTGCAGGTGAGTTGGCTGGGATGGTGTGTGGACCAGAGGCAGCAAATACAATTAAAATATTCTCCCTACTTCACACAAGATATTTATCCCTAAGAAAATTTGATTTTTTTTTTTTTTGTTTACCAACATCTATAAGATAGAGGCCGCCTGGCCGGCATTCATAATTCTGTAAATTAAAGATACTTAGGCCAGTAAATCTTATTATTACCTCGATGTTTCAACAATCTTTTGTTGAAACGTCGAGATTATAAAAAGGTTTACTGGCCGAAGTATCTTTAATTAGAAATAATCTACAAGGTAATAAGACACCAAATCAAAATAAAATAGTGTCTGAGGTTTCAGTAACAGTTTTGTTACCATCCTCAAACAAAAGACCAAAAAAAAAAGAAAAAAAAATTCTTTTCATTATTTATATTAGTCTTTTATCTGAGGATGGTAACAAAGCTGTTACTGATATGTCAAATATTATTTATATGGATTTGGTTTTAGTTACCTTGTAATTTATAATCCAAATTGTGCCTTATCCCATTTACAAACACATCTGTCAATTTTTGATCCCCCCACACATATATATATATAGAGTAGAACAGCCTCCATACTCCCACTAAGCTGTCTCTACAAAAGACAGTTTTCATCACCACAATTACCATTTTACCAATTAACTGCTTTCAAAAAGGACACTTTGGCTCTGCAATTAGGTGTTGTCCTTGACAGAGACGTTCAACTGTAAGAATAACCTTCATGCTTACAAAGTTTTTTTTTTTTACAAAAAGCTCTTGGTGGTTTTAGAAGAATATTATACAGTATAGCTACCTCTCTGTAAAGGACAACACTTAGTTGCAGAGCCAAAATGTCCTTTAGGGAGAGAGGTGTCATCATTACTGGAGAATTGCAAAAATGGTAATTTTTAAAAATGAAAACTGTCCCTTGTAGAAAGGTGTGTCCTCTCATGGAGGTTCTACTATATATTAATAATATAAATGTTGTTATGCCTGAAAGCTTGTAGACATCATGGAGAAGGAAAGAGGGGTGCTGTTGGTCTGAAGACCTGGAAGTACCACTCAGTGTGACTTCTCTTGGTCTCCTGACATGGAGCCGCTCCTATGGAGAACAGACAATTGATACATTAGCCGGGTACAGGGTGACCCTACCAGGAGTTACCGACGTCCTGTGTTACCTGTTTACACCCCTCCCGCCACTTTGAGGCTGTAGGATAGGATTTTGGGCAGGGCTTGTATTGGCATGATAAAAAAAAAGAAACTCTTCCCTCTCAGTGAATTATTTTTTTATATAAAATAATATATGAATATTTTTCACAAATGAACTTCTACCATGATTTTCATTTATAATTAGGATTCTTAATTCAATATTCGCAGGTATAGAATTGATTATTAAGATGCATTAGCGTGCCATCTGTTATCAAAAATTCAAAACTATTATAGACACGTATGATTCTTTTTAAAATTAAACAATTTCTACTGTCCTTACTGCAATGGAAAAATTAAGGGGAGGGCCTGGCTCATTAGTGGTGAACCCTCCCAGCAGTTTTGCCAGTTTAATCTACCAGTAGATTAATTTTTCCATTGCAGTAAGGACAGTAGAAATTGTTTATACTTAAAAAGAATCATACGTGTCTATAATAGTTTAGAATTTTTGATAGAATTGATTCTTCCAACATACACACACACCAGATGTCAAGAGTTGAAGTTGTGCGATTAGGCTTTCACCAATTTATTCTAAAAGTACAAAATCGCAAGTCGAAGAGTTTTTTTTTTTTATTATTATTTAGCCGGGTTTTCAAGCATTTCTTCCTTTTCTATGGGAGTGAACATTTTTTTCAGTCCATTCCCATTGAAGTTTACTATTAGAGGGATTGTGTATAGCTATCATTAAACAAGTGGGTGAAATGATAAGGCACAATTTGGATTATAGATTATAAACAACAAGGTAATAAGACCAAATCCAAATAAATAAATAGTGTGTGACTTTTCAGTAACAGCATTGTTACCATCTACAGACAAAAGTACTGAAAAAAAATACATTCAGTACTTTTGTCTGAAGATGGTAACAACGCTGTTACCGAATTTGGATTTGGCCTTATTACCTTGAAGTGTGTGAGACATTAGAGATTCTTCTAAAGTTAATCAAAGCCTTCACGGTGGAACAACATGGTGTATCCTTGAAGATAGTTAAAGACCTAGTCATCGTCTTTATCTTTGTCCTTGGAACCACTGGCCTTCTCATCACTTCTCACTCTTGATGAGTAATTCTGATGACTGACTCCTGGAAGGTCAACTGGTTTCCTTTATATTCAATTTCATCAACACAACTGCAACCCCAAAACACATTATTGACTATTGACTCATCCATTGATGAGCTCTAACTCTTCCCCAGCAGACACCATCAACAAGCTTTACAAGCTTGATACCTTAATATGATGATTAGTGGAGATAAAGAAAGAAGATATTAGGGTATCAAGCTTGTAAAGCTTGAGACTTTTGATGGTGTCTGTGCTGTGGATGAGTAGAGCTCATCAATGGATAAGTCAATATTGTGCTTCTGGGCTGCAGGTTGAACAACTAACTCCTGATAAACCACAATTTGGATTATAGCTACAAGAAAATAAAACCTAATTTAAATAATTTAATAGTGTGTGACGTTTCGGTAACAACACTGTTACCATCATCAGACAAAAGAATTTAAAAAATGTTTTTATCTTTTCTTTTTTTGAAAATTTTTTGTCTGATGAGGGTAACAATGCTGTTGCCGAAATGTCACACGCTATTCATTTATTTGGATTAGATTTTATTTTCTTATACAACTAACTTCTCTTTCTTGTATTTTTTTTAGCCCTCTCATTGTCAAATTGCATTATTAGAAATATGTGAGGTAACAAGACCCAAATTTTTCAAATGAATGAAATGTTTGTGATGTCTCCATAACAAATGTTGTGTTACCAAAACATCACAAACATTTCATTAATTTGGATTTGGTCTTTTGTTTCTTTGTTTCTAACCTATAATCCGAATATCATATGCATCAAAAAAATGGCTTAAATATCTTTTTTTAAAAAAGTATATAAAAATTAAGTAAGAAATATACAAAAGTGGACAAGAAGCCCAGGTGTTGCCATACAAGAACATGTATTTCATTTAACTTTTCAATTTATACTTTTTTATGATGCATTAGTGTGCCATCTGTTATAAAAATTCGAAACTATTATAGACGCGTATGATTCTTTTAAAAAATTTAACAATCTCTACTGTCCCCCCTTACTGCAATTAAATATGTTACATTACATTAATTTTTCCATTGCAGTAAGGGCAGTAGAAATTTGTTTAATTTTTAAAAGAATCATACGCGTCTATAATACAACAACAACAACAAAAAGCCTTTATTTAGGGTCACTGACCCTATACAGGATTCACCAGAGGTATGCATAAGAACAAAGCAGTGAGACAAAGGAAATAAACGCGTCTATAATAGTTTTGAATTCTCATAATTTATACTTTGTAGAATGTGTGCAAATAGGAAATAACCAGAGGCCCTACCTCCTGCCGTGGACAGAATTCTTTTCAAGGTCAAAATATTTTCTTTTTTTAAGGATTTTTTTTTTCTTGAGACTCCTATAATTCATGAGAGGTGACTCATTATTATCGTTTTTTTGTGTGTGTAGAAGTTATGAATGGTGTTATTGGTATGTGTCATAAATTCCGGTGGTGGATGAATCAGACTGGCATCAGCGGAGGAGGAAATGTCTCCAGCCATGTTTTTCTTAGGAAGTTTTATCCACTAGTGGTCATCCTGTTTCCCTCAGATATTGACTGGTGGTTTCCTCCCTCCATTATTACATCCTCTTTATCTACTGTATTACTGCTCCTGTTGCTGAGATCTTTGGTTCAGCTGGCCCGGCTGATTGTACCTTGTATGTTCTCCTGGGATACAGGATGATGATCTGTACTCCAATGTTAGGACCCGTATACATGGGGTCTGTTCCTCATGTCAGAGGCAGCCATTTCTTTTGGAGCTAAGTCAGTGGCCTGCTACTGAGTAGTGTTCGCAATCTTAATGACAAAGTTATTCTACTTCACCCAGTCATGATGGTTGTCAAACAGAAACCATCAAGGGTCACAACTTGATACCCTAATATGTGCCTGCAACGTCCCACAATCAATGTCCCATATACTAGATGACTGCCCGCTGTACAAATTCAATGGAGGAATCTCCAATCTCCATTCTGTCACCCCGGAAGCCCTGAACTGGCTGAAGGCCTTGCCTCTCAGACTTTAATGACCGATATGTCCTCACTTCTTTTTTCTAGATTTAATTCATTTTGTCTCCTCTCTAATTGTAAATACGCTGCTGTATCACCTCATAAGAAAATAAATAAATAAATTGAGTGGAGATAAGAAAGATCTTTGGTGGACTACAGAGTGTCCCCCTGGGGTCACAGTCCTAGTAATGAATCATCTCTACTATGCTACTTTGTAATAAAGAGAGGAAATATCCTCATGGACAAAACTTAAGGAAGTGGAAAATCTTTGATGTCTGCCGGGTGTCTATTTTTTTGTTTTGTTTTTAAAGGAGACAGAGACAATTTTGTTCACACTAGGTTATCTCGTGTGTCTTCAATAAAGGTCACTGTAATATCTTTCAGAGTTATTGTATCAATCCCTATATACATGTTAAAAGGTATTCTCAAGTTTTGTTCATGAGTGTATATATAACCTGTCTTAGAAGGGATCTGCTTGTCACCATGTGAGGAGCAGCTTTTTTTATTGATTTATTTTTTATCACCTTACTTTAGTCTAAAATGTTGGAATAATTTTTACTTTCTTTATACGTAGTAATGATAAGGCACAATTTGGATTATTCTATATACAGTTACGAGCGTCATGCGTCATCTCTGTCACCGTTTGCTTTATCTTTGGAATGGCGCTCTCCTATTGGTTGGCTACGATGGTGCCGCCACTACGCGAGACACTTTGTTTTTGACTTTGCCCCCCCCACTCGCTCTTTGGTTTTTGTAACTATTGTGTTGGAGCGGGTCGCTCCTTAAATAAATGCATATATTAGTTAATAACTAAATGGAATCCTCTCTTTCTTTTTCCCAGTATGAGATGCCTACGGAAGCCAACAGTACATAGACAGATAAAGTACATAGGCTATAGTTATTAACTAACATATGCATTTATTTAAGGCGCCAATTTATAATTGTATGTAACAAATAGTATTTGAATAAAAACATTCAATCAACACAAGGTAATAAGACCCAATCCAAATAAATAAATAGTGTGTGAAGTTTCTGTAACAGATGTCACACACTATTTGGATTTGGTCTTATTACCTTGTGTTTATACATAGTAGATCTTATCTCCACTCAACAATCACATATCAGGCTATCAAGCCTGTAGAGCTTGAGATGGTGTCTGCTGTTGGGGATGCTGAGTAGAGCTCATCAGTGAAGGAGCCAATGATGTGGTTTGGGGTTGTTGCAGGTTGAGAATTGCACTTAGTATACATAGTGGGAAAACCTTGCAACTTTTGATGTGGTAGATAAAAATAATAAACACTTAGTCTATAATAAACTTTAGTCTAAAATGAGATAAAACTCAAAATGAATGAATCATCAACTTTGTTTAAAAAAAAAAAAAGGGATCTGTGATCCAACACGTATTACATTTCTAAGGAATGATTACTCTCAGTATTGGACCAGGTATATATCTCCATATATTTTTTAAGACTGTATCATACAAGGCTTCTACTGCAGCATTCTTTCTATTTATTTCTTCCTATGTGCATATCCCCGTTGACACCCCAATTGCATATGTCCAGATCACCAAGATCCAGGAAACAGATGCAGGGCAGTACCAATGTCAGGTAGTCCTGGGTCCTTCCACCAAGGTCACTGCGGACGTCTGGGTCCATGTTGAAAGTAAGTCTTGTCTACTTCTCTCTCTCTCTCTCTCTCTCTAGAAATAAGGAAGGAATTGGTGTGTTTGTTTGTCATACCTTTCCACACTATTTGATCTATCCGGATGAAGCTTTTAACATTGTAGAGAATTAGGTCTGAAAGGAGCTACTGTCAATAGTTTCAACCCTGCAATATATGCAAATTAGTCCGATAACAGTCCAATTTGCATATTCCGTTTGTTCCGCGAATGTTTGCACAATATTTAACCTATTTGGTTGACACTTTAATACAGTACAGTAGTACCTCCATGAGAAGATGCTCTCACTAGAGGTCAGCTCTCTGCTAAGGACAGCTTTAATCTCCAAATTTACCATTTTTTATTAATTAGAAACTATATCCAATAAGAGGGCACCTCTCTCTAAAGGACATTTTGCTCAGCAACTAGATGTCTGTTACACAGAGTGTGTTCTATGGTATTTAAATCAGGAATTGTGACTCTTGTATTCTTGGTGTTAAGTACTCCGATGTAATAAAAGGGCATCAAAGCTGCTCATCATGTTTAGAAGAATACTTGGATTTTGTAACACAAGGTAATAAGACCAAATCCAAATAAATAAATAGTGTGTATTCAGTACTTTTGTCTTTTTTTTTTTTTTTTGCTTATCTCTAGTTACACGTGGTACAGGCCATGATAATCATGGTGGGTAGAAGAAGGCAACTGCTTTTACTGTAAGTGCACCACATGTCTACACATGTGAAAAGCAGGTCAACTTTGCACTTACAAATGTGCCAGAGCCCCGTTTGGATACTTGCACTCACTGGTGGAATTGGATTTTTGCAAGAATCGGGGGCCATTGGAGTACTTTTGTCTGATGATGATGACAAGCCATTACAGAAACATCACCCACTATTCATTTATTTGGATTTGGTCTTATTACCTTATGTTTCTATATGTATAATTCAAATTGTACCTTGTCATTAGATATTGTACTTTGGTCTTACTCTCTGTGAATGAGACTAGAAGGATTGGAGGATAGAGCTACCTGGAGAGAGTTTGAGAGGAGGACCTGTGTTCTAACACCGCCGAACGCTGTGTGTGTCCAGTTCCCCCAGTGATCAGTGATAACAGCACACAGCTGGTAATCACTCAGGTGGGCCGTTCAGCTGAGCTCCAGTGTTATGCGCGAGGCTATCCTACGCCGCGTATCTCCTGGCGTAGGGAGAACAACGACGTGTTGCCAACTGGCTCTACGGTGTACTACGGGAACCTGCTGGACATCCATGATGTCTCCCCCGCTGATAGAGGCACCTACTACTGCATCGCGGAGAACGGCATCGGAGAGGGGGCACAGAAAGCTGTGTCCTTTGAGGTTGAATGTGAGTAGTGTGTGTGTGTGTATTTGTGCGGAATTTTATTTATTTATCTTATCCCAAATGTTGTGTTGTATGTTAAGGTTATTACAGGCAGAGAAAAAAAAAAATTCACATAACACCAATATTGGACTTTCCGCTTGATGACATTGTTCTATTGAAGCAGCAACACTAATTGAGGGGAAAAAAGCTGAAAAGGATTTGAACCAAAACTCTTCTCAATCTAGAAAAAAAATTGCTAATAAGCATAATTCTTGAAAATAAAGATACTTCGGCCAGTAAGTACTGGCCGAAGTATCTTTATTTTCAAGAAATATGAATGCCGGCCAGGCAGCCTCAATATTTACTATAATAAGCATAAATTAGAATTAACTCCCCAAAAATCTGAAACCTGTCTTTTTACTACCAATAAGAAGTTATACAAAATAAGACCAAAAATTATTCTGAAGGAACACAACAATTTCAATATAATAAACATCCTAAACATCTCGGCTACACCCTGGATCCAGAAATTAATTCCAGTAAACATATTGAAGAAGTTATTAGAAACAGACTAAAAATTATGAAATATATTTCTGGAAAAGAGTGGGGAGCTGATGCAACAACACTAAAATTAACTTACACATCTCTAATTAGACCTATATCCTGGAATATGGATATCAAATCTATGGTACAGCATCTTAAGCAAATGTAAAATCACTGGAAAGGATACAACTATCAAGAAAAGCCAACTACGTAAGAGTTTTGAACTTTTGGCCCTTGTCAGCATGGTGCAGACTGTATCTCAATGACAAAAAAATGGTTCTAGAGGCTTTCAGAGAAATCAAGAAATAGGTAGTAATCATAGTTTGGGTTCTATTTAACACTGGTCTGTTAAAGTTGAGAATTGGTTCCCAAGGCATCGAACCATCCAGAAATAGGTAGTTAAGTCCAATTCTGCCTTAAATATGCTGAAATATGCCTTCTTCTTCTTTCTTTTCTCCACTCAATCATATTAGGGTATCAAGCTTGTAAAGCTTGAGATCATGACTAGGTGAAGTAGAATGCGTCTGCCTTTGTCATTAAGACTGGGAGCACTACTCAGTGGCAGGCCGACTTAGCTCCAAAAGAAATGGCCGCCTCTGACATGAGGAACAGACACCATGTGCAGCCGCTCCTAACATGGAGTACAAACGCTGCTCATCCTGTATCCCTGGATTAGGAGTCCTTACAGAGTACTATCAGCCGGGCCAGCTGAACCCAGGTTTTTTAGCGAGCTTGTTACTGCTTCCCCTCCTCCTTTTTCATTCGGGCTTGGGACCGGCAAAGGCGGAGTTACTAAAATATGTGAAAAATAAGAATAAAAAGTAAGAAACAGAGAGGGTCAGATATCAAAAAGATTCAATATCTTCAGACAAAAGTCCTATCCTAGCTAGAATGGATGTGGGACTTCTCACCCAGCAATGAACAAAGAACATGCCGTCTCTCAGAACCATCTTTATTTAAATAAAAAAAAAAAAAATTAGCACTAGCCGTACCTAAACAACAAAAAAGTCAAGGTCAAATAACAACAGTTTTAATGTTTGGCAAATGTTTCAGTGGCTTTGTGGAGCTCCATTAATAACCTTGCGTAATTGCAGAGTAGAATTAATGAACCTTTTTTGTGTGTGTTTGTGCTGGTTTTTTTGTTGTTGTTGAGGGTATACTGCCCAGTTCTTATAATGCCATGTTTCTCTTCCAGCATTCTATTTGTCTACATACTGCCGCCATTCCTTGTTTGTCAGACTGGAGTTCTAAACAAACACACAGCATATAAAGTACCTTTTTGGTCTTTTTTTCCACCGGTATTATTACAACTCATCAGGTCTTGAGGGTGTCTAGTTTTATCATTTATTTTGATGGGAGAGGTGCCCTATGTGCTTTTATAGATCATCGGGTCTTGCTATCTTTAATCCATAAATTGTACCTCATCTGGTCTTGATGGTGTCTAGTTTTAACGTTTATTTTGATGGGAGAGGTGCCCTATGTGCTTTTATAGATCATCGGGTCTTGCTATCTTATGTTTCTAATCTATAATCCACAAATTGTACCTCATCGGGTCTTGATAGTGTCTAGTTTTAACGTTTATTTTGATGGGAGAGGTGCCCTATGTGCTTTTATAGATCATCGGGTCTTGCTATCTTATTTTTCTAATATATAATCCACAAATTGTACCTCATCGGGTCTTGATGCTGTCTAGTTTTAATGTTTATTTTGATGGGAGAGGTGCCCTATGTGTTTTTATAGATCATCAGGTCTTGCTATCTTATGTTTCTAATCTTTAATCCATAAATTGTACCTCAACAGGTCTTGATGGTGTCTAGTTTTAACGTTGTATTTTGATGGGAGAGGTGCCCTATGTGTTTTTATAGATCATCGGGTTCAAATCTATAATCCATAAATTGTACCTCATCAGGTTGTCTGTGGGAACTGGTGGAGTTGTGCCTGGCAAGAGTGTAGCTTGGTTATGGGGTGAACCTGACATGTGTTGTGGTTCCAGTTGCCCCCATCGTGAGACTACCCAGGCCGCGCTACGGCCAGGCCCTAGGGTCCTACGTGGACATGTCCTGCCAGGTGGAGGGTTTCCCAGCCCCTGCAGTGATCTGGCTGAAGGACAACACGGAGGTGGAGGGAGCGGACTCCCACTACAAGGTCCACGTGTCCTCCCAGGATGACTCGGCCATCTCCACGCTCCGTGTCACGGACCTCCAGCCCCGCCACTACGGGGAATACACCTGCATGGCCTCCAACCGTCACGGGGACGACCGCAAGAAACTGCAGCTCATGAGTGAGTCTCCACATAATTTTGTTTAAATGGAATAAATGAGAACCTCCTTGTAAAGTACAACACCTAGTTGCAGAGGTGGGAGAGGTGTCCTTTTACCTGAGAGTTGCTAAATAGTGTTGTTTCTTATCCCCTTGTGTAAAGATTACACAAATTCCATGATCTAATGGAATGGGGGGGTAGGGGTGCAGCTTTCGTTGATCATGGCACCATGATCCAGGCACACTTTGGTGAAAGTCTGACTTTGCCTGTAGTTTGAGGCTGTTCCTAACATGGAAGCAGACGCCTTTGCTGTCGACTCTAATATGAGTACAGACGCAGCTCCTCCGTATCGCTGGAGTGGGACCCTTGCTGAGGTCTATCAACCGGGTCAGTTGAACTCAGGATTTTTAAAGAGGTCTACTCCTCTTTCTAACAATGCTGCTGTTGGTCCGCAACTGCTTATTCGTCAGAGTTATTCTGCTTGTTTCGCAGCTGGCCTTCATATCTGAAGGTTGTTCCCCTATCTGCCACCTGGGGACGCGCCCTATAGCAGTCAGCTCTGCCAAGGGGCTAAATAGTAAAACTGGTGATTTTAGCAATGAAAGTTATCCTTTGTAGGTTCTAATGTTACAAGAAATACACAAGACCTGACGACAATGGATAGGTGTTCTCTTACCTGAGAGTTGCTAAATTGTAAAACTGGTGATTTTTAGCGATGAAAGTTATCCTTTGTAGAGAGGTGTCCTCTCATAGAGGTTCTAATGTAACAAGAAATACACCGGACAATGGATAGGTGTCTTCCTACCTGGGAGTTGCTAAATAGTAACACTGGTGATTTTGGCAACAAAAATTGTCCTTTGTAAAGATGTGTCCTCTCATGGAGGTTCTAATGTAACAAGAAAGACAATACACCCCAATACCTCGCTTTGCGTCGTTTGGTTTTGCGTTTTTTTTTTTTTTTTTTTGAAGTTGCGTCGCTGCTTAATTTTTACTGATTTTCACTGTGCGTCGTTAAATTTTTGAAGTTGCGTTGTTTTGGATTCGAGTCTTTAATTTTTTATTTTTTTTTTTCCAAAAATATGGCAACACCTTTGTTTTTGATTGCGCCTTCACATATTTTCAATTTGTGTCGTGTATTTTTGGAACGTAACCCCGACGCAAAGCGAGGTATGGGTGTACCTGTTTTCATCAGGACAATGTTGCCCTGAAAGCTTTTTATTTTTACAGTAGAACCTCCATGAGAAGACACCTTTCACAAAGGATAACTTTCATCGCCAAAATTTGGTGTTTTTCACTTTTTGTTTCTAATCTATTATAAATCCAAATTGTCACCCTAGTGTAGTAGAAGCCAGGAGAGAACTGCCTTGTAGAAAATCCTTGTAACAAAGAGAAGTCCAAGGTCAGCCATGGACAGACTATCTGCACATCTGTTCATAATATAATACAATTTTTGCTATCGTATCATGTTGATGTTGTTTCTTATCCCCTTGTGCAAAGATTATACAAATTCCATGAGTCGAGCTATTTTATGATAAAAAAGCTGCCTCCCCCCTGTTTAGTAGATATAATGCAATCCAAAATGTGTTCTGGAGCTGCAGGTGCCAAGCTACAATTTGGGCAAGTGGGGTAAATTTAGTTATTTTCTATCTTCAATGGCTTGAGATGGCCTGTTCTAAATATTGTTAGTGTTGCTATCTGAGGTTCAGAGCTCCTCCACTGTACTTAGGTGGGATCCTCCATTCCACTAGTTATCTACTTAACACATGTTCATGTGTGTGTCCAGAAACCGACCAAGTGATATGTCCACCAGATTGTGGAATCGGAGCGGCCACAGCTGCTTTCTCCTCCCTTCTAACCCTCATCTCCGCTCTCCTGCTGATGTGGATGGTATAGCTCACTGTCCTTCAAACTTAACAATTTTTTTTTTTTTGGGTCCAAAATTTTTGGCTTCCTTTTAGAGCTTTAAAAAAGACAAATCATTCCCTTCCGTCCATTCCCCCCCACCCTCTAGTTTTGTAAACATTCAAAGTGCCTATTTACATATTTAATATGCAACAATTTTTATATATACAAAAAGTTTTTTTTTTAGATATTTGAATGGAATTATCTAGTAATTTTAAAAAATATTATTTTTATTATTGAATGTGTGTGCAAACCATCAGTGATTCTCCTTTTTGCATCTATGATTTTTTTTTCTTCCAGTGTTGCAAATTTTAATTTTTATTTTATTTCCATCTATGACTTTGTATTAATAGTGATTATTATTATAAATGAATTAGGATATTTTATAACATTCCCAGAGTTTTTCTTTTTGAATATGTATTTTTTATATATTATATATAATTTTTTTTTTTAAAAAAGAATAATAATATACTTAATATATATATATATGTATTAAGATTTGTCTCACACACGGGTTTTATAAAGAAATATAGAGTATATATATATATGAAGTATAAATATTTATAATTATACCTATATATGGCCTTTTTTTTTTGTTAGTTTGATCTAATAACCTTGCATTTCTAATTTTTTTTATATAGATTATTATTTTCATGGCTTTTGTTTATATTTTTTTGGTGTTTTTTTATTACATTCCATGACAACTCAATGCCTTCGTGTTAGCAATTAATTTACTAAGTTTTATACCGTAGTAGTTTATCTAAAAAAAAATCTGTATTTACATATTTTCTGAAGAACATGACTTAAAAAGCAGCTATGTATAACTGTGGTCCATGGTCAAATTTTATTTTATGTATTTCATAGATGTTGCATTTACTTTTTCACAGATGTATTATTGGCTCTCCTCTTTTTTTTTTTTTCAATATATTTTTTTTTATTTTAACCATGTAGTTTGTTTAATTTTTGAAAATCCTCCCCCCCCCCCCTCTATAAATTTTTTTATTTAAAACTTTATTTTTTTCTTAAATTAAGAGTAACATTTTTTAAACACATTCCAAATATATATATATATATTTTTTTGTAATAGAAATATTGTTAACTTTTTTTTTTTTTTTTTCAAAACGTACTTTAAAAAAAAGTGAACCAATCCTATTTTTTTTATGTAAATATATATTAAATTTTCTATATTTATTATTAGTTATTATGGGGAAATTTGTAATTTTTTATTATTATTATCCCAGATATTATGAAGCATTTTATTTCTTGTAGTTACTTTTTTTTTTTCAAGTTTTTAAAGATATGGCTTAATATGTGTGTTTTTTTTTTTAACTCATCTCTATTTTTATATACAGTAGAACTTCCATGAGAGAACTTTTGAAGAACAGAACAAATTTTTTTGTATTGCATTAGATGTACTTAACAGAATCTTTGGGAGAGGCCGCTGCTTATCATTAAACAGCTCAAGGAGCATGTACTCATGGAATTAGTGTAATCTTTACACAAGGGGATAAGAAACAACAGCAACAAAGACAGTTTTTATTTGCAAAATTTACCATTTTTACTATAATTGAAACTCACCGGTAAGAATACATCTCTCCCTAAAGGACACTTTGACACACAAGGTAATGAGACCAAATCCAAATAAATAAATAGTGTACGACGTTTCAGTAACAATGCTGTTCACACACTATTTATTTATTTGGATTTGGTCTTTTATTACTTTGTGTTTATAATCTATAATCCAAAATTGTGATTTATCATGACACTTTGGCTTTGCAATTAAGTGTTGTTGGTGTTTACATGGAGGTTCTACTGTAACTTTTCTATGATTATACCAGGGAGATTGTGACATCTCTTTTCCTTTCCTATTGGCCGCCATAATAACATGACATGGTTAGCAATCTCAGCAGCCATTCTTAAAGAGGACCTGCGACCGACCCTGATACTCCTTTATACCTATTCTCTCTCTCTCCCTCTATATATATGTTTGAGTGCCTTATATTTATATATATAGCATCTTTCAATTAGGTACAAATGAATTTTTATGGTTACCCTATTATACACTGCTATTGATAAAAGAGAAATCTTTTAATTACAGTTAAACCTGCCTATAGCGCCTTCCTCTCTATAGCGCCCGATTTTAAATACGTAGTACGATGCGATTTACATTAAAAGTGACCTATCTATAGCACCCTATTTTGGTAAGTCCCAAGAGGGGGCGCTATAGACAGGTTTAACTGTATCTATAAATATTCTCTACTATGTAATACATATTTACATATTGGGACTTTTTAAAACTCTATTTACATATCTCCCTCCCATCTCTGCCATTGAAAAAAAAAATTTGAAAGTTTTGTTCTCCTGCTTGTAGTAGTGTTCACCATTGATGAGCTTCTTGGTCCTTCAAATTTAACATCGCAGTTCTCAAGCTTTATAAGCTTGACACCTTAATATGATTGAGTGGAGATAAGAAAGAAGAAGACATTGCAGTAATGGAAATTGCTTTATAATTGGGAAAAAGAGAAAAGATAGATAGCAACAAATATATAGTTTCTTTATATATAGAGAGAGATATGGTAAAGGTATACAATATATTTCCTACTGTTCCTATTTTAAAGAGAAACCAATATTGGTAAGGCCTGGCTCATCACTGGTGAACCCTTCCTGGCTGTCTAATCTACCATATTTGCCACAATTTTGCATATTGGAGCTGTTTGCTCTATTTTCTATCTCCTCAACCATCCACCTATTACCAGGAATTCTTCTGGTCCTCCCAGGGAGCTTCTACGTCTTTTGATGATATTTTTTTATTGCCTTATAAACTGATTTTGTATGCAAATTTGAATAAATTTGCATAGATATTTACATATTACTGATTTTTTTTTTTGTTGATACTCCCCTGAGGTATTCAATAACAAGAATGTTGAATTTTATTCTATAACCGTGATATAGGAATCCGAGCCATTATTGATTACAGGAGAATAATTTTCTAACCTAACATTTTTGGTGTATTTTGCTCATATGTGACCTGTCAAATATATATTTACAAAATGTATATTTTAATACTTTTTTTTGTTTATTTTACTCTTTATATATATATATATGAATACTGACCAATATTTGTGCCTTTTATTTAAAAAATTTCTTTTTCCCATTTTTAATAGGCAGTTTTGATAAAGCCCTCTCCCCATTTGCATATAATGTATTTTAAGAAAGATTGATTAGAGAAAATATACTTTGACAATTTTCTTTTCTTTTCAATTTTGTGTTGACAAATATTTTTTTTTTACATTAAGTGGATATTATTTTGAATCTCAATTTTTCTTTCTCAATTGAGTTTTTATTTATTTAAATATATATATATTCTTTTTACACAAAATTTTTGGTGACAATTGTATTTTATTTTTTTTTATATTTATTCTATTTTTTATAGTTGTCTGTAAAGATTCTTTTTTTCTTCTTCTTCTTTCCCTCCATATTCCAGTGCACACGCTTTATTTAATTTATATATTTTTTACAAAAATGATGAAGAAAATGTTTTTATATTTATTTATTTCATTATTTGTTTTATTTTTTTGGCTTTTTTTCTTCTTCTTCTTCCTCCCCTTTAATCTCACCACCTTATATTTGTATATAAATGATTTTTTTTTATATAATAAAAGGTTTTTTTAAGAGTTTCGGTGTAGTTTTTTTATTTATTTTTTTTCAGTGTGGTTTTGATATATTATAGGGATCTTGGAATAATTAAAAATCAACGAGAATAGTTGATATTTATTCCGATAGATGGCGCAAGCCATCAGCAACTTTGAATTGCATGATAAGGAGATGCCTTTTTTTTTATAATATTACATAGATGTCAAGAGGATCAGTAAACTTGTGGTTTAAACCGTTGGTTTTCAACCGCTACGACCCGGGATCAAATCCTGCATTGGGCACTTTTTTCCTAATAAAAAAAAAAATGCACCAATAGCCCCATTTTTCTTGAAAAAGTCTAAATCCCACCAGTGAATGCAAGTAACCAAAAGGGGATCTGGCACACTCGTAAGTGCAAATGTTAGATTGCTTTTTACATATGTACATATTTACAGAGCTCTGGTGCGCTACATGTGTGTTAGACATGTGGTGTACTTACTGTAAAAGGCAGTTAACTCCACCATGATTATCATGACCTGTACCACATATAAAGAAATGAAAGCGCATGTGGTGTACTTGAGAGTAAAAGCAAGTAGCCTACTTCTACCTACCAGGATTATCATGGCCTGTACCATGTGTACTAGATATAATAAGGCACAATTTGTATTATTCTATATACAGTTACGAGCGTCATGCGTCATCTCTGTCACCCTTTGCCTTTTCTTTGGAATGGCGCTCTCCTATTGGTTGGCTACAATGGCGCCGCCACTACGCGAGACACTTTGTTTTTGACTTTGTCCCCCCCCCCACTCGCTTTTTGTTTTTTTGTAACTATTGTGTTGGAGCGGGTCGCTCCTTAAATAAATGCATATATTAGTTAATAACTAAATGGAATCCTCTCTTTCTTTTTCCCAGTAAGAGACGTCTACGGAAGCCAACAGTACATAGACAGATAAAGCACATAGGCTATAGTTATTAACTAACATATGCATTTATTTAAGGCGCCAATTTATAATTGTAACAAATAGTATTTGAATCAAAACATTCAATCGGGTAAAACACGGGCGTTGCCCGGGTCATTCGGCTAGTAGATTATAAACACAAGATAATAAGGCCAAATAAATAATAAATAAATGAACTCATGGAATTCGTGTAATCTTTACACAAGGGGATAAGAAACAACAAATAAATAAATAATGTGAGACGTTTCGGTAATAGCGTTGTTACCTTCATCAGACAAATTTATCTTGTCAAATTTATATTATCTTGTGTTTGTACTAGATATAATTAAAAAAGAAATATTGATGTCCCACTTTATTTACATAACCATTTTAACAAAATTGACAAACAGAACTCACCAGGATTGAATCCAACATATTGAAGAATTTTTATTTGCATAATTCCAACCTCACCAGTGAAAGCAAATTAACTATACAGAGCTCTGGTTGTACATATGGTGTACTTACAGTAAAAGGCAGTTACATTATTATCATGACCTCATGTATAAAGAAATAAGCACAAACTTTTACACTACACATAAAACAAACTTCTACTGTCACAAGGTAATAAGACCAAATCCAAATAAATAAATAGTGTGTGACGTTTCGGTAGCAGCGTTGTTACCGAAACGTCGCACACTATTTATTTATTTGGATTTGGTCTTATTACCTTGTGTTTATAATCCAAATTGTGCCTTATCAAACTTCTACTGACCTTATTGCAATGAAAATATATTGGAGGGTTCACCATTGATGAGACAAGCCCTATCAATATTTTTCACTGCAGTAAGGACAGTAGAAGTTTTGTGTTAAGAAAATGTGTGTGTACTTATGTATAGATGGTGCATTATTGTCTTATAATTTGTATCACTTGGAATAAGATACAATTTGGATTATAGATTACAACTACAAGGTTCTTTCTTATCTCCACTCAATCATATTAGGGTATCAAGCTTGTAGAGCTAGAGACTTGACAACCATCATGACTGGGTGAAGTAGAATGTGTCTGCCTTTGTCATTAAGACTGGGAGCACTACTCAGTGTCAGGCCGACTTAGCTCCAAAAGAAATGGCCGCCTCTGACATGAGGAACAGATGCCATATGCAGCCGCTCCTAACATGGAGTACAGACGCTGCTCATCTTGTATCCCTGGATTAGGAGCCCTTACAGGGTACTATCAGCCGGGCCAGCTGAGCCCAGGTTTTTTAGTGAGCTTGGTACTGCTCCCCCTCCTCCTTTTTCATCCGGGCTTGGGACCGGCAAAGGCGGAGTTGAACTACAAGGTAATAAGACCTAATACATAGTGTGACATTTCGGTAACTGGTTACTTACCATCCTCAGACAAAAATACTTAATGATAATCATTAGTCTGATGATGGTGACAACGCTGTTACCGAAACGTCACACACTATTTATTTGGTCTTATTACCTTGTGCCTATTTAATACAGTAGGTTAACCTCCAATGAGAGAACTCTCCCGCTAAAGAATACCTCTCCACAAAGGCCACTCTCAAGTTAGAAGCGTTTACCCACTATGTGCTAAGTGCAATTCTCAACCTTCAACCCCAAAACACATCATTGACTGTATTGACTCATCCATTGATGAGCTCTACTCTTCCCCGGCAGACACTTTCAAAAGTCTCAAACTTTACAAGCTTGATACTTTAATATGATTGAGTGGAGATAAGAAAGAAGTTAGAAGCCACCTCTCTCTAAAGGACATTTTGGCTTTGTAACTAGGTGTTGGTCTTTTTTTCAATTCCTATTCCTTACATTCTGGTCAAGAATTACTATAAAGAATGTTCAGTAGAACTACCTGATAAGGCACAATTTGGATTATAAACACAAGGTAATAAGATCAAATCCAAATAAATAAAACGCTGTTACCGAAACGTCACATACTATTTATTTATTTGGATTTGGTCTTATTACCTCATGAAGAGAACTACCTCTTTGTAAAGGACAACACCTAATTGCAGAGTAAAGGTGTCATTTAAAAAGAAGTGTCCTCTTACTGAAGAGTTGGTAAACAGTAAAAATGATCATTTTGGCAATTAAAAATGTCCTTTATAGACAGGTATCCTCTAGTGAGTGTCCTTTAATGTATGTTTTACTACTGTATTTGAATATGCCACCACTTGGAATAAATTTTACATATTTTCGGGGTCTTATATGTGCCAAAAAATAAAATATCTAAAATAGGTTTCTAACAAGGAATAACAATAAGAAATCTCAATTTGGGCCGACATAATGGGTAGTGACGTCGCAAAAGTTTCAAGTCAACTTGAAGAAATCTATTTCTCAGGCTTCTTCATGTTTCTTTCCATCATCTTTGTCTATAAGACATCGTGCATGTCAAAAATTCACTAAAAGTGGTGCCGTGGATGCCATCAAATTTTGGGGGAAAAAATTCCTTTTGGTCAAGAATTCTATGGTGCTTCTCTGTGGGAGAATCAATTCACAGAGTGGAATATGCAAATAAGCAGAAGAAGAATTTGAACAATATACAAATTTGTCTGTGAATAAATGCAAGATATTAAAAGAAAAATTGTATATTTATTTATTTATAATCCAAATGGTATTATAAGATCAAATTATTGAAATATTTGTGACATTATGGTAAAATTGTTGTTACCATCATCAAACAAAAGTACTATATATATATAAATTGTACCTTATCATATATTATTTGTATTCAAAATTGATAAAGCACAATTTGGATTATAGATTATAATAAATGAAAATAAGACCTAATCCAAGTAGAGGAGAGCTTCAGATCCTGAACTCTTTAAAATAGAATCTTCAAGTGATGGCATCAACATTGATATTCACTTTAGAATTCTTCAGCTCATAGGAAGTGTTTTAATGTCCATCCATACAGAGTTCAAAATAACAACTCTCTCACCCGTGCAGGCAAGGTCACGCTCCGCTGCGTCACGTGGGAAAACATACGTACATCTTCTCGTACATGTTCTCAGCACATCCCCCTTTTTAAGATTTGAAATATATATATACATTACAAACTTTAAATGCATAATATAATTAATAATGAAGGCGATCCACAGGTTTAACAATTCGTCCACTCCGGGTTCTTATCTGGCCGTCTTCTGAGTCGTTAGAGGGATAATCCACAACTGGGGTCTTTTCATTTTCAACCAGTTCCTCCCCCGAAAAGGTCGGCGTCGATGGGTCGGCTGGATATTGCACTGTATCTCCTTTTCGTAGATGGAACCTGTTTCGACGTAAAGTCCCAACTGGAGTATCAACCATATATGACCTTGGTGTCGATGCTTTCTGCTTTACAATCCCCCAGGTTCGCACATCTGTAATCCAAACCGTGTCACCTTCGGATAGCTCCTCCATGTCCGTAGCTCCGCAGCGTCGATCATACCTGGATTTCATATCCTTTCTCCTTCTCCCCTCCTTTCTTTTCAGGGTCTGAGAGTCCACCAACTTTGGATTAAGATTCTCTGGTGCAATTGGCAAGGTCGTTCGGAGTTTACGTCCCATGAGAAGCTCAGCAGGGCTGTAACCGTTCTCCAAAGGGGTCGATCGATACTCCAGGAGTCCAAGCGATGGGTCTTGATTTTTCTTGAGGATCAACTTAGCAATTTTCACACCTGCTTCTGCCATCCCATTGCTCTGCGGGAATCGAGGACTTGAAGTGACATGTGTGAATCCGTACTGCCTTGCGAAATTTGCAAATTCACGAGCAGCTCCAAATTGCGTCCCATTATCGCTTACAACAGTTTCTGGTATTCCATGTCGGGCAAATATGGATTTGCAACTACGCACCACCACATTGGCTGTGAGCCGATCCAGCTGAACCACTTCAGGAAATCGAGAATAATAGTCAATGACGACTAGATACCACTTATTCTCTAACTTGAACAAATCCATTCCAATCTTTTGCCACGGTCGTGTAGGAAAGTTGGTTGGTATCAAAGGTTCATGTTTTGAAACGGCTTCCTGGATACAGACACTGCACTTTCTGACCGTTTCCGCGATCTCCTCCGAAATTCCAGGCCACCATACCGTCTCACGTGCGCGAAGTCTTGTTTTTGTAATCCCGAAGTGCCCAGCGTGCAACTTATCTAGGATCTCCAGTTTCATACTTGCTGGAATAACAAGACGACAGCTACGCATCAGTAGTCCATTTTGAACGCCGAGTTCATCCTTGACATGCCAATAAGAGAGCAGAGCCTGTGACATTTTCTTCTTATCTGGCCAGCCTTTCTCAAGGTAGTTGACTACTGCTTTCAGGGTCGTATCTTCTTGTTGAGCTTCAAAAATCTTCGTCAACATCTCGTCTTTGTCGGTTATACACGAGAGAACTGCATTTATATGCGCTGAGGTTGGCCGTTCGTTTTCACCTCCCTCGGTTGCAAGAAGTGGTTGTCTGGATAATGCATCGGCGTCGAGCAGCTCCTTTCCAGGGATATGCACTATTTCGAATCCAAACCTCATCATACGCATTCGGAAACGTTGCAGTCTTGGGGTCAGCGAACTCAATTCTTTCGTCAAAAAAAGAGGAATGAGAGGCTTATGGTCGGTCTCAATTCGGAAACGCTTTCCAAGCAGGAAATCTTGAAAACGTTCGCAAGCCCATGTAATTGCGAGAGCCTCTTTCTCGATCTGAGCATATCGTTTTTCGGTAGGTGTCATAGTTCTAGAAGAATAAGCAACAGGTCGCCAGATTCCATTCTTACCTTCTTGCTTCAGTACCGCTCCCAAGCCATATGAAGATGCGTCGGATGACACCATAGTTGGTTTCCTGACGTCGTATGCTGCCAAGATGGGTTGAGTCGTGAGCAATTCTTTCAACTTTCGGAATGCTCGCTCCTGGCTGCAATCCCAAACGAAGTCTTGACCTTTCACCAACAACTGGTTCAGTGGAGCCACGATTTCAGATAATTTTTCCACAAAGCGTCCCAGATGGTTCACCATGCCAATAAATCTTCTTATGCCATGAACATCGGTCGGAGCAGGCATCTTCGCCACTGCTTCGATTTTCGCTGGATCTGGTCGGATACCGTCTTCATCCAGTATGTGCCCAAGAAAATTAATTCTTGGCACGCCGAAGACACACTTGGCCTTGTTTAGTGTAACTTTCGCCTCTTTCAGTTTTCGGAGCACTAAACGAAGAATTCGATCGTGAGTCTTGGAGTCGGAGGCAAATATCAGGATATCGTCCAGGTAACACATTACACCGTCCATGCCTTGCAAGATTATTGACATAACTCTCTGAAAATACTCTGGGGCGAGTGAGATTCCAAATGGCATTCTGCAGTATTTATACCTCCCAAAAGGAGTGATGAAGGTCGTTAAATGCTGGCAGTCCGGGCTCAACGGAATCTGGTGAAAGCCACTGTTCGCGTCCAGTTTCGAAAAGAATCTTGCTTCCCCCAGTTGCCCCAGCATGTGCTCCACCACTGGCATGGGATGCACTTCGCGCTGTACATGTTCGTTCAGCCTTGAGAGATCCACACAGAGTCGTATGTCGCCATTCGGTTTACCAGCAATCACAGTCGGTGCACACCATTCAGTCGCAACGTTAACTTGTGCTATGATTCCCGCCTTCTCGAGCTCTTCCAATCTTGTTTTGAGCTTTTCCATCAAAGGTATTGGTACCCGTCGAGGAGTATGCACAGCATATGGTTTTGCTCCAGGTTTCAATTTGATTTCGTAAGGGTTTCCGATCTGTCCCAGTCCTTCAAATACTTCAGGGAATTCCTTGATTGGGTTAATTCTCGTCGCAACCACTTCAATCCGCCTCGCCAGGTTCAAGAGCTCACATGCCCGGCGACTCAGAAGAGGTTCACTCAAACGACGAATGACATAAATCTTCTCCTTGATTTCATAATTGCCATTTCGCAGCGTTGATATAAACATACCCACAGTCTGAAGTTCGGAAAATTCAGCAGCTCTAAGGTTGATATCACTTTTCACTAGTCGTTGCTGTCCCATTATCTTCTTGAAGAGACACAGAGGAACACATGTAACATCCGCCTGGGAGTCGAGCTTGAACTTCACCTTTTTCCCGTTCACTTGGATTTCTGCTGTCCATCGCCTCCTGCACTCGCCTTCATCATCATCGAGATTAGATGAATCCTCCACAGCTGAGACCTCCAGGAGAAAACCAATTTCTTCATCAAGTTCAGAAACAGCTTTGACTTCCGCAGTCTTCGCCTGCTTATCTGGGCAGCAATTTGCAAAATGGCCTGTTTTTGAACACAGGTTACATTTCTGTCCTTCAGCACGGCAAGCCTGTCCTTCCCTGTGGGTGAAACCTCCGCACTTTGGACATCGTGATCTTGTTTTGGCTGACTTCTCCTTCTTCCTCGAAGGCTGCTGTTGTTGTTTCGGTGATTGCTTCTTCGAGTTGAACTTCACCTGATTGACCTTTTGGCTTATTGAGGGACGCTGCAGGTCGACTTGCTGCTGTCGAACGGCTTCCTGCTGTCGAACCATTTTCACCGCCTTTTCCAAAGTCAGTTCGCTGTCCAACTGCATTCTTTCAGATAAAGCTTTGTCCCTCACTCCAACCACTATTCGGTCACGGATCAACTGCTCATGAAGACCCTCAAATTCGCAACTATCAGCCAATTTGTACAATGAAGTGATGAATTCGTCCACTGGCTCCCGATCCTTTTGGATTCTTGAATTAAATTTCGCACGTTCGTAGATAATATTCTTTCTGACACAGAAGTGGCTGTCGAACGCCTTTCGTTGCCTCTTCTTCCTTTTCGAACTTGAAGGTCCTGAATATATCATCCGCGCGGTCACCCATCAAGTACATGAACAAATCGATCTTGTCCGCCTCCTCTTTCTTCTTCATTCCACTGACCACGAGGTATCGTTCGAATCTCTTCCTCCATTTGGGCCATTCGTTGGGAGTCGAGAAGTCGAAAGTTTCTGGAGGTTGAATCTGAGCCATGTTGAATTATCTTCCAAGGTACGCAAAAATCGATATTTTGCAATATACGGGTTCGTATTTTATCCAGCTATCGCTGCCACCATGTTTTAATGTCCATCCATACAGAGTTCAAAATAACAACTCTCTCACCCGTGCAGGCAAGGTCACGCTCCGCTGCGTCACGTGGGAAAACATACGTACATCTTCTCAGCACAGGAAGAATAACTTCTTAGGTCCATTGAAGTCTATCAAAAATGATAAGGTACAATTTTGATTATGGATTATAATAAAAGAAAATATTGACAGCATTGGATTAGGTCTTATTTTCTTTTATTATAATCTATAATCCAAATTGTACCTTATCATTTTTGATAGACTTCAATGGACCTAAGAAGTTATTCTTCCTATGAGTTGAAGAATTCCAAAGTGAATATCAAAGTTGATGCCAAGCCATCACTTGAAGATTCTATTTTAAAGAGTTCAGGATCTGAAGCTCTCCTCTACATTGGATTAAGTCTTATTTTCTTTAATTGTATTCAAAATTTTTCACGATTTCAAAAAAATATACACTCATAGATAAAACTTAAGGCAGTTGTACCTTTTATGGATGTATATCGGGATTCAGATAATAACTCTGAAAGATATTTGATATACAGAGACCTTTATTGAAGACACAAGAATCAAGTATGAACAAAATTGCCTCTGTCTCCTTCAAAAAAAAAAATAGATAACTGCCGACATTAAAGGCTTTCCATTTTAAATACAAGATAATAAGACCAAATAAATAAATAGTGTGTGACGTTTCGGTAACAGCATTGTTACCATCTTCAGACAAAAGTACTGAATGAGAAATTTTACCACAGCATGGTTTAAATAGTTACTGTTATCAAGTGCAGTAACTATTTAAACCATGCTGTGGTAAAATTTCTCATTCAACTTTTGTCTGATGATGGTAACAATGCTGTTACCGAAACGTCACACACCATTTATTTATTTGAATTTGGTCTTATTACCCTGTGTTTATAATCAAAATTGTGCCTTATCGCTTTCCACTTTGTTTATCATGGTGTCAATATGTTTTTTTTTTTTAATTGAGAGCAGGGTCAAGTGTGACACCAAGATATCTTGGGGAATCTGAATATTTGATTATAGGGTTGTTCAAAAAAATAATTTGGTGTCCAGTGGACGAAGGTGGTTGTTAATGGTGAAAAGGCCAATTTCAGATTTGCTGATGTTAATAGATAACTTCAGTTTCTGGGTTATCTTTTGTTAATTTTTCATAGTTATGTTTAGAAAGTGTTCTGTATCTGAGAGGTTCCCTGTGTCAACCTCGTACCTCAGAGGTCTTTGATTCGTCAGCAGATTTAGGGAGTACTGGGAACTAAGGGTATGAGAGTCCTATTGGAGCGTAGGACGGGTTAAACCAAGTCCAAACAAGAGGACAGCAACCTGGCCATGAAACTCTTGTAGACGCCTGTGGGCTGATTGGTCCACCCCATGGAGCTAGACCATAAAGGCAGGCGCGAGGGTGCATGGAGAATGCATCATTCCTTTGGCACAAGGACGCTCGCGCGCCGGGGATGCCTTCCTTCATCCTCCATCGCTTAATCTTTGTATATATTTTTAACTTCTGTATATATCCTTTCTTCTTCTTAAACTACTGTTGCACTCTTTGAGTTTGTAAAATTGTCAAGATGACAATAAAATTGTTTTAATTGTCATTCCTTTGGCAAGGTGGCTAGAGAAAAAGGATCGGCTTATGGACCGAAAGGTCTGGGTGGCCATATTACTCCTACCTACTAGGATATATCTGAGAGGTAGTTTTAGGAGACCCAGATGATTATGTTATCTGGGTAAAGATCAATTTTAGCTGGTGGTTTGATGATATTGTTTCATCAGGTTTCTGCTTAAGAAGATCCCCTCACTCATGTCTTCACACTTATTAATTAGCTTTCCTGAGTAAATCTCCATTATCAGGTACAAGGAAAATAAAATGATAATTAAAATATTTAAGCATACGGCGTTTCTCCCGTCAAAATAAACGTCAAAACCTGACGCCATCTATTTCATTTACGCCATCTATTTCATATTTCATGCCATTCTATTTGGATCAATTTCCTTCTGGCAAATTTTCCATCTATAAAATATTTAACTTGAAAAATAGTTATTCTATTTTCTTGTGAAGGGTGCAATCTGGTCCAGGGATCTTCGCTTCTGTTACTTCTGTCAACAGTTGTCCTCCCCGCATGCTAACCTTTCCTAATACAGTCTACTCTCGTTATAACGCCACCATCCGGATTTTGCAAAAAAGCGGCGTAAGGCGAGGGTGGCGTTGTATCGAACACGTTTAAAATGTGGAATTTGAAGATACAATAAATTATTTATAACAATTACTAAAAACAACTTATACCCTAAGTCAATATATAGAATGCCGGCATTAATTAATTAATATGACAAATAGGAATAATTAATTTATAATTTATTCATAAAAAAGTAATTACATTTTCTTGAAGAAGTCTGTGATCACAACTTGTGTTTTCGCTCCCTCACTTATGGCATAGACACGGCGTAAGAAATCCGCAGATAGATTGACGTCGTCAGATGTTGCTCTCTTGGAGTGCTCAAGAAACAACAAAACTGTCTCAGCAGCTGTTCTGGCTTCCCTTAACGATGGTAGGCGCTGGGTCACTGTTGCATCATCATCCTCGCCAAGTTCTTCTTTCGCTGTAACAGTGGACACCAGAAAATTGTCATTGTTAGCTTCATTTCCGCCTCCTGGGAATCATCAACCAGTTGAAACTCCCTTTCAGTCATCAAAATCTCTGGTGTAATAGCGAAGATGTCGCGAATGCGATCGAGCAGATTTCCATATTTATGAGGCTCAACTGCAGCAGTAGCTGATGGAATCAGGGCTCACAGAATCCCAAGCCATTTTACAATAGCGCACAGCGTAATCCAGACGTAATTCTGTGGGTAGATGGGCATCCGCCAATTCCACCATTTTCTGGAGTTGAAGCTTGCGATATTGAGCCTTGAAACTTTTGATGATGCCACTATCCAGTGGTTGCAGATTGGCAGTCATATTTGGTGGAAGGAAGTGTATCTTTATGTTGCTGAGACCATCATTAGGGACGCAGTGAGACGTTATCTAACAACAGTAGTATACGATGTCCTTCAGAGACAAGCTGCTTGTTGAACTGCAGTAGCCATTCTTGAAAGATACTAGAGGTCATCCATGCTTTGCTGTTAGATGTGTAAGTGCAGTAGAAGTGTGGACTAAAGTTTCTGAAGCATCGAGGCTTTGCCGATTTTCCAATAATCAGCAATCGCCGCTTGTCTGTTCCATTAGAGTTGCAGCACAGTAGAACAGTGATTCGTTGCTTCATCCTTTTGACACCACGGCAGCTTTCATCTTTGTGAGCAAGTGTTCGGTCAGGAATGAGCTGAAAAATAATCCTGTTTCGTCTGCATTGTATATGTTAGCTGGATCATATCCGGAGTTCGCCAGAATACTGTTCAAATTTGTAAGATGTTTATCAATGATAGCTTGAGAAATCGATGCGCCTTCCCCACAGAGCCGTCGTTGCGAAATATGGAATCTCCCTTTAAATCGCTGCAGCCACCCACTGCTGTACGCAAAATTTTCTGGTACGTCCAAATGCTCGCCAAGTTTTTTTGCCTTTTCTCTTAAGATATCATCAGTAATAATAATATTATTGGCACGCTTTTGGGTAAACCAGTTGAAGAGAGCGTCTTCCAAGTCACTAAATTTTCCGACTCTTTGTCTCTTTGAAGAACCAACAGTATAATTTTCCCACTTCTCAGCCTGAGTGAGAATATCACGGACAGTTGTTCGTGGAAGTGAGAAACGCTTTCCAATCTCATTCTTCGACATCGTAGGGTTATTTCTTGCCAACTGGCATATCTCCTTCTTCTTTTCAATGGTGATCGACTCACGTTTACGCTTTTGGGAACTCATGATACGACAATAAAGTTGTTGTGTTGACGTTAGCAAAGGATGAAGCGACTGTGTATGTCCCAGGAACAAGCAGGAAAAGGGTCTGCTGGCTGTTCACACAATCTGTTATCTGTTGTGTCAACAGCAAACAAAGTCCGGCGCCATTGGCGTAAAAAATGCAGACAGGAAAGGGGGAGCGGGGGGGGGGGGGGTGAGGGACGTTGTGAGCGGCGCTATAACGAGTGGTTTTTGCTACTTGGGATACGAAAAATCAGCGGCGGAAGGCGAACAGCGAGGGAGTGGCGTTATATCGAGAAAAATACATTGATGTCAATTGGGACAAAACGAAAAAGCGGCGTAAGGCGAGGGTGGCGTTATATCGAGTGGCGTTATAACGAGAGTAGACTGTATAATCAATATATTCTGTAAGGGATTTAATTTTAAATTTGAAATATAAGGTAACAAGACCAAATCAATAATTTGGGTGTGTTATTTCAGTAACAACATTATCAACAGACACTAAATCCATTCAATCCTACACAATTTATTGATTTAGTCATATTACCTTATGTTTTAGGGGGGTCGATGGAAGGATGGTCTAAACCTTTGGTTTTTGACCGCTACGATCCGGGATTGAATCCTGCATTGGGCACTTTTTTCTAATTAAAAAAATGCTCCAATGGCCCCCGTATTCTTGCAAAAGTCCAACCACACCAGCGACTGCAAGTAACCAAATGGGGCTCTGGCATATTTGTAAGTGCAAAAGTCAAATTGCTTTTTACATTTGTAGACATGTAGTGCACTTACAGTAAAATCATTTGCTAACTACCCACCATAAATATCATGGCTTGTACCGTACTAGGGATAATAAAAAAAAAATATATATATATATACAAGGAAAATAAGATAATTAAATATTTAACTTGAAAAATAGTTATTCTATTTTCTTGAAGGGTACAATCTGGTCCAGAGATCTTCGCTTCTGTTACTCCTGTAAACAGTTGTCTTACCCACACACTAACCTTTCCTAATATACACCAGGTAATATGACCAAATAGATAAATAGTGTGTGACATTTCGGTAACAGCATTGTTACCATCTTCAGACAAAAGTACTGAATGTGCACAAGGTAATAAGACTAAATCCAAATAAAAAAATAGTGTGTGACGTTTCTGTAACAGCATTGTTACTATCTTCACCAGATTCAGTACTTTTGTCTGAAGATGGTAAGAACGTTGTTATCAAAATGTCACTCACTATCTATTTATTTGGATTTGGTCTTATTACCTTGTATTTATAATCTATAATCCAAATTGTGCCTTATCATCCTTTTCTAATATAATTAATATAATCTGTCAAAATATAGAAATCGGTGAATAATATTTTGCAACTACGTGTAATTGTTTTACAATGAATAAAATAATAATTTTTCCAAAGATAAAATATTGCTGTATCATGCCAATCAAACCTGATGAAGCAATCACAAGGTAATAAGACCAAATCCAAATAAATAAATACTGTATGATGTTTCGGTAACAACGCTGTTACCGAAACATCACACACTATTTATTTATTTGGATTTGGTCTTATTACCTTGTGTTTATAATCTATAATCCAAATCCCTTGGCAGGGCTGACTGCTATAGGGCACGTCCCCAGGTGGCAGATAGGGGAACGACCTTCAGATATGAAGGCCAGCTGCGAAACAAGCAGAATAACTCTGACAAATAAGCAGTCGCGGACCAACAGCAGCATTGTTAGAAGAGGAGAAAGACCTCTTTAAAAATCCTGACTTCAACTGACCCGGTTGATAGATCTTAGCAAGGGTCCCACTCCAGGGATACGGAGGAGCTGCGTCTGTACTCATGTTAGAGTCGGCAGCAAAGGTTTCCATGTTAGGAACAGCCTCAAATTACAGGCAAAGTCAGACTTTCACCAAAGTGTGCCTTGATCATGGTGCCATGATCAACGAAAGCTGCACCCCTATACCCCATTCCATGAGATCATGGAATTCGTGTAATCTTTACACAAGGGGATAAGAAACAATAACAACAATAATCCAAATTGTGCTTTACCTGATGTAGCAATGTCATTTAGGTAGATATTGAAGAAAATAGGGCTTAGAGTAGATAAACGCATTTATGAGAATCTGACTTCGGACAGGTATAGGAGCTCCATTCAATCTATCAAACAAGATACTGAAGGAGGACTTAAACCTTAACAACAAAGCTCGGATAGCTTGCTGCATCCTGGATGTCTGGCCTTATCTAAATAGTTGTGGCAGACCTTGACTGTATCTTCTTGCCAGACTTCTTCTGGTCTCCAACCTAATTGAAGCCTATTTGCTTCCTTAAAAGTGCCCACAACACACTGATGACACTAATGATTCACAAACACCCGATTGTTACTGACACACTTTAATTAAAACTAAACACATCCTTATATACAGAATTATATTTACAAGTATGTAAATCTTCTGGCTGAATAAGCAAAAAAGAGAGAAATTTACATAACCAGCGTCTCCACCTACTCAATCTAGAAGATATGTACCAAAAATTTACGTTAAGAAATTATACTTTCAACTACAAAATTTATTACGATGCACTAGCGCGCCATCTGTTATCAAATTACAAAACTATTTTAGAGGCGTAATATTCTTTTTAAAATAAAACAAAGTTGTCGGTACTTTGCAGATGTAATTTTAAATCTTCCAGAGTTTCACATTGGACCAAATTGGTGTAATCCGAATGTGTTAAAATTCCACTATAGAATCCTCTTACAATACCTTCTAAATATCCATTATCGATATTAAAAATTGTTTCAAGCATTTTTAAATTTTATACAAACGGCGCAATATTTAGGGCGAACATTAACTATCAAATCTAACTATACAAGATTGAGACTGACTCGTTCTGATGTAATCATTGGATGTGATTAATTTACTTAGTCTACACGTTGTTCTAACCGTTGTAAATGACAATTTTGTGTACACATTTCATACAGTGTACATATTTCAAGCTACTATTTCTAATTACTATATGAAAAATTTGACACCGGTTTTGTAATTTGCATATTTCCCAATGTTCAATTATGTTAATTTCACGATGATTTGCATATAATTTCATATTTACATGCAATTATCCTAATTGTGGATATGGCGTGTCTTTGCAACTGTTAAATAAATATACTATACAAGATATTCTTCAAAATAAAAGAGATATCAATCTCTGTTTCTGTCGACCCGGCACTGATGCTTAGTTAGGAATTCAACAGCTGCAGGTCTTAACTATCAGATCATTGTTAATGCTGTTGTCTTCTTCTTCTTTCGTATCTCTTTTTTTTTTTTTGCTTATCCCTTATACACGTGGTACAGGCCATGATAATCATGGTGGGTAGTTAGCGACTGCTTTTACTGTAAGCGCACCACAGGTCTACACATGTGAAAAGCAGTTCGACTTTGCACTTACAAATGTGCCAGAGCCCCGTTTGGTTACTTGCACTCGCTGGTGAGGTTTGACTTTGGCAAGAAACGGGGGCCATTGGAGCTTTTTTTTTTTTTAATCGGAAAAAAAGTATCCAATGCGGGAATTGAACCCGGGTCGTAGTGGTCGAAAACCAAACGGTTTAACCAGCTTTCCACCGACTCCCAATGCTGTTGTTTTTTTTTTTTTTTTTTTGCTTATCCCTAGTACACGTGGTACAGGCCATGATAATCATGGTGGGTAGTTAGCGACTGCTTTTTACTGTAAGTGCACCACATGTCTACACATGTGAAAGCAGTTCGACTTTGCACTTACAAATGTGCCAGAGCCCCGTTTGGTTACTTGCACTCGCTGGTGGGGTTGGACTTTTGCAAGAAACGGGGGGCCATTGGAGCATTTTTTTTTTAAACAGAAAAAAGTGTCCAATGCGGGGATCGAACCCGGGTCGTTGTGGTCGTAAACCAAACGGTTTAACCAGCCTTCCATCTAATGCCGTACATGACTGGTACAGAGCAGGAGGGACAACCACCAGTTCTGTCCACCCAAGGTATCAACAGTCTTTGATTTCCAGACTTAGGTCTGGTCATCTACGGACAATGACTTTCCAGAATGGTTGCAAGGTTTTCCCACTATGTACTAAGTGTACACCTGCAACCCCAAAACACGTTATTGACTGTATTTACTCATCCATTGATAAGCACTACTTGACACCCTAATATGATTGAGTGAAGATAAGAAAGAAGATCATTGTTAAGAAGCTATCCTCCTACAAGGTCTACTCCACCAACTCGCCATATGTAAACAACCAGGACAAAGTGAGCTGTGCTCGAATGTAAAAACTGTAAACCGAGACGAAATAAATAAATTGTTGTTTCTTATCCCCTTGTGTAAAGATTACACAAATTCCATGAGTTTATGATATCATGGAATGGGGTATAGGAGTGCAGCTTTCGTTGATCATGGCACCATGATCCAGGCACACTTTGGTGAAAGTCTGACTTTGTCTGTAATTTGAGACTGTTCCTAACATGGAATCCTTTGCTGCCGACTCTAACATGAGTACAGACACAGCTCCTTTGTATTCCTAGAGTGGGGCCCTTGCTGAAGACCATCAAACGAGTCAGTTGAACTCACGATTTTTAAAGAGAATAAATTAATTAATTAGTGTAGACCCACCTTGAGGTAGACCCTGATAAATCCAAGTAGTTTTTGATATATTGCTATTGAAATTAACCCCTGTGTGTTTGGATAGAAAGTTGCTGATCCAACTCAGCATACTTCCCTCTATCCCAAGTTTGAGAATTAGTTTTTCCTTCCAGACTTTGCCGAAGGCTTGGGAAAGGTCAATGAAGGCTGCTATAATGATAAGGTACAATTTGGATTATAGATTATAAACACAAGGTAATAAGACCAAATCCAACTAAATAGTGTGTGACATTTCGGTAACAGCGTTGTTACCATGATTCAGTACTTTTGTCTGAAGATGGTAACAAGGCTGTTACCGAAACATCACACACTATTTATTTGGATTTGGTCTTATTACCTTGTAAAGGCTGCTATAGTTGATCATATAGATTTATGATGGAAGCTGTCCTGGATTTGTTGAACAAAGTAAAAGATTGAATCCTCTGTGATTTAATATTTTTTATATCTCTCTGATGAGGATCTAGTAGGTTACGATGCACTAGCGCGCCATCTGTTATCAAATTACGAAACTATTATAGACGCGTAATATTCTTTTTAAAATAAAACAATTTCTACTGCCCTTACTGCAATGGAAAAATTAAAGGGAGGGCCTGGCTCATCAGCTATAAAAGGAATTTCCAAAAATGCATTATAACAGCGGTATGGTAGATTAAACTGGCGAAACTGCTGGGAGGGTTCACCACTGATGGGGGGGTCGGTGGAAGGCTGGTTAAACTGTTTAGTTTTCGACCACTACGACCCGGGTTAGATTCCCGCATTGGACACTTTTTTCTGTTTAAAAAAAAAAAAAAATGTTTAAATGCTCCAATGGCCCCCCGATTCTTGCAAAAGTCCAACCCCACCAGCGAGTGCAAGTAACCAAACAGGGCTCTGGCACATTTGTAAGTGCAAAGTCGAACTGCTTTTCACATGTGTAGACATGTGGTGCGCTTACAGTAAAAAAAGCAGTCGCTAACTACCCACCATGATTATCATGGCTTGTACCGTACTAGGGATAATAAAAATATTCTATATACAGTTACGAGCGTCATGCGTTCTTAATAATTCTTCATCTCTGTCACCGTTTGCTTTTTTTTGGAATGGCGCTCTCCTATTGGTTGGCTACGATCACGCCACCTTTGCCCCCCCCACTCGCTTTTTGGTTTTTGTAACTATTGTGTTGGAGCGGGTCGCTCCTTAAATAATCTTTTGTTAACAATACCTCATTATAGGACCGCAAATATCGAAAGTATAGGTATGTAGCTTTTGTACTATTAAGGTGTATATATATACACATACTTATGTACATATGTAAGTACTATTATCATTAGGGATATATATGTCACATCTACATAAATGTAGATATAATACTATATACTCTACTAATATATGCATTTATATAAGGCGCCAATTTATAATTGTAACAAATAGTATTTGAATAAAAACATTCAATCGGGTAAAACACGGGCGTTGCCCAGGTCATTCGGCTAGTATATATATATATACTAGATGAATGGCCCGGGCAACGCCCGGGTTTTATCCGAGTGCGTATATATTTTTAAAATGTTTTAATTAAAATACTATTCGTTACAATTATAAATTGGCGCCGTGGATGTCTCTCTTGTGAAATGTCCCGCCCCAAACTGTGTGTGTCTTGAAAATATAAAAATAAAAAATGTGAACGGAAAAATATGTCCAGGGTAGCCTAGTGGTCATGGCATCTGCCCGGTAAGCGGAAGGTCGTGGGTTCGATACCCATCCCTTGACACTTTTTTTATTTTATCCATTCTGACCAAAATCTATCCGTGAACTTCACACAGACAGAAGCATTAGATAATGATAATGATCATAATGATGATGCGCGCGCATCCGTGACAGCGATGAGGAATTGATTGAGGAAAGACGGTCGTGACTATATATGTTGACTAGACGAATGGCCCGGGCAACGCCCGGGTTTTCCCCAAGTGCGTATATATTTTAAAAATGTTTTAATTAAAATACTATTCGTTACAATTATAAATTGGCGCCGTGGATGTCTCTCTTATGAAACGTCCCGCCCCAAACTGTGTGTGTCTTGAAAATATAAAAATAAAAATGTGAACGGAAAAATATGTCCAGGGTAGCCTAGTGGTCATGGCATCTGCCCGGTAAGCGGAAGGTCGTGGGTTCGATTCCCATCCCTTGACACTTTTTTTATTTTATCCATTCTGACCAAAATCTATCCGTGAACTTCACACAGAGAGAATAAGGCAATTATATAAGTAGATAATCCAAATTGTGCCTTATCACACACTATTTTTTTATTTGGCCTTATTACCTTGTGTTTATAATCCATGACGTAATGCCGGCGGCGCGCGCCCATTGGCTGCCGGCGAGCACGTGACCTCCCTGTGCGCGCGCATCCGTGACAGCGATGAGGAATTGAGGAAAGACGGTCGTGATTATATATATTAATAATAATAATATAATAATAATTATTATTATTATTATCATTAGATAATGATAATGATCATAATGATGATGCGCGCGCATCCGTGACATGACGGTGGAAAGACGGTCGTGACTATATATGCTGATGATAATAATAATAATATAATAATAATTATTATTATTATTATCATTAGATAATGATAATGATCATGCGCGCGCATCCGTGACATGACGGTGGAAAGACGGTCGTGACTATATATGTTGATAACAATAATAATAATAATATAATAATAATAATTATTATCATTAGATAATGATAATGATCATAATGATGATGCGCGCGCATCCGTGACATGACGGTGGAAAGACGGTCGTGACTATATATGTTGATAATAATAAAATAATAATAATAATATAATAATTATTATCATTAGATAATGATAATGATCATGATGATGATGCGCGCGCATCCGTGACATGAGGAATTGATTGATTGAGGAAAGACAGTCGTGACTATATATGTTGATAATAATAAAATAATAATAATAATATAATAATAATAATTATTATTATTATCATTAGATAATGATAATGATCATAATGATGATGCACGCGCATCCGTGACATGAGGAATTGATTGATTGAGGAAAGACGGTCGTGACTATATATGTTGATACAAGGAAAATAAGATAATTAAATATTTAACTTGAGAAAAATAGTTATTCTATTTTCTTGAAGGGTACAATCTGGTCCAGAGATCTTCGCTTCTGTTACTCCTGTAAACAGTTGTCTTACCCACACGCTAACCTTTCCTAATATAATTAATATGCATCAAAAAATAGAAATCTGTGAATAATATTTTGAAACTAATTTTTACAATGAATAAAATAATAATTTATCCCAAGATAAAATATTGCTGTATCATGCCAATCAAACCTGATGAAGCAATCACAAGGTAATAAGACCAAATTCAAATAAATAAATAGTGTATGATGTTTCGGTAACAACGATGTTACCGAAATGTTACACACTATTTATTTATTAGGATTTGGTCTTATTACCTTGTGTTTATAATCTATAATCCAAATTGTGCTTTACCTGATGTAGCAATATCATTTAGGTAGATATTAAAGAGAATAGGGCTTAGGGTAGACAAACGCATTTATGAGAATCTGCCTTAGGATAATTATAGGAGCTCCATTCAATCTATCAAACAAGATACTGAAGGAGGACTTAAACCTTAACAACAAAGCATGGAAAGCTTGCCGCATCCTGGATGTCTGGCCTTATCTAAATAGTTATGGCAGAGCTTGACTGTATCTTCTTGTCAGACTTCTTCTGGTCTCCAACCGAATTGAAGCCTATATGCTTCCTCAAAAGTGCCCACAACACACTGATTGACACTAATGATTCACCAACACTCGATTGTTACTGACAAACTTTATTAAAACTAAACACATCCTTATATACAGAATTATATTTACAAATATGTAAATCTTCTGGCTGAATAAGCAAAAAAGAGAGAAATTTACATAACCGGCGTCTCCACCTACTCAATCTAAAAGATATGTACCAAAAATTTCCGTTAAGAAATTATACTTTCAACTACAAAATTTATCAAATCCAACTAGTCAAGATTGAGACTGACTCGTTCTGATGTAATCATTGGATGTGATTAATTTACATAGTCTACACATTGTTCTAACTGTTGTGAATGGCAATTTTGTGTACATATTTCATACGCTGTACTTATTTCAAGCTACTATTTCTAATTGCTATATGAAAAATTTGACACCAATTTTGTAATTTGCGTATTTCCCAATGTTCAATTATGTTAATTTCACGGTGATTTGCATATAATTTCATATTTACACGCAATTATCCTAATTGTGGATATGGCGTGTCTTTGCATCTGTTAAATAAACTATACAAGATATTCTTCAAAAATAAAAGAGATATCAATCTCTGTTTCTGTTGACCCGGCCCTGATGCTTAGTTAGGAGCTCAACAGCTGCAAGGTCTTAACCATCAGATCATTGTTAATGCATTTGTTAATTGATCTAATACTGCACATGACTGGTACAGAGCAGGAGGGACAACCACCAGTTCTGTCCTCCCAAGGTATCAACAGTCTTTGATTTCCAGACTTAAGTCTGGTCATCTAACGACAATGACTTTCCGGAATGGTTGCAAGGTTTTCCCACTATGTACTAAGTGTCAACCTACAACCCCAAAACACATTATTGACTGTATTTACTCATCCATTGATTAGCTCTACTCATCCCCAGTAGACACCATCAAAAGTCTCAAGCTTTACAAGCTTGATACCCTAATATGATTGAGTGGAAATTAGAAAGAAGATCATTGTTAAGAAGCTACCCCCATTGCAAGGTCTACTCCACCAACTCGCCATATGTAAACAACCAGGACTGTAAACCGAGACGAAATAAATAAATTGTTTCTTTATACGTGAAAATTTAATGCAAGCTTTCGGATCTTATCGATCCTTCCACAGGCCAAGCTATAAGCTGAGAGAAAGAAAGAGTACATATAGATGTACAATATTATTTACATACACCTAACGAAGATAGAAAATAAAAATATAAAAAATAAAAATAAACACATTTACATAAAATAATATATAAATTTCGCCAGACTGCAGGACATCTACATGTTCGAAAATTAAGACGCAAGTAATACAAGAATTTTACTTGCGTCTTAATTTTCGAACATGTAGATGTCCTGCAGTCTGGCGAAATTTATATATTATTTTATGTAAATGTGTTTATATTTATTTTTATTTTTTATATTTTTATTTTCTATCTTCGTTAGGTGTATGTAAATAATATTGTACATCTATATATACTCTTTCTTTCTCTCAGCTTATAGCTTGGCCTGTGGAAGGATCGATAAGATCCGAAAGCTTGCATTAAATTTTCACGTATAAAGAAACTTATTGCTATCGTTTATTTTTATTTCATACTTTATAGCAATTCTTTTGTCTATTTACAAATAAATTGTTGTTGTTTCTTATCCCCTTGTGTAAAGATTACATGAATTCCATGAGTTCATGATCTCATGGAATGGGGTATAGGGGTGCAGCTTTCGTTGATCATGACACCATGATCCAGGCACACTTTGGTGAAAGTCTGACTTTGCCTGTAGTTTAAGGCTGTTCCTAACATGGAAGCCTTTACTGCCGACTCTAACATGAATACAGACACAGCTCCTTTGTATCCCTGGAGTGGGACCCTTGCTGAGGTCTATCAACAGGGATAGTTGTACTCAGAATTTTTGGAGAGAATAAATACATTAATTAGTGTAGACCCACCTTGAGGTAGACCCTGATAAATCCAAGTAGTTTTTGATATATTGCTATTGAAATTAATACCTGTGTGTTTGGATAGAAAGTTGCTGATACAACACTCAGCATACTTCTTTCAAGTTTGAGAATTAGTTTTTACTTCCAGACTCTGTCGAAGGCTTGGGAAAGGTCGATGAAGGCTGCTATAATGATAAGGCACAATTTGGATTATTCTATATACAGTTACGAGCGTCATGCGTTCTTAATAATTCTTCATCTCTGTCACTGTTTGCTTTTTTTTGGAATGGCGCTCTCCTATTGGTTGGCTACGATCACGCCACCTTTGCCCCCCCCACTCGCTTTTTGGTTTTTGTAACTATTGTGTTGGAGCGGGTCGCTCCTTAAATAAATGCATATATTAGTTAATAACTAAATGGAATCCTCTCTTTCTTTTTCCCAGTAAGAGACGCCTACGGAAGCCAACAGTATATAGATAGATAAAGCACATAGGCTATAGTTATTAACTAACATATGCATTTATATAAGGCGCCAATTTATAATTGTAACAAATAGTATTTGAATCAAAACATTCAATCAGGTAAAACACGGGCGTTGCCCGGGTCATTCGGCTAGTAGATTATAAACACAAGGTAATAAGACCAATTCCAAATATATAGTGTGTGACATTTCGGTAACAGCATTGTTACCATGATTCAGTACTTTTGTCTGAAGATGGTAACAAGGCTGTTACCGAAACATCACACGCTATTTATTTATTTGGATTTGGTCTTATTACCTTGTAAAGGCTGCTATAGTTGATCCCATAGGTTTGTGATGGAAGCTGTCCTGGATTTGTTGAACAAAGTAAAAGATTGAGTCATCTGTGATTTACAATTTTTTTAAAAGCTCTCTGATGAGGATCTAGTAGGTTAGGATGCACTAGCGTGCTATCTGTTATCAAATTACAAAACTATTTTAGACACGTAATATTCTTTTTAAAATAAAATAATTTCAACTGCCCTTACTGCAATGGAAAAATTAAAGGGAGGGCCTGGCTCATCTGTTATAAAAGGAATTTCCAAAAATGCAATATAACAGCGGTATGGTAGATTAAACTGGCGAAACTGCTGGGAGGGTTCACCACTGATGGGGGGGTCGGTGGAAGGCTGGTTAGACTGTTTAGTTTTCGACCACTACGACCCGGGTTCGATTCCCGCATTGGAGACTTTTTTCTGTTTAAAAAAAAAAAATTTAAAAATGCTCCAATGGCCCCCCGATTCTTGCAAAAGTCCAACCCCACCAGCGAGTGCAAGTAACCAAACAGGGCTCTGGCACATTTCAAAGTGCAAAGTCGAACTGCTTTTCACATGTGTAGACATGTGGTGCGCTTACAGTAAAAAAAGCAGTCGCTAACTACCCACCATGATTATCATGGCCTGTACCACGTGTACTAGGGATAAGCAAAAAAAAAAAAAAACACTGATGAGCCAGGCCCTCCCTTTAATTTTTCCATTGCAGTAAGGGCAGTAGAAATTGTTTTATTTTAAAAATAATATTACGCGTCTATAATAGTTTCGTAATTTGATCTAGTAGATTGTTGAGAGATAAAAAGTTAGTTTATTGAGAATTATGTGTTCCAAGATTTTTCAGAGAATTGAGGTCAGAGAGATAGGTCTGTAGTTGGTTAGGTGGTTCTCAGACTTGCCTGGATAATTGTGGCATGTTTCCACTCTTTAGGCAATGGATAAGACACAATTTGAATTATAGATTAGAACTACAAGGTAATAAGACCAAATAAATAAATAAAAAGTGACATTTTGGGAACAGTGCTGTTACATCATCATATACTGAATACTTTTTGAGATAATAAAAGGCATATATTGGATTTAATAATTTTTTCATGCACAAATTTCTCCAAATTGTGTATACAAAAATGTAATGCCTCGATAAAGGTCGGCGTTCAGCCAGCCGAAATATTGGCAAAATAAATATTTTATTAAATCCAATATATGCCTTTTATTATCTAATACTGAATACTTTGATGGTAACAACTTGGTTAATTTTCTTGTTAATTTTGAAACTTGACGATTTTATGTTTTTAATCTAAAAACCAAATTCATTTTAGTTTAACTAAAAAAAATAATAATAATTAAGATTGTTGTTTTGTTACAGTAGAGAATAACTGTCTATTTCATTATATAAATATCTGAATAAATTTATTTAAATATCTATTGTGTTTTCTCCTTTATATTAATAAGAAAAAGAAGCATTATTTTAATGAATTTTTTTAAAAACTTTGCAATATATTTACACTACATTATAATTAAATCAGACGCCTCTTTGTTTCTATTGACATAAACAATAATTTCTAAGCCTAATATTGTAAAGTTTTATTTTCTTTTGGTCATTTTTTATTTATTAATTTTAGAGATCGTATGCTATTATATAAAAAAATAAAACAAGTAAAATTGTTTAGAACAAGACAATATTTATTGGGGGGGGGGCTTTTACATCCACATTATAAACCATTTATGAAAAAAGAAAACTTAATTTAAAAATGGAAATATAATTGGATAGCATGCTTTTCCATATTTTGCAGTTTCCTACAACCAAAAGAAAAAAAATATGTTGTGATAATCAAATATATAAAAAAAGCAAAAGAAAAAAATGCTTAAAGTGGTAAATTTGAAAATACAAACCATAACTATTTATTTATATATACACACATCCTGGTGAGGAAATATCAATTTTATACAATGATTATTTGAAAGAGAATAAGTAATCAAGTCGGAGACTACTGAAAACAAGTTTTTCTCTCATCCAGCAAAAAAGGGTAATTCATATTGGTAACTTCAGTACAATCTCCCATCTCTATGTTGATTCTCATAATGCTTAGTCAATGTTTGCTTTGCAGAAAATTCTAATCCACAAAATTGACACAGGTGGGTTTTAAAGTGATTTTGTGTGTGTCTTGCTAGGTTTTGCTTAGTTCTTGCTTTATACTCACAAATGTTGCATTTATATTTCTTTTCTCCAGTATGGATCTGTTTATGCCTCACTAAATTTTGTTTAGTAATTGAAGCATAAGTGCAGAGATCACATTTGAATGGTTTCTGCCCACTATGGGTATGTAGATGTCTGACTAAATTTTGTTTAGTCATTGCTTGATAATTGCAATGGTTGCATTTGAACGTTTCCGATTCTGTATGACATTGTAAGTGTTCAGCAAGCTTATCGGCATTTTCTGTTGAATAGTCGCACAAGTTACACATGTGCATATTGATTTCTTCCTTGTGGGTATTTTGATGGCTCAAAAATCGTTGTATTTCGCTGGTTTTAAAAAAGCAATCGCAGCATTCGTATATATATAGCTCCGATTCTTCATTTTGATACTGAACCAAGCTATCTTCAGGACCAAGGGCAATAAGCATCTTTAGTTGTTATATATATACTGCTGACAAATGTAAAATAGATTTAATATTTGGAAAATCTAAATAAGAATAGACACTGTTACATTAGGCCTAAGCGTTGTTGCCAGATTAAATTTACTTCACTGAAGTCGGAGCTCAAAAACGTTGGCATTCAAAACATATTTTTATTTTAAAAGACATTTGGAGAATTTTATAGAATTTACAGAATATAAAATATTAATTAATTAGATGAATATTTTTTTTACAATTAATATTAGATTAATATTAGTAAACAAAAAAAAGCATCAAATGATGATATTAAAAATGATCATAAAGGGGTCTAGGTTAAGTAATACATCTAATTATTCTACGAAGACATTAATTATATAATTATTAAATTAAACAAATAATATTTTTAATTATTTCTTCTGGATAAATATGCATCTGATTATATATTTCAAATATTTTTTTACAAGTCAACAATAATTTTATTGATTTTATAAGGTTTGATATATAGGTATAAATCATTTATGCTTTTCAATTTGATATTATTTATATCTCAATGCACCTTTATATTCATTAAATATAGAGTCAGTATGATAGTTTTATTTTTTTGTAAACAAAGAATGTTTCTTAAATTTACCAAAAATGCTTGAAAAATACCTCTTTTTTTTTTCAAAATTTAAATTACACAAAATTTATGCAATTTATAATTAGTTTTAAATATATAGTGTGTTCGAAAAACTTCAATGAATTATATTATAACAAATTCGAAGAATGATTGCATAGTGAACATTTGCGCTTAAAATTTTTGCCAATAACGTAATGGAGAAAACATTGGTTCCAAACTCATTGAGGTTTGTAAAATTATCTTATTGCCAGTAATCAAATTGGAGAAAAATTAGGGTGAAAATAAATATATATTCTTGTTTCAAATTTATGTTTTCAATAATTTTCACTCGATTTTTTTCATTATAAATAATAATTATCTTTTAGTTCTTAAAATTAAAGATACTTCGCCAGTGAATCTAAGGCATTAAAATTACAAAAATATATAAATGCCGGCCAGGCAGCCTCTATCTTTACGAATTATCTTTTAATTATAAATGTTATTTTTTAAACAACTAACTCCAGAATTCAGTCGCAAAAATACCAAATATATAAACAAAATTTCATTAAATTGAAGCTTTTTAATAAGTAAAAAGTAATTAATTTTTGCTGCATTGGCTTTGACTGCGCCTTAACAATGGCAGAGAAGTATCTATGGTAGTAGTCTATACTAGAATATCTGAAATAAATTCAAAATTTTAAATTTGAAGCAATTAAGCTTCCATACAGGAGGGTTGATTTAGGTTGGGTTCCAAACTGGTTCAATCCTTTGGATTCTTGTATGGGATCATCTTAATTAAATGTCAGCTGATCATGATAAGCCTTTTATGTGAGTAACTAATAGTCCCCTTTTTAAGCAGATCATTAAAAAATATATATATCAGAAATAAAAATAAAATTGTTTATACTCAAAACATTTGAAAATTATTGCAAATAATCATTTGAAATTATTTCAAAAGGATCAAATCAGCGTCAGCAGTTCTTTGCCAATTATTTATGTTAAATATATCATCAATATTCAAGAATATACCTTTTAAATCGTTGATATTTTATTATATAAGAAACTTCATAAATGCATTTATTAAGTCCATTTTGTATTCCAAATATTGAGTGCTTGGCAGCATAAAGAACACTCTAGAAACCTGGGATAAGCAAATATCAAATTCATAATTGATATAAGAACCTCCATTAACCTACTTTTATGTATGATATATTAGTAAATATCTATATAGACAAAAAAAATCGATATTCTTTAAAGAAATATTTAAATTTAAGGTGCATTTTTTTAAATAACATCTATATTTATTTCTCCTTAGTGTGAATATTGTAGGCATAACTATACCTTGATGTTGTTTTTTTATTTCAAAAGTCCCTACTTTTATGAGAAATTAATTGAGAGAGCCTGATTCACACATATACACAAAACTTCAATGGAAAACACTTCCAGCGGTTCACAACAGATAAGTAAGGACCTTAATTATTTTCTCATTACAATGGAAACTACAAAATTTTGGTTTTGAAAATCTGAATATAAAGTTTTACTTACATCAATATATAATATTGTTTAAAGCCTATAATTGATTTTTCCTTCAATTAAGGTAATTTTTAATATTTTTGATTAACTACTTTTCACTGTAGTTCAGTTTGATTCAGCTAAATGTATTCTGGCTTAATAAATTTACTAGTTAGTTTATTGTAATTATATGAATGGATTATTTTCATCTATAAATGAATTAGTTACTTTTTGTTTTTCCTACTTATGATAAATATTGATTGATGTGCAGATGTATGATGATCAATATGAAATCGATATTTGCTACACTTCTTATGCTTACTTTGGTATTTATGCCATCTCATTCTCTAAGTAAGTATCTCGCCCTTAGATATTGTATTGATCCATTCATTTTTTTCAATAAAATTACTCAAGTCTTTTTATGTATAAAAACTTGTTTCAAAATATCAGATAATATAAAAACAGATAAATACAAAACGACCTTACAAGAATGGATAAATCTAAGCTATACTCTCACTACAAAGACATTCACATATCTTTCATGATGGAGGGATACCTCTTAGGGGATTTTCCTTTCCCGGTGGTAAGACTACTCGCACAAGTTAGAATACTTTCAAGTTTTTTTAGAGAAAACCACACCAAGATGCTCTGCGGTGAGGACCCGATTTGTACCTTCTGTAATTCAAAACTAAAAATTGAAATCACTCACTATATTTTTGATTGCTATGCTCTGAAAGAAGAAAGAAGAACACTTATGCTCAAAACTGGGCAACTCTGTGCTTCACTTCCATCAATAATTGACAATATGACCCAGAATAAGTATATTGCTACGGCGTTTTATGGTGTCCACAAGTCCATATCTCAGAAGAAGGCCAAGTGACACTCACTCCTCACTTTCTTATTGCTACTCTTTTTGTGTTGTTTTTCTTGCTTCCCTCTTTCTCTTTCTTGTTTTTTTCTTCCTTTTCTTCTGTATATATCGTTATTTCCTTTGTCTCACTGCTTTGTTCTTATGCATACCTCTGGTGAATCCTGTATAGGGTCAGTGACCCTGAATAAAGGCTTTTTGTTGTTGTTGTATAAAAACAGATAATATAACAATAATAGAAATGCGAATGGATATTAATAGTTTTAAATCTTAATGTTATTTTTTAAAATTGGAGAGGTATGATGTGTTTGCAGATTTCTCGGACAAGCTTCCAATCTTGTGCCCTGTTAATCCTTGGCCAGATCCTTGCAAGTTGGGAGGACGTTTCTTAAAAAAGCTTCACTGCAATACTAGGGCTGACTTCCCAAACGAGCCTTGCTTCAAACTTCCACCTACATATGGTTTCGTCTGGAAATGCTGCCACTACGACTGTGGGGATTTCTGCGTGCGGGTCCATGAAAATTCCTACATCCATCGCCGTGATATATTCCACTATTCCAAGCGCAAATAAGGAGTATCGTGAAACTCACTTCTTGGTGAAGACCTCGTCATCTTTTAGTAAATAATTTATTTTCCGGCTGCTATCCTGGTTGTGACGTGCTTTGGACAATGCCAGGACTTAGGTGTGGGGAAAAGAAGAGTTCTCCTTGACAATATACATTTTGAAATTTGAGTACAACCTTTTCTCCCTAAAGTAGCTTACATTTTAGTTCAATAAAATTATTCAATGTTTTCTGATAACGTGGTGTAATTATTTAACCATTAAAATAGTTTATATGTTATTTATTTATTTTTATTTCACAATATTTTTTTTATTATCCCCTGTACACGTGGTACAAGCCATGATATAATTATGGTGAGTAATAGTTGACGCCTACCTTTTACTTTAAGTACACAGCATGTATATGTGTGCGTGTAGAAAGTAGTTTGACTTTTGCATTTATAAATGAGCCAGAGTTTCGTTTTGGTTACTTGCACTCATTGGTGGAGTTGACTTTTGTAAAAAAAAAAGAATCGGGGACCATTGGATCAATTTTTTATAAATAAAAAAGTGGCCAATGCGGGATTCGATCCCAGGTCGTGTTTCTTTTTCGAGTTTCATTCTTAAGGCTACTAGGACAGAAATAGGTATGATCATTGAGCCTGCGCATACCAAGCAAACAGTCGTAACATCAAAGGTGTAAGTCACTTAGGATACAGAAAGCCATCAAACCCGCTGGTGGGAGCTTGGGAAGAGGTGGCCAGGGATCAGCGCCAGGTGCAGTCAGATTGCTCAATAAGTAGGAGAGTTAGGGGGCACGGTGGTATCCGCGGAGATCAGAGGATGGCAAGGGGGGGGGGTTCTAGAGGCCTAAAACTTAGAACATTTAGACCTCAGGATGGTACAGGAGGCAGATCTGGCTTCGTGCGAGTCAGGTTGGCCCTTGGAACAGCAGTTCGCGCAATTGGCAGTACATGGGTTCGCCAGGGAGTAGCAGTCACGACCCTCGTGACCTTGTGTTCCGCATTGGAAGCACTTTGGAGCCCTGAAGCACTGGTCCGAGTTGTGGCCGAAGCCACAGCAGAGGAAGCAGACGCGGACGGATTTTTTAAAGTTGAGAATCACTCCGTAAACCACAATCCTTCCGCTCGCTTCCAGGGCTTTGAAAGTAGCCTTGTCCACCTCGATGAAGGTCATGCAGGTCACGCGCATCACATTGTCACCAGGAAGTTGGCTAACGGCTCATATTAAAATAATTTGCGTTGGAGCATCATTTAACGATGTATGGCTAAACGATGGACTCTCATAGTTACTGACTGGTACCCCAGGCATATGGTGAGGAGCCCAGAGAGACCATCTGTGAGATGGGAAGATCCAATAATCAACACTGTGGTGATTGCTAGAGAGTAACAGTGAGGGGTTGCGATATAACGACCTGCAGAAATAGAGAAACACTCTGAAATCCCTGGTCCATCAAGGTGAAATACATGCGTGCGTGTATTAGATTATAAGGGTGTTTTATTTATTAATATTTCTATTGGCTATACGCCAACCTTTAACAGGGCAAAAAAAAAAGTACTTATTTTGTATTCAGCGCCACATAGGAAATAATAATAACAAAGAGATGTCCCCTAATATCGATTTTACAAATTTATATATTCTGAAGCCAAAGTTGCTCTGTAAGTAATAACGATTCATGCCTTATATTATATTTCTGTAAATGTGTAAATTGACGCAATTATATTCCTAGCGGGGATATGACGTTTTTGTGTTGAAATAAATAAATAAATAATGCCTTTATATTTTATATTTTGGGATATAGCCTACAAATTTCAAGACATGCCAATTGATTTTTAAAAATGTATCGCTTTTAAAGGAATTTATTTATTTTAACTATTGACAATAATAAGTGTAAAATATGTGCGTGTCGAAATGCAATAATTTTATATGTGAGGAAAAAGTGGTAAATATAAATTATAAAAAGTGCCATTCTTAAAATATTTCTAAAATAGAAGTTATCCTCTCAAGTTATATAAAATTGAAAATAAAATAGGATATATAAATTGAATATATAGAGAAACAATTCAAGAATATAAAATAGCATATGATATAAAATATCAATTATTTTAATATTATATCTCTATATTTAAAACCAACATAAAAATATCGACAACCCTGCATATAACTAAACAAAATAGCCTGTAAACGTCTGCTATAAAATTATATATAATTTTAAGAATACATTTATTTTAATAATACACATTTTAAAATGAGGAAACCGAGTGGAAAGTTAAATAATTCTTCGGAATTCAACATAGAAACTAATTCAAATCTCAAAAGTTTTTCAAATGATCTTTCAAGGATTTTAGAAGTTGCTAACGAGAGCTTTAAAAAGTCGTTAGTTAATAAAAGGAAGAACATTGAGGAAACTACAAACGAAAAAATAAATTCTAGCATGAATTCGATAAATAAAAGAATGAAAACACAACGAGATGAAATGAAAATGTATGTTAAAAAATTTCAAGACGAACAAAATAAGTTTATTGAATCATGTGAAAATGATATTGAGAAATCGAAAAAGATAATGAAAAATTTTGAGAAATCATTCTCAACACAAAAGAAAATTCATAAGAAAATATATTCTAATTTATCCCAAAAGGTTGATGTGCTCTCACAAAATACGTCCAAATTAATAAAAGATTTTGAAGAACTAAATAAAAAGCAAGAAACAATGAAGAGTATTTTAAAAAATAATTTGAATAAAAAAATAACTTCACTTGGCAAAAAATTTTTGGAAGAAAACATTTAAAATTTGTCGCGGTAGCAAATCCGCAAATCCGGTAGCAAATTTAAAAAAAAATAGCAAATTTTTTTTAACCAATATATAAAAATTTATATTTTATACAAGTATACTTGTATATTATTAATAAAATAAAAAATATATAAATAAAATATTAATAATTATACTCATGTGCTGAATTAAAATACATACAGACTCCCAAAATATTTTGAATATATACATTAATAAAAACATAAATATATATAATTACAAATAAATATATACATGTCAACAAATATCAAAAATAATAAATTCATGTTTGAATTTGGAATAAAAAAAAAAAAAGAAAATAATCTTTTACTAACTGTTTCTCCTTATTATTTTAGAAATATGATTTATCAATATGATGCATTATCGCGTCATCTGTTATAAGAAATTGAAACTATTTTAGCCGCGCATGATTCTTTTTTTTTTTATTAAACCATTTTCTACTACCCCTTACTGCAATGATAAATTAATGGGAGGGCCCTGGTTCATCAGTGGTGAACCCTCCCTTTCGCTAATGTGGCACCTCTCCCTTTAAAAATACATTGTTTTAATGCATTTTAAAGGGAGAGGTGCCATTTTTAGTACATAAATATCCTCCTCCATATAGATATTAAAGAAATCATATATAGATTGTAAAGTGAAACCTCTCCCTTTGAAAATACATTGTTTTAATGCATTTTAAAGGGAGAGGTGCCACTTTTGGTACATAAATATCCTCCTCTATATAGATATTCAGAAATCATATATAGATTGTAAAGTGAAACCTCTCCCTTTGAAAATACATTTGTGGGGAATGGTGGAGATCCATTATTCCGGACGCAGTCCAGACGGCTCAGGTGTCGACTGTAAACACGGCGGCGCCTGCCTGCAACAAAGGAGCCGCCGACATAGAATCAGAACACGGCTTGGTTTTGCTACCCACCAGTCGCGTGTTTTCCACTGTCCTCTTAATATGTATTGAATAAAGTTAGTTAGAAGGAGATTTTTACCCCCTCCTTTCAGCTATTTAGTGATATTATTTAAATCCTTGCAACAGCCCACAAAGAATCATCACAGCGAATTCTTCTACCGAACTCGCTCAGTGTTTTGTGAACCGACTACCCGACATTTCTACAAAAAGTGGCGTCCCCGGGTGGGCTTCTGACTAGGCAAGATCAAGTGGATAAACGGCGGAGTACAAGTTCAAGACTTAAGATAAGTACCTTTTGTTTTACCCTCTGTTTATAGTGTTTTTTGAAAAATGGAAATTTTAGCCCATGCATTTTAATAAAAAAAAAAAAAAATTCTCTTCGTTTTATAACTATTTACAATTCTATAAGAGAAATTTTCATGATTCATAGAAATTTACTTAGAAAGCGACTAACTCGCAGCTTGAAGACGACAGAAGAGTTTCTGTCAAGTACTCCACCGATACCTGTAGAGGACATTGAATATAATAGAGAGATAATTGAAGAAACTCACAGTGAGCTTCTTGTGATCCAAGGCAAGATAAGAGACTTCATGCTAACTTCAGACGTTAGCGAAGAGGAACTAGAGCAAGACGATGAGGAAGCCCTGCAATATACCCAGAGATATAAGAGGATATATAAAAAATGTCTCGCTCTTGTTGAACCCAGGATCACTGCATCCAGTCCCACGACCAGTGAAGTGAGCTTCGCTTCTAGCTCACACCATAGAACTGTAAAACTACCCAAGATAGAATTGAAGAAGTTTACAGGAGAAATAAAAGATTGGTTGGGATGGTGGGCACAGTTCAACAAGATACATGTCGATCCTACTTTAGAAGACAGCGACAAGTTTCAATATCTTGTGCAATCTATGTCGCCGGGAACCAGAGCTAGTAAACTGGTTAATAGTTACCCCCTGACTGCCGAGAATTACCCCAAAGTTATAGAAACTTTGACAGAAAGATTTGGAAGGCCTGAACTGTTGCAACAAGTCTATGTCAGGGACCTTATACGCCTTATGATCGATTGCTCCTCCAAACAACAGTTGAAGGTGACTTCGTTTTATGATGAGTTGGTGACTCATTTGAGAGCATTGGAATCCTTAAAGATTGAGGCCAGACAGATGTCTGTATTTATATTTCCAATGATTGAGGCATGTCTCTCAGAGGAACTCATGAAGGCTTGGCAAAGAAGCCCCCTCCATGATGTCAAGATTGATGCTAATGATTCGACTCAAACTAGAGTTGACCTAATTATGGAGTTTCTCCAAAAGGAAGCTGCAGCAGAACAAGACAGAGCCTTAGCTGGATCCAAGTTTGGACTTAGATCTCTGAAACAAGATAGAAACGTGGGCAGACAATCACATCCTGCTAAGATACCTACGGCCTCTGGACTCTTTGCTGGACGTGCCCAGAATTGCATCTTTTGTAATAAAGATCATAAAAACACAGAATGTCTTGCTGCGCGCAGAATGAGCATTAAAGAAAGAAGAGAGCGTATTTAAAACGCTAAATGTTGTTTCTCCTGCCTCCAACCAGGTCATATCTCTTCTAATTGTAGAAGGCGCATAACTGAATGTAATCGATGTAAGAAGAAGCACCTTGATATTTTATGCCCTCTTAATGCTCCTGCACGAGAGTCAGCGGATGAAGACAAGGAACAGGTGGAAGACTGTGACGCTTCTCCTACAGTTGAAAACGGAGTTTCATTCTCCGGTCTTAGCGCTTCGTCTCTGATTTTGCTACAGACTCTGAAGATTAAAGTCGAAGGTGCGACTTCGGCGAAAGTAGTGCGTGCCCTCCTTGACACAGGTTCCCAACGATCCTATATTTTGTCTAAAACTGCCCAGGATCTCGGACTATCTCCCATTGGCCAGGAATCACTTAAACATGTGGTGTTTGGAGGTCATACTAGTGAAAGTGTCCACCAAGAATACAGAGTCAATTTGGGTCATGCATCGGGGAATTTTAAGATGGTTACGAAGCTTCTTGACCAACAAAAAATCTGTGGTAACCTACCAAGATTGAGCCGCGGGCCATGGTTGAAAGAACTCAAAGCCCGCAAAATCTGGGTTCCTGATATTGGAAAGGATGACATGGAAATTGAAATACTTCTAGGATGCGATGTATTGGGATCTATTTTCATGATGAAATCTTGTGTGTTGTCAAATGGCTTGACTGCGTCGCAGACGCGTTTTGGATGGACTTTAATGGGAGAATGTCAGCCAGGTAGTGACGTTTCACTCGCTCATCATGTTACAACGATGACAATTTCGGAGAGCAGTATAACAAATCTGTGGAATCTCGATGTTCTTGGCATTATGGATCCTATTGAGGTTAAACAGAGAGATCAGAGAGACGCACTGGCGCGTCGACATTTTCTAAAAACAGTCCAACATTCTGTTTCAGGAAGATATGTTGTTTCCCTCCCGTGGACTGTAGAGAAAGCTAAAATCGCGGACAACAGGGAGGTTGCTATGAAGAGATTATAGAACAGACGACTAAGAAATTAATCTCTTTGAATCTTTATGAGGACTATGATGATATTTTCCGAGGCTGGTTGGATGATGGGATAATTGAGAAAGTCCCAGCTGAACAACACGACGCTGAGGCCTTCTACCTGCCTCATCGTCCTGTGGTGAAACTCTCCAGTGGGACTACGCCTATCAGGCCTGTCTTTGATGCTTCTAGCAAGGTCTATAGATCCCCATCTTTAAATGACTGTCTTGAAAAGGGACCTAACCTCATAGAGATGATTCCCAACCTTATGCTAAGGTTTAGAAATGGCAAGTTTGGTGTCGTGGCAGACATTAAGAAAGCGTTTCTTCAGATTGAGGTGAATGAAAGGGACAGAGATTACCTGCGTTTTCTATGGTATTCCCAAAATGGAGAAAAGACAGAAGTATTCCGACATAGACGTGTCGTTTTCGGTGTTAACTGTAGTCCTTTCATTTTGGGGACAGCAATCGAATACCACCTGTCTAATGTTCGACCTGTCAATCAGGTAAAGTAGATCTATGATTCTAGGTGTTTGTTTGACTTATGGTCTCTTGAAAGTATGTAAATGTGTTTGGTTTTATTGTAGAAGTTTTTGGATTGCTTATGTTTAATTCAAACATGGGCTCATGTTTTAAGTTTTAATTAAAGATTTTTTTTTATGACGTAATGAGACTTCTCTGCTATGTTTCTTAGAATCATATATATATATATATATATATATATATATAGTGTACTATATATATATATAGTGGACTATAAAATTAAATAACTATTATTATATATATATATATATATAATTGTTGAAACTTTGTTCTTTTTCTAGTTCTCAAAATTCATAGATTTATTTGGTCATAACTCCGCATGTTATTATGGGTCATAAGGTAAAATTAGGCGTGGCTTGAGCGGGATCTCATTGGCGTGGATACTTTATACCGTCAAGAAAAAGCTGGTGGAGCTGTATTCTATCGAATATGATTGCCATTGAATGGACGCCATTGGCTGAATCTTGAAGGTCAAAACAAGTCAATGATTGCTGCAGAAATAAAAATTCCGAGATTTATTTAATAATCAGCAAGCAAATATAGGTCATAGAGTTGGCGAAGCATGAGCGGAATCTCATTCGCGTGGATTATTTATACCGTCAAGAAGAAGCTGGTGGGGCAGTATTCTAAAGAATTGGATATCCATTGAATGGACGCCATCGGCTGGCTCTTGAAGGTCAGAACAAACCAATGATCACAACAGCAGTCAAAATTCGAAGATTTATTTAGCCATTCGCAAGTTAATAAGGGCAATAGGGTAAAATTGGATGAAGCATCAACGGGATTTCATTGGCATGGATTATTTATACCGTCAGGAAGAAGCTGGTAGAGCTATATTCATGCGAATAAGATAACCAAGGAATTTGGTGCCATCAGCGAGCTCTTGAAGGTCAAAAAGCCATTGATTGCTGCAAAAGTCAAAATTCCGAATAGTTGTTAAATAATCAGCGAGCTAATATGGGCCATTGGTTAAAATTGGGCGAAAGCATTAACAGGATCTCTTTCGCGGACATTCTTTAAGCCTTCAGAAAGAATCTGGTGGGGCTGCATTCTAACAAATAAGATATCCATTGAATGGACGCCATCAGCTGGCTCTTGAAGGTCAAACAAGCCAATAATTGCTGCAGAAGATCTCTCCTTCCTCTCTCTGCTGCCTGTCGCCATCTCCGCCCTCTTTCACGGCCGAACCTTCCTCTAATCTCACACCTCTACACCGCATCATGGATGGACAGGAAATTCAAACAATTTAGACAGAATCTAAAATGCCGGTAAGTTTCCTTGCCCACACCTGCTGC
>CP092884.1:57074277-57136145 GCA_030710605.1 Cordylochernes scorpioides
GTGGTGTACTTACAGTAAAAGGCAGTTGTTCCACCATGATTATCATGACCTGTACTACATATAAAGAAATGAAAGCGCATGTGGTGTACTTGAGAGTAAAAGCAAGTAGCCTACTTCTACCTACCAGGATTATCATGGCCTGTACCATGTGTACTAGATATAATAAGGCACAATTTGTATTATTCTATATACAGTTACGAGCGTCATGCGTCATCTCTGTCACCCTTTGCCTTTTCTTTGGAATGGCGCTCTCCTATTGGTTGGCTACAATGGCGCCGCCACTACGCGAGACACTTTGTTTTTGACTGCCCCCCCCCCCCCCCACTCGCTTTTTGGTTTTTGTAACTATTGTGTTGGAGCGGGTCGCTCCTTAAATAAATGCATATATTAGTTAATAACTAAATGGAATCCTCTCTTTCTTTTCCCCAGTAAGAGACGTCTATGGAAGCCAACAGTACATAGACAGATAAAGCACATAGGCTATAGTTATTAACTAACATATGCATTTATTTAAGGCGCCAATTTATAATTGTAACAAATAGTATTTGAATCAAAACATTCAATCGGGTAAAACACGGGCGTTGCCCGGGTCATTCGGCTAGTAGATTATAAACACAAGATAATAAGACAAAATAAATAAATAATGTGTGACGTTTCCGTAACAGCGTTGTTACCTTTATCAGACAAATTTATTTATTTGGATTTATTATCTTGTGTTTGTACTAGATATAATTAAAAAAGAAATATTGATGTCCCACTTTATTTACATAACCATTTTAACAAAATTGACAAACAGAACTCACCAGGATGGAATCCAACATATTGAAGAATTTTTATTTGCATAATTCCAACCTCACCAGTGAATGCAAATTAACTATACAGAGCTCTGGTTGTACATATGGTGTACTTACAGTAAAAGGCAGTTACATTATTATCATGACCTCATGTATAAAGAAATAAGCACAAACTTTTACACTACACATAATTTTAAACTTCTACTGTCACAAGGTAATAGGACCAAATAAATAAATAGTGTGTGACGTTTCGGTAGCAGCGTTGTTACCGAAACGTCACATACTATTTATTTATTTGGATTTGGTCTTATTACCTTGTGTTTATAATCCAAATTGTGCCTTATCAAACTTCTACTGTCCTTATTGCAATGAAAATATATTGGAGGGTTCACCATTGATGAGCCAAGCCCTATCAATGTTTTTCACTGCAGTAAGGACAGTAGAAGTTTGTTTTTTTGTGTTAAGAAAATGTGTGTACTTATGTATAGATGGTGCATTATTGTCTTATAATTTGTATCACTTGGAATAAGATACAATTTGGATTATAGATTACAACTACAAGGTTCTTTCTTATCTCCACTCAATCATATTAGGGTATCAAGCTTGTAGAGCTAGAGACTTGACAACCATCATGACTGGGTGAAGTAGAATGTGTCTGCCTTTGTCATTAAGACTGGGAGCACTAAGTGGCAGGCCACAGACTTAGCTCCAATATGAAATGGCCGCCTCTGACCTGAGGAACAGATGCCATGTGCAGCCGCTCCTAACATGGAGTACAAACGCTGCTCATCCTGTATACCTGGATTAGAAGCCCTAACAGGGTACTATCAGCCGGGCCAGCTGAACCCAGGTTTTTTAGCGAGCTTGTTACTGCTCCCTCCTTTTTCATCCGGGTTTGGGACTGGCAAAGGCAGAGTTGAACTACAAGGAAATAACACCTAATACATATGGTGACATTTCGGTAACTGGTTACTTACCATCATCAGACAAAAGTACTTAATGATAATCATTAGTCTGATGATGGTAACAACGCTGTTACCGAAACGTCACACACTATTTATTTGGTCTTATTACCTTTTGTGCCTATTTAATACAGTAGGTCAACCTCCAATGAGAGAACTCTCCCGCTAAAGAATATCACCCCTCCACAAAGACCAGTTTTTATCATTAAAAAAAATACAATTTTTTTACTAATTAACCATTCTCAAGTTAGAACAACAAACCCCTGAACACCTTTTGATAAACTGTCCATTAACTTCTGATCTAAGGGAAGAAAACCAACTTTACCTGACTAATACAAAACAAGCTGCTTGCAATAAAGACCAATACATTAAGTTTAATAGATTCTGCAGGATGTATATTTTGAGGCGAAAGTGTTGACTGTACATATTTCAAGCTACTATTTCTAATTGCTATATGCAAAATTTGACATTGAACGTTTAATTTTCATACTTCCCAATGTTCAATTGTGTTAATTGTATATAAATCAAGATATACGCGCAATTATCCAAATTGTGGATATGGCGTGTTTCTCCCAAATGTTAAATAAAATAAAGTTAGAAGCCACTTCTCTCTAAAAGACACTTTGGCTTTGTAACAAGGTGTTTGTCTTTTTTAAACTCCCACATCAAGAGTTACTATAAACAATAGTTACATGCACAGTAGAACTACCTCTCTGTAAAGGACAATACCTAATTGCAGAGTAAAGGTGTCATTTAAAAAGAAGTGTCCTCTTACTGAAGAGTTGGTAAACAGTAAAAATTATCATTTTGGAAATTAAAAATGTCCTTTATAGATAGGTATCCTCTAGTGAGAGTGTCCTTTAATGGAGGTTTTACTACTGTATTTGAATATGCCACCACTTTGAATAAATTTTACATATTTTCGGGGTCTTATGTGTTCCAAAATAAAATATTTAAAATAGGTTTCTAACAAGGAATAACAATAAGAAATCTCAATTTGGGCCGACATAATGGGTAGTGACGTCGCAAAAGTTTCAAGTCAACTTGAAGAAATCTATTTCTCAGGCTTCTTCATGTTTCTTTCCATCATCTTTGTCTATAAGACATCGTGCATGTCAAAAATTCACTAAAAGTGGTGCCGTGGATGCCATCAAATTTTGGGGGAAAAAAATTCCTTTTGGTCAAGAATTCTATGGTGCTTCTCTATTGGAGAATCAATTTACAAAGTGAGTGGAATATGCAAATAAGCAGAAGAAGAATTTGAACAATATATACAAATTTGTGAATAAATGCAAGATATTAAAACAAAAATTGTATATTTATTTATAATCCAAATGGTATTATAAGATCAAATTATTGAAATATTTGTGACATTATGGTAAAATTGTTGTTACCATCATCAAACAAAAGTACTAAATTGTACCTTATCATATATTATTTGTATTCAAAATTGATAAAGCACAATTTGGATTATAGATTATAATAAAAGAAAATAAGACCTAATCCAATGCTGTCAATATTTTCTTTTATTATAATCTATAATCCAAATTGTACCATATCATTTTTGATAGACTTCAATGGACCTAAGAAGTTATTCTTCCTATGAGTTGAAGAAAATGAATTCCAAAGTGAATATAAATGTTGATGCTAAGACATCACTTGAAGATTCTATTTTAAAGAGTTCAGGATCTGAAGCTCTCCTCTACATTGGATTAGGTCTTTTTTTCTTTTATTGTATTCAAAATGTTTCAGGATTTCAAAAAAATATACACTCGTAGATAAAACTTAAGGAAGTTGTACCTTTTATGGATGTATATCGGGATTCAGATAATAATTCTTAAAGATATTTGATATACACAGTGACCTTTATTGAAGACACAAGAATCAAGTATGAACAAAATTGCCTCTGTCTCCTTCAAAAAAATAGATAACTGCCGACATTAAAGGCAGTACAAGGTACACAAGGTAATAAGACCATATCCAAATAAATAAATAGTGTGTGATGTTTTGGTAACAGCGTTGTTACCATCTTCAGACAAAAAAGTACTGAATGAGAAATTTTATCACAGTATGGTTTAAATAGTTACTGTTATCAAGTGCAGTAACTATTTAAAACATGCTGTGGTAAAATTTCTCATTCAGTACTTTTGTCTGAAGATGGTAACAATGCTGTTACCGAAACGTCACATACCATTTATTTATTTGAATTTAGTCTTATTACCCTGTGTTTATAATCAAAATTGTGCCTTATCGCTTTCCACTTTGTTTATCATGGTGTCAATATGTTTTTTTTTTTTAATTGAGAGCAGGGTCAAGTGTGACACCAAGATATCTTGGGGAATCTGAATATTTGATTATAGGGTTGTTCAAAAAAATAATTTGGTATCCAGTGGACGAAGGTGGTTGTTAATGGTGAAAAGGCCAATTTCAGATTTGCTGATGTTAATAGATAATTTCAGTTTCTGGGTTATCTTTTGTTAATTTTTCATAGTTATGTTTAGAAAGTGTTCTGTATCTGAGAGGTTCCCTGTGTCAACCTCGTACCTCAGAGGTCCTTGATTCGTCAGCAGATTCAGGGAGTACTGGGAACTAAGGGTACGAGAGTCCTATTGGAGCGTAGGACGGGTTTAACCAAGTCCAAACGAGAGGACAGCAACCTGGCCATGAAACTCTTGTAGATGCCTATGGACTGATTGGTCCACCCCATGGAGCTAGACCATAAAGGCGGGCGCGAGGATGCATGGAGAATGCATCATTCCTTTGGCACGAGGACGCTCGCGTGCCGGGGATGCCTTCCTTTATCCTCCATAGCTTAATCTTTGTATATATTTTTAACTTCTGTATATATCCTTTCTTCTTCTTAAACTACTGTTGCACTCTTTGAGTTTGTAAAATTGTCAAGATGACAATAAAATTGTTTTAATTGTCATTCCTTTGGCAAGGTGGCTAGAGAAAAAAGAACAGGCTTATGGACCAAGAGGTCTGGGTGGCCATATTACTCCTACCTACTAGGATATATCTGAGAGGTAGTTTTAGGAGACCCAGATGATTATGTTATCTGGGTAAAGATCAATTTTAGCTGGTGGTTTGATGATATTGTTTCATCAGGTTTCTGCTTAAGAAGATCCCCTCACTCATGTCTTCATACTTATTGATTAGCTTTCCTGAGTAAGTCTACATTATCAGGTACAAGGAAAATAAGATGATAATTAAAATATTTAACTTGAAAAATAATAAAGTACAATTTGGATTATAGATTATAATAAAAGAAAATAAGACCAAATATCCAAATAAATTATCAGTGTGTGACGTTTCGGCAACAACATTGTCACCATGACAATGTTGGTGACAATGTTGTTGCCGAAACGTCACACACTAATAAATTATTTGGATTAGGTCTTATTTTCTTTTAACTTGAAAAATAGTTATTCATTTTCTTGAAGGGTGCAATCTGGTTCAGATCTTCGCTTCTGTTACTTCTGTCACCAGTTGTCCTCCCTGCATGCTAACCTTTCCTAATATAATTAATATAATCTGTAAGGGAGTCTGTGGAAAGATGGTCTAAACCACTGGTTTTTGACCGCTACGATCCGGGATCAAATCCTGCATTGGAAACTTTTCTCTAATAAAAAAAAAAATGCTCCAATGGCCCCCGAATTCTTGCAAAAGTCCAACCACACCAGCGACTGCAAGTAACCAAACGGGGCTCTGGAACATTTGTATGTGCAAAAGTCAAATTGCTTTTCACATGTGTAGACATGGGGTGCACTTACAGTAAAATCAGTCGCTAACTACCCACCATAAATATCATGGCTTGTACCGTACTAGGGATAATAAAAATATTTAACTTGAAAAATAGTTATTCTATTTTCTTGAAGGGTACAATCTGGTCCAGAGATCTTCGCTTCTGTTACTCCTGTAAACAGTTGTCTTACCCACACGCTAACCTTTCCTAATATAATTAATATGCATCAAAAAATATAAATCGGTGAATAATATTTTGTGAAACTAATTTTTTTTACAATGAATAAAATAATAATTTTTCCCAAGATAAAATATTGCTGTATCATGCCAATCAAACCTGATGAAGCAATCACAAGGTAATAAGACCAAATCCAAATAAATTAAATAGTGTGTGATGTTTCGGTAACAGCGTTGTTACCATCTTGGTAAAGATGGCAAGATGGTAACAACGCTGTTACCGAAACGTCACACACTATTTATTTATTTGGATTTGGTCTTATTACCTTGTGTTTATAATCTACTAGCCGTTTTACCCTATTAAATGTACCCTGTCTCGCCCGTGGTCTCTGTTTTTTGGAATTTTTCCCCGATATAATTTTGTATCTGATAATCAAACATGATACAGCAAAATTTTTAAAATAGCCTATCGTCTTCCCAGTATTCTTTTACCTATGTATGGAAATTTTGGTTTGAATTAGTGAACTACTGCGAATTTGTAGACGAATGACCCGGGCAACGCCCGGGTTTACACGATTAAATGTATATGGAAGATGGACGTAGTTCCCGGAGGGCACCCGCGTGGTCACTCTGCTCCCGCGCAACTGTCCAACTGGGAGCGCCCCGCGCCGTCAAAATCGTCACGTGTTCTAGAGGGCGCTGCTCGTGAGCTCAACCGGCCGGCAGATCTCATTTACTCGGCGGGGGGGGGCAGGGAAGTCACGTGCTGCGCCGGCAGCCAATCATCGCGCACCACCGTCGCCCGCCTGAGTGTTCTAGAGGGCGCTGCTCGTGAGCTAAGTTGAATAATTTGAATATATAGTTTTAATAAATGATTTATATATATTTTAAAATAGCCTATCGTCATCCACGTTATTTTTTACCTATGTATGGAAATTTTGGTTTGAATTAGTGAACTACTGCGAATTTGTATAGGAGTCATACAGACAAACAAACAAACAGACAAACAAACATACAAACATTCATTTTTATATATATAGATAATCCAAATCCCTTGGCAGGGCTGACTGCTATAGGGCACGTCCCCAGGTGGCGGATAGGGGAACGACCTTCAGATATGAAGGCCAGCTGCGAAACAAGCAGAATAACTCTGATGAATAAGCAGTCGTGGACCAACAGCAGCATTGTTAGAAGAGGAGGAAGACCTCTTTATAAATCCTGGGTTCAACTGACCTGGTTGATAGATCTCAGCAAGGGTCCCACCCCAGGGATACGGAGGAGCTGCGTCTGTACTCATGTTAGTCGGCAGCAAAGGCGTCTGCTTCCATGTTAGGAACGGCCTCAAACTACAGGCAAAGTCAGACTTTCACCAAAGTGTGCCTTGATCATGGAATTTGTGTAATCTTTACACAAAGGGATAAGAAACAACAACAACAATAATCCAAATTGTGTCTTACCTGATGTAGCAATATTATTTAGGTAGATATAGAAGAGAATAGGGCTTAGAGTAGACAAACACATTTATGAGAATCTGCCTTAGGATAATTATAGGAGCTCCATTCAATCTATCAAACAAGATACTGAAGGAGGACTTAAACCTTAACAACAAGGCTCGGAAAGCTTGCCGCATCCTGGATGTCTGGCCTTATCTAAATAGTTGTGGCAGAGATTCTGTATCTTCTTGTCAGACTTCTTGTCTCCAACCGAATTGAAGCCTATATGCTTCCTTAAAGTGCCCACAACATACTGATGACACTAATAATTCACCAACACCCGATTGTTACTGACACACTTTATTAAACTAAACGCATCCTTATTTACAGCATTATATTTACAAGTATGTAAATCCTCTGGCTGAATAAGCAAAAAAGAGAGAAATTTACATAACCGGCGTCTCCACCTACTCAATTTAGAAGATATGTACCAAAAATTTCCGTTAAGAAATTATACTTTCAACTACAAAATTTATTAGGATGCACTAGCGCGCCATCTGTTATCAAATTACAAAACTATTTTAGAGGCGTAATATTCTTTTTAAAATAAAACAAAGTTGTCGGTACTTTGCAGATGTAATTTTAAATCTTCCAGAGTTTCACATTGGACCAAATTGGCGTAATCCAAATGTGTTAAAATTCCACTATAGAATCCTCTTACAATACCTTCTAAATATCCATTATCGATATTAAAAATTGTTTCAAGCATTTTTAAATTTTATACAAACGGCGCAATATTTAGGGCGAACATTAACTATCAAATCTAACTATACAAGATTGAGACTGACTCGTTCTGATGTAATCATTGGATGTGATTAATTTACTTAGTCTACACGTTGTTCTAACCATTGTAAATGACAATTTTGTGTACACATTTCATACAGTGTACATATTTCAAGCTACTATTTCTAATTACTATATGAAAAATTTGACACCAATTTTGTAATTTGCGTATTTACCAATGTTCAATTATGTTAATTTCACGATGATTTGTATATAATTTCATATTTACATGCAATTATCCTAATTGTGGATATGGCGTGTCTTTGCAACTGTTAAATAAATATACTATACAAGATATTCTCTTCAAAATAAAAGAGATATCAATCTCTGTTTCTGTCGACCCGGCACTGATGCTTAGTTAGGAGTTCAACAGCTGCAGGTCTTGACTATCAGATCATTGTTAATGCTGTTGTCTTCTTCTTCTTTCGTATCTCTTTTTTTTTTTTGCTTATCCCTTGTACACGTGGTACAGGCCATGATAATCATGGTGGGTAGTTAGCGACTGCTTTTACTGTAAGCGCACCACAGGTCTACACATGTGAAAAGCAGTTCAACTTTGCACTTACAAATGTGTCAGAGCCCCGTTTGGTTACTTGCACTCGCTGGTGAGGTTGGACTTTGGCAAGAAACGGGGGCCATTGGAGCTTTTTTTTTTTTTAATCTGAAAAAAAGTGTCCAATGCGGGAATTGAACCCGGGTCGTAGTGGTCGAAAACCAAACGGTTTAACCAGCCTTCCACCGACCCCCAATGCTGTTGTTAATTGATCTAATGCCGCACACAACTGGTACAGAGCAGGAGGGACAAGCACCAGTTCTGTCCTCCCAAGGTATCAACAGTCTTTGATTTCCAGACTTAAGTCTGGTCATCTACGGACAATGACTTTCCAGAATGGTTGCAAGGTTTTCCCACTATGTACTAAGTGTCAACCTGCAACCCCAAAACACATTATTGACTGTATTTACTTATCCATTGATAAGCACTACTCTTCCCCGGTAGACACCATCAAAAGTCTCAAGCTCTACAAGCTTGACACCCTGATATGATTGAGTGGAGATAAGAAAGAAGATCATTGTTAAGTAGCTACCCTCCTGCAAGGTCTACTCCACCAACTCACCATATGTAAACAACCAGGACAAGGTGACTCGCGAGCTGTGTTTGAATGTCTTCTTCTTACTTATCTGCACTCAATCATATTACGGTACTGGGTGAAGTAGAATGCCTTTGTCATTAAGACTGGGAGCACTACTCAGTGAAAGGCCGACTTAGCTCCAAAAGAAATGGCCGCCTCTGACATGAAGAACAGATGCCATGTTCCACCGCTTCTAACATGGAGTGCAAACGCTGCTCATCCTGTATCCCTGGATTAGGAACCCTTACAGGGTACTATCAGCCAGGCCAGCTGAGCCCAGGTTTTTTAGTGAGCTTGTTACTGCTCCCCCTCCTCCTTTTGTGTTTGAATGTAAAAACTGTAAACTGAGACGAAATAAATAAATAAATTAGTGTAGACCCACCTTGAGGTAGACCCTGATGAATCTGAGTAGTTTTTGATATATTACTATTGAAATTAACCCCTGTGTGTTTGGATAGAAAGTTGCTGATACAACACTCAGCATACTTCTTTCAAGTTTGAGAATTGGTTTTTCCTTCCAGACTTTGCCGAAGGCTTGGGAAAGGTCGATGAAGGCTGCTATAATGACAAGGCACAATTTGGATTATAGATTATAAACACAAGGTAATAAGACCAAATCCAAATAAATAAATAGTGTGTGACATTTCGGTAACAGCGTTGTTACCATGATTCAGTACTTTTGTCTGAAGATGGTAACAAGGCTGTTACCGAAACATCACACACTATTTATTTGGATTTGGTCTTATTACCTTGTAAAGGCTGCTATAGTTGATCACACAGGTTTATGATGGAAGCTGTCCTGGATTTGTTGAACAAAGTAAAAGATTGAATCCTCTGTGATTTACAATTTTTTGAAATCTATCTGATGAGGATCTAGTAGGTTACGATGCACTAGCGCGCTATCTGTTATCAAATTACAAAACTATTTTAGACGCGTAATATTCTTTTTAAAATAAAACAATTTCTACTGCCCTTACTGCAATGGAAAAATTAAAGGAGGGCCTGGCTCATCAACTATAAAAGGAAGTTCCAAAAATGCAATATAACAGCGGTATGGTAGATTAAACTGGCGAAACTGCTGGGAGGGTTCACCACTGATGAGCCAGGCCCTCCCATTAATTTTTCCATTGCAGTAAGGGCAGTAGAAATTGTTTTATTTTAAAAAGAATATTACGCGTCTAAAATAGTTTCTTAATTTGATCTAGTAGGTTGTTGAGATAAAAAGTTAGTTTATTGAGAATTATGTGTTCCATGATTTTGCAGAGAATTGAGGTCTGAGAGATAGGTCTGTAGTTGGTTAGGTGGTTCTCAGACTTGCCTGAATAATTGTGACATGTTTCCACTTTTTAGGCAATGAATAAGACACAATTTGAATTAAAGATTAGAACTACAAGGTAATAAGACCAAATAAATAAATAAAAAGTGTGACATTTTGGGAACAGTGCTGTTACATAATCATATACTGAATACTTTTTGAGATAATAAAAGGCATATATTGGATTTAATAATTTTTTCATGCACAAATTTCTCCAAATTGTGTATACAAAAATGTAATGCCTCGATAAAGGTCGGCGTTCAGCCAGCCGAAATATTGGCAAATAAATATTTTATTAAATCCAATATATGCCTTTTATTATCTAATACTGAATACTTTGATGGTAACAACTTGGTTACCGAAATATTACACACTATATGCAAATATATGGGCAATATATGCAATTGGATCTTGTTGATGCTTTACAGACAACTTTCAGAAAAATTACCAAGTGAAGGTTGATTTTTTAAAATAATTGACCAGAATTTAGCCAATACAATACATGAGAGGATACCTCGCTATAATGAACACTTTTCATCACCATATTTTTACCAATTAGCAATTCTCCAGTAAGAGAACATCTCTCTCTCTAACGGAGAGAGGCCCCTCATACGGAAGGCCTTCAACACCTGCAGGGCTACTGGCTCTTCGGTCAAGGGCTAGATGACAACGCCCTTGCCATCCTCGCATCTGCTAAGTCATCCATACACAGGTTCTTTCTGAGCCTTGAGATGAGGGGAGAACGTGACTTACTGTCTGGACTATTTGCCGTTGTCTCCTGGACTTTACCTAACTGTATATAGTTTACTCTTTTATTTTATCCCTTTTTATAATTATTTTATAATACTACCATTGACTTGTGTATGAGGTCAATAAAATATTTTTTTAAATCTCAAATCTCTCTAAAGGACATTTTGGCTCTTTAACTAGGTTTTAACCCCTTTACAGAGAAATTGTACTGCAACAAAATCATATAGGGAAAAAAAAGGAATAAATCGCAAAATGATAAAGATACAAATTGGATTATAGATCAGAAACATAAGACTACATACAACAAGAAAATAAGACCTAATTCGAATAAATTAATAGTGTGTGGCATTTCGGTAACAGTGTTGTTACCATCATCAGACAAGACAATAATTTTTTTTTTCCATTGTGATTTATTTTCTTTTGTCTGATGGTAACAACGCTGTTACCGAAAGATCACAAACTATTAATTTATTTGGATTAGGTCTTATTTTTCTTGTAGTTCTAATCTATAATCCAAATTGTGTTTTATCAAGACTACATCCAAATGATGTTTTGATAACAATGCTGTTAACATCACGCAGAATCTCGAAAATGAATTTAATTGGATGTGGTTTTGTTATTTCTTAGATTTTAAATATTATAATAATATTTTAAATATTAACTCCGCCTTACCCGGTCCCAAGCCCGGATGAAAAAGGAGGAGGGGGAGCAGTAACAAGCTCACTAAAAAACCTGGGTTCAGCTGGCCCGGCTAATAGTACCCTGTAAGGGCTCCTAATCCAGGGATACAGGATGAGCAGCGTTTGTACTCCAAGTTAGGAGCGGCTGCACATGGCGTCTGTTCCTCATGTCAGAGGCGGTCATTTCATATTGGAGCTAAGTCGGCCTGCCACTGAGTAGTGCTCCCAGTCTTAATGACAAAGGCAGACGCATTCTACTTCACCCAGTCATGAATGATTGAGTGGGGATAAAAAAGAAGAAACAACCTTTTCAAGGTATTATAACATATTAATGTGTGAATAAGCGATAGAACTCTTCCTGTTAATATAATCAAATAAAGTAAAGCACGAAGGAAGATGAGTTTCTTTTTTAATAAACGCGAGCGAGCTTTAGGGCCACACACCCTTCTACTGGCAAAAAACTAAGAGATTCAAAGAGATACAAGCCTATTTATACTATGGTAAGCAATATTTTGGCATATTTACATTTTTTCTTATAGACGGAGAAACAAAAATATACAACTATGATTACAATTAAGATATGCAAATATAGGGAAAAAGACAATGAGATAAATTCTAAATCTAACACATTAGGGGAGACCGGAATATCACTGTGAAGGGAAGACAGAATAAACAGGTCAGGACAGGAATACTTTATAAATATCTGGTATGTCTATTTTTCTATTAAAACTGTTCAGATTGACAGAGGTTATAGCTTCCAACACCAATCTTTGGTTCTGGTTTGGAACGTGATGGTAGTTAATGGTCGGCTGGCTGAGGTTGAATGTGTGGCCTGTGGAAGACATGTGTTGGTAGATTAAGGAGCGGGGGTCACTGTTTTTAATATTCCTTTTGTGTTCTGAAATTCTAAGAGCCACGTTTCTACCTGTTTTTTTTTGCCAGTAGAAGGGCGTGTGGCCCGAAAGCTCGCTTGCATTTATTAAAAAGAAACTCATCTTCCTTCGTGCTTTACTTTATTTGATTATATTAATGTGTGTCAACAACAAACTCAACGCTTGTTGACACACATTGATATGTTATAATACCTTGATAAAGGTTGGCGTTCAGCCAGCTGAAATATTGGTAAAATAAATGATATTTTGATTCAATATATGTATTTTTAATTAAATATTTAGTTATGGATTGCTCATTTTCAAAAAATAACTAAATACAGTTAAACCTGTCTATAGTGCCCCCTCTTGGGACTCACCAAAATAGGGTGCTATAGAGAGGTCACTTTTAATGTAAAATGTTTACATTTTAATGTTTAAATCGAGCGGTATAGAGAGGAAGGCGCTATTATATGTAATTCTACTGTCCTAAAAGATTATGTCCATAGTTCATCTAAAATACCCATTCGAAGAGTCAAGCATCAGTATCACTATAAAAGGAAGTTCCAAAAATGCAAAATAACAGCGGTATGGTAGATTAAACTGGCGAAACCGCTGGGAGGGTTCACCACTTATGAGCCAGGCCCTCCCTTTAATTTTTCCATTGCAGTAAGGGCAGTAGAAATTGTTTTATTTTAAAAAGAATATTACGCGTCTAAAATAGTTTAGTAATTTGATAGACAGGTTTAACTATATATTAATGTTATTTATTATAGATTGGAACAAGAAAATAAAACCTAAATAAATAAAGTGTGTGAGGTTTGTGTGACAATATTGTTACCGAAATGTCAAACTAATTTTAATATTAGGTTTTATTTTCTTGTTATTTTGAAACTTGACAATTTTATGTTTTTAATCTAAAAAACCAAATTCATTTTAGTTAAACCTAAAAAATAATAATTAAGATTGTTGTTTTGTTACAGCGGAGAATAACTGTCTATTTCATCATATAAATATCTATTGTGTTTTCTCCTTTATATTGATAAGAAAAAGAAGCATTATTTTAATGGATTTTTTAAAAAAACTTTGCAATATATTTACACTACATTATAATTAAATCAGACGCCTCTTTGTTTCTATTGACATAAACAATAATTTCTAAGCCTAATATTGTAAAGTTTTATTTTCTTTTGGTCATTTTTTATTTATTGATTTTAGAGATTGTATGCTATTATATAAAAAAATAAAACAAGTAAAATTGTTTAGAACAAGACAATATTTATTGGGGGGGCTTTTACATCCACATTATAAACCATTTATGAAAAAAGAAAACTTAATTTAAAAATGGGAATATAATTGGATAGCATGCTTTTCCATGTTTTGCAGTTTCCTACAACCAAAAGAAAAAAAATATGTCGTGATAATCAAATATATAAAAAAAGCAAAAGAAAAAAATGCTTAAAGTGGTAAATTTGAAAATACAAACCATAACTATTTATTTATATATACACACATCCTGGTGAGGAAATATCAATTTTATACAATGATTATTTGAAAGAGAATAAGTAATCAAGTCGGAGACTACTGAAAACAAGTTTTTCTCTCATCCAGCAAAAAAGGGTAATTCATATTGGTAACTTCAGTACAATCTCCCATCTCTATGTTGATTCTCATAATGCTTAGTCAATGTTTGCTTTGCAGAAAATTCTAATCCACAAAATTGACACAGGTGGGTTTTAAAGTGATTTTGTGTGTGTCTTGCTAGGTTTTGCTTAGTTCTTGCTTTATACTCACAAATGTTGCATTTATATTTCTTTTCTCCAGTATGGATCTGTTTATGCCTCACTAAATTTTGTTTAGTAATTGAAGCATAAGTGCAGAGATCACATTTGAATGGTTTCTGCCCACTATGGGTATGTAGATGTCTGACTAAATTTTGTTTAGTCATTGCTTGATAATTGCAATGGTTGCATTTGAACGTTTCCGATTCTGTATGACATTGTAAGTGTTCAGCAAGCTTATCGGCATTTTCTGTTGAATAGTCGCACAAGTTACACATGTGCATATTGATTTCTTCCTTGTGGGTATTTTGATGGCTCAAAAATCGTTGTATTTCGCTGGTTTTAAAAAAGCAATCGCAGCATTCGTATATATATAGCTCCGATTCTTCATTTTGATACTGAACCAAGCTATCTTCAGGACCAAGGGCAATAAGCATCTTTAGTTGTTATATATATACTGCTGACAAATGTAAAATAGATTTAATATTTGGAAAATCTAAATAAGAATAGACACTGTTACATTAGGCCTAAGCGTTGTTGCCAGATTAAATTTACTTCACTGAAGTCGGAGCTCAAAAACGTTGGCATTCAAAACATATTTTTATTTTAAAAGACATTTGAAGAATTTTATAGAATTTATAGAATATAAAATATTAATTAATTAGATGAATATTTTTTTTACAATTAATATTAGATTAATATTAGTAAACAAAAAAAAGCATCAAATGATGATATTAAAAATGATCATAAAGGGGTCTAGGTTAAGTAATACATCTAATTATTCTACGAAGACATTAATTATATAATTATTAAATTAAACAAATAATATTTTTAATTATTTCTTCTGGATAAATATGCATCTGATTATATATTTCAAATATTTTTTTACAAGTCAACAACATTTTTTTTTATTTTATAAGGTTTGATATATAGGTATAAATCATTTATGCTTTTCAATTTGATATTATTTATATCTCAATGCACCTTTATATTCATTAAATATAGAGTCAGTATGATAGTTTTTTTTGTAAACAAAGAATGTCTCTTAAATTTACCAAAAATGCTTGTAAAATACCTCTTTTTTTTCAAAATTTAAATTACACAAAATTTATGCAATTTATAATTAGTTTTAAATAAATAGTATGTTCGAAAAACTTCAATGAATTATATTATAACAAATTCGAAGAATGATTGCATAGAGAACATTCGCGCTTAAAATTTTTGCCAATAACATAATGGAGAAAACATTGGTTCCAAACTCATTGAGGTTTGTAAAATTATCTTATTGCCAGTAATCAAATTGAAGAAAAATTAGGGTGAAAATAAATATATATTCTTGTTTCAAATTTATTTTTTCAATAATTTTCACTCGATTTTTTCATTATAAATAATAATTATCTTTTAGTTCTTAAAATTAAAGATACTTCGCCAGTGAATCTAAGGCATTAAAAATTAAAAAATATATAAATGCCGGCCAGGCAGCCTTTATCTTTACGAATTATCTTTTAATTATAAATGTTATTTTTTAAACAACTAACTCCAGAATTCAGTCGCAAAAATATCAAATATATAAACAAAATTTCATTAAATTGAAGCTTTTTAATAAGTACAAAGTAATTAATTTTTGCTGCATTGGCTTTGACTGCGCCTTAACAATGGCAGAGAAGTATCTATGGTAGTAGTCTATACTAGAATATCTGAAATAAATTCAAAATTTTAAATTTGAAGCAATTAAGCTTCCATACAGGAGGGTTGATTTAGGTTGGGTTCCAAACTGGTTCAATCCTTTGGATTCTTGTATGGGATCATCTTAATTTAATGTCAGCTGATCATGATAAGCCTTTTATGTGAGTAACTAATAGTCCCCTTTTTAAGCAGATCATTAAAAAATATATATATCAGAAAAATAAATATAAAATTGTTTATACTCAAAACATTTGAAAATTATTGCTAATAATCATTTGAAATTATTTCAAAAGGATCAAATCAGCGTCAGCAGTTCTTTGCCAATTATTTATGTTAAATATATCATCAATATTGAAGAATATACCTTTTAAATCGTTGATATTTTATTATATAAGAAACTTCATATATGCATTTATTAAGTCCATTTTGTATTCCAAAGATTGAGTGCTTGGCAGCATAAAGAACACTCTAGAAACCTGGGATAAGCAAATATCAAATTCATAATTGATATAAGAACCTCCATTAACCTACTTTTATGTATGATATATTAGTAAATATCTATATAGACAAAAATCGATATTCTTTAAAGAAATATTTAAATTTAAGGTGCATTTTTTAAATAACATCTATATTTATTTCTCTTTAGTGTGAATATTGTAGGCATAACTATACCTTGATGTTGTTTTTTTTTTATTTCAAAAGTCCCTACTTTTATGAGAAATTAATTGAGAGAGCCTGATTCACACATATATACAAAACTTCAATGGAAAACACTTCCAGTGGTTCACAACAGATAAGTAAGGACCTTAATTATTTTCTCATTACAATGGAAACTACAAAATTTTGGTTTTGAAAATCTGAATATAAAGTTTTACTTACATCAATATATAATATTGTTTAAAGCCTATAATTGATTTTTCCTTCAATTAAGGTAATTTTTAATATTTTTGATTAACTACTTTTCACTGTAGTTCAGTTTGATTCAGCTAAATGTATTCTGGCTTAATAAATTTACTAGTTAGTTTATTGTAATTATATGAATGGATTATTTTAATGTATAAATGAATTAGTTACTTTTTGTTTTTCCTACTTATGATAAATATTGATTGATGTGCAGATGTATGATGATCAATATGAAATCGATATTTGCTACACTTCTTATGCTTACTTTGGTATTTATGCCATCTCATTCTCTAAGTAAGTATCTCGCCCTTAGATATTGTATTGATCAATTCATTTTTTTTTTCAATAAAATTACTCAAGTCTTTTTATGTATACAAACTTGTTTCAAAATATCAGATAATATAAAAACAGATAATATATCAATGATAGAAGTGCGAATGGATATTAATAGTTTTAAATCTTAATGTTATTTTTTTTAAATTGGAGAGGTATGATGTGTTTGCAGATTTCTCGGACAAGCTTCCAATCTTGTGCCCTGTTAATCCTTGGCCAGATCCTTGCAAGTTGGGAGGACGTTTCTTAAAAAAGCTTCACTGCAATACTAGGGCTGACTTCCCAAACGAGCCTTGCTTCAAACTTCCACCTACATATGGTTTCGTCTGGAAATGCTGCCACTACGACTGTGGGGATTTCTGCGTGCGGGTCCATGAAAATTCCTACATCCATCGCCGTGATATATTCCACTATTCCAAGCGCAAATAAGGAGTATCGTGAAACTCACTTCTTGGTGAAGACCTCGTCATCTTTTAGTAAATAATTTATTTTCCGGCTGCTATCCTGGTTGTGACGTGCTTTTGACAATGCCAGGACTTAAGTGTGGGGAAAAGAAGAGTTCTCCTTGACAATATCCATTTTGAAATTTGAGTACAACCTTTTCTCCCTAAAAAGTAGCTTACATTTTAGTTCAATAAAATTATTCAATGTTTTCTGATAACGTGGTGTAATTATTTAACCATTAAAATAGTTTATAAGTTATTTATTTATTTTTATTTCACAATATTTTTTTATTATCCCCTGTACACGTGGTACAAGCCATGATATAATTATGGTGGGTAATAGTTGACGCCTACCTTTTACTTTAAGTACACAGCATGTATATGTGCGTGTAGAAAGTAGTTTGACTTTTGCATTTATAAATGAGCCAGAGTTTCGTTTTGGTTACTTGCACTCATTGGTGGAGTTGACTTTTGTAAAAAAAAAAGAATCGGGGACCATTGGATCAATTTTTTATGAATAAAAAAGTGGCCAATGCGGGATTCGATCCCAGGTCGTGTTTCTTTTTCGAGTTTCATTCTTAAGGCTACTAGGACAGAAATAGGTATGATCATTGAGCCTGCGCATACCAAGCAAACAGTCGTAACATCAAAGGTGTAAGTCACTTAGGATACAGAAAGCCATCAAACCCGCTGGTGGGAGCTTGGGAAGAGGTGGCCAGGGATCAGCGCCAGGTGCAGTCAGATTGCTCAATAAGTAGGAGAGTTAGGGGGCACGGTGGTATCCGCGGAGATCAGAGGATGGCAAGGGGGGGTTTCTAGAGGCCTAAAACTTAGAACATTTAGACCTCAGGATGGTACAGAAGGCAGATCTGGCTTCGTGCGAGTCAGGTTGGCCCTTGGAACAGCAGTTGGCGCAATTTGCAGTACATGGGTTCGCCAGGGAGTAGCAGTCACGACCCTCGTGACCTTGTGTTCCGCATTGGAAGCACTTTGGAGCCCTGAAGCACTGGTCCGAGTTGTGGCCGAAGCCACAGCAGAGGAAGCAGACGCGGATGGATTTTTTAAAGTTGAGAATCACTCCGTCAACCACAATCCTTCCGCTCGCTTCCAGGGCTTTGAAAGTAGCCTTGTCCACCTCGATGAAGGTCATGCAGGTCACGCGCATCACATTGTCACCAGGAAGTTGGCTAACGGCTCATATTAAAATAATTTGCGTTGGAGCATCATTTAACGATGTATGGCTAAACGATGGACTCATAGTTACTGACTGGTACCCCAGGCATATGGTGAGGAGCCCAGAGAGACCATCTGTGAGATGGGAAGATCCAATAATCAACACTGTGGTGATTGCTGGAGAGTAACACTGAGGGGTTGCGATATAACGACCTGCAGAAATAGAGAAACACTCTGAAATCCCTGGTCCATCAATGTGAAATACATGCGTGTGTGTATTAGATTATAAGGGTGTTTTATTTATTAATATTTCTATTGGCTATACGCCAACCTTTAACAGGGCAAAAAAAAGTACTTATTTTGTATTCAGCGCCACATAGGAAATAATAATAGCAAAGAGATGTCCCCTAATATCGATTTTACAAATTTATATATTCTGAAGCCAAAGTTGCTCTGTAAGTAATAACGATTCATGCCTTATATTATATTTCTGTAAATGTGTAAATTGACGCAATTATATTCCTAGCGGGGATATGACGTTTTTGTGTTGAAATAAATAAATAAATAGGATTCGCCGCTAGGTGGCCGGACAATAAACAGCACGTGCAGCACCGCTCCGTAAATATAGTTTACATTACTAATATTTCAGTGTATATTTGCCTTATACTATGAAAGGGATAATACTGTTACTCTTAATACTTGTGGTATGCAACACTAAATATGTAAATTTACTCAAGGTAACGCACTATGCAAAAATCTCAGTACGAAGGGATAATGATGGACAATGTGGTCTAAATATAAACTTACCATCTGGGAATATATCTGGTAACCAAAAAAGACTGCTATGTATCATTCTCGCTCTATTATTTATCTCAGGCATTGAACAAAACCCAGGACCCCCAACCAAAAAGCAAACTACATTGACTGCGCCAGTACACTCAGGAGAGAGAGAATCCATAGATGGCGAGCTAAAAATGCTAATCTTAAACATGGCGGCGGAAATAGAGTCTAGGAGAGAGAATTGACATCAGACTTACCAAAATAGAGACTCGAATGGACGATTGGGATATGCGATTCTGCAATATAGAGGAGAAGCTAACTAAATGTATAGAGTCTCAACAGGCTACCGAAAAACTGGCTTCATGTAATTCGTTAAAGGTAAATGAACTGGAGGCTAGAGTCGAATTTTTTTAGACGAGTCTGCGTGAGCCCAATCTAGTGTTCTATGGTATTGAGAGGGAGGGTGACTAAAATCAGGCAGATTGTAACTTAAAGATTCAAAACATAATTAGAGATAAAATGGAAATCGGAGACGATTTAAAAATAACAAAATGTCACCGACTTTCACGCGGATCCAATGCACCAGTTCTTGTTATGGTGCCTGATTACGCTGATAGAGCAAAAATATTTAAAAATGCCTACAAACTCAGAGATACTAAAATTTCGATAAGTAAATATTATAGTAAAAATGTTAGCGAGCAACGGCGCATCCTAATTGCAAAAAGGAAAGAATTGGGTGAACGGGGAATAAAATCGAAGTTGAGAGATAACAAGATTTTTGTAAATGATAAAGTCTGTAAAGTGATGGATGGCCAAGTTGTTGATAGCACAGGAGATGCTATATAGCAACAACCTCGTAGAAACAATTGTGTAAATAGAATAAATACGACATCAAAATCACAAATTAATTCTCCACCCTATAATCAAATAACGGAAAGTTACTTCGACATAAATACATGTAAATATGATTTTCAAGTCGATGACAATGCAAATTTTTCTGAAAATTCGCGAGACATCGCGGAAAAAATAATATGTTGGAATATAAATGGTTTCTATAGGATTCTTTCGATATTTCCACTCCTCGAGCACATAAAGAACTACGAAATTTTTGCTCTACTTGAAACATGGTGCCTGAACAGGACTAACATAACACTAAAAGATTATCAAATTATCGAATTACCTGCCACCAAAGAATCTGGAAGGGGAAGAGGGTCAGGGGGTATGATTGTCGGTTTTAGGGAAGGCGGGCAATATAGATTAGACAGTTCAGAAAAGGATGGCACTTGGTTATCTATTTTCTTATCAACAAACACAAGAGCCCTCCAACATGTTATCTGTTTGATATTTGTATACCTTCCTCCAAACCAAATACAGCTGCATAACTTAGATAAACTGTCTACATACATTCAAAAGCAAATAGCAGATGGAAAGGAAATAATTTTACTTGGAGATTTAAACATCAGAACTGGGAAGTTGGGAGGACTACACAATCCACTTAATTTCCAGCTCCCTCTAACATCGGAAAGAAGGGCCAAAGATCATATAATATCATCTCTGTCTGATAAACTTCTTGATTTCCTGGAAGATAATTCTTTGACAATAGTTAATGGAAGATCTAGAGGGGATAAAGATGGAGATTTTACATACATATCTGAAAGAGGCTCTTCGACTATTGACTATTGCATACTCTCACAGGGTTCACTGCAAATTTCACTGGACTTCAAAGTCGATGACCAACTGTATTCTGACCACCACCCTTTGGTTTTAACGATAAAAGGCCAAAACTTCAATGAGAAAAAAACCAAACGGAAAGATTATAATATTACGAGATATAGATGGTCAGCCGAGGGACTCGCAATGTTTAAAATGAAACTGGAAGAATTGCGGGAAAAAAACATACCAGCCTCCGATGACCTTGTATACACTTTCAATCAGCGAATTTTGGAAGCAATGTCATCTGCAAAAATAACGTACTCAATTAAGGGCGGCCCCAGGAAATCTAAGCCGTGGTTTGATAAGGACTGCTATGATATGAAAAACTGGCAAAAGAAAGTCTGAAGAAATATCGTAAAACAAATAGAATGGAAGACAGGGAATGTTATGCTTCCTCCAGAAAGAAATATCTTGCTTTTTTGGATCTAAAAAGAAAAGGCTTTGATAATGAAAAACAGGAAATACTCAGAAATGCTAAAGACTCAAAGACCTTCTGGAAAACTATTGCGCTCTACAAAAGCACATATATAATCCAAGGAGAAATAGCTATACAGGACTGGCTGAACTTTTACCGCGAACTAATGACTACAGAGAAAAATTTGAGAATTTGTAATTTACTTAATGTGATTTCTCAGAACGATCCTATATTGGACACAGAGATAACCAATGCAGACATATACAAGGAGATAGCTGGTTTGAAGAGTAACAAGGCATGCGGGCCCGATGGCATCCCCAATGAAGTATTAAAAATACTCCCTGATTCGTACATACTGCTGTTGAAACAACTCTACAATAGTGTTATGACGACTGGAAAATACCCAGCAATTTGGACTAATTCCACTATACACCCAATCTTTAAAAATGGTTATAAGAACAGCCCCCTCCAACTACCGAGGTATTGCACTGATTAGCAATGTATCAAAGCTTTTCACATCAATCCTAAGATCACGACTGGAGGAATGGGTCGAGGGAAGAAGGGTTGTACCGGAAAACCAAGCGGGATTTAGAAAAGGAAGATCACTTATTGACCACATATTTACACTAACTACTTTAATCCAACTATCATTAAGAAAAAAGAGGGGAAAACTATATGTCTTTTTTGTCGATCTAAGAAAGGCATTTGATACTGTACCTCACTCAATACTTTGGAAAAAACTTTACAACCTAGGCATAAGTTACCAATTCATAAGTACGATCAGAAGTTACTACGAACAAGCAACTATAGCTATCAGATGGAAGGGATCATTCACGGAAAGTATTAAGATAAACTCGGGAGTCCTCCAGGGAGAACCACTTTCCCCACTGCTCTTTATATTATTTATCACGGACTTAATCGAAATTTATAATAATTCAGACCTGCTGAGTGTAAATTTGCCAGAATTTGGAGATATCCATTTATTGCTGTACGCCGACGACATATCAATTATAGGTGAGTCCAGGATGAACCTCCAAAAGAAGATCAAAATACTGAAAGAATATCTCGATGAGAACTTAATGACACTAAATGAGTCCAAGTCAAAGATTATGGTGTTCCGTAATGGAGGTAAACCCTCAAATAAGGATAGATGGTTCTGGAATGATAAACCCATAACAATAACTTCAAGATATACATACTTGGGATTCCCTCTGACACCAACAATAACAACTACTCACCCGGCAAATTACTTTAAAGGAAAAGCACTTACAGCAATTAACGCCACACACCCAATATTAATAAATCAAAAACAAAGTCAATAAATTTATCAACCAAACTCTTTGATACAATAGTGAGAGCTGTCCTGATGTATGCCGCTCCATTGTGGGCAACAGAGCATAAAGACTTATTGGATAGTATACAAGACATATTTATCCGTAGGTTCCTGAATCTGCCCAGATACACTCCAGGCTACATAATCAGATTAGAAACCGGTCGTATCTCATTGAGTGTAACAGCTTTAAAATTAACCCTGAAGTATTGGCTGCGGGTGTTGTATATGAGCAGTGACAGATTGCCGCGTATATGTTTTAATAGAACACGGGAACTGTCTAATGCCTCGGGCACACCCATCGGTTTCATTAAAAAGCTCACCAATCTGCTTAACAATAATGGATTCCCTGCACTTGTTTCCTGTGATGATCCTGAAACGCTGAGGAGCGCGATTACAGGGCTCTTAAAAACAGCGGCAGACCAATCTATACAAAACGACCTTACAAGAATGGATAAATCTAAGCTATACTCTCACTACAAAGACATTCACATATCTTTCATGACGGAGGGATACCTTTTAGGGGATTTTCTTTTCCCGGTTGTAAGACTACTCGCACAAGTTAGAATACTTTCAAGTTTTTTTAGAGAAAACCACACCAAGATGCTCTGCGGTGAGGACCCGATTTGTACCTTCTGTAATTCAAAACTAAAAAATGAAATCACCCACTATATTTTTGATTGCTCTGCTCTGAATGAAGAAAGAAGAACCCTTATGCTCAAAACTGGGCAACTCTGTGCTTCACTTCCATCAATAATTGACAATTAGACCCAGAATAAGTATATTGCTACGGCGTTTTATGGTTTCCACAAGTCCATATCTCAGAAGAAGGCCAAGTGACACTCACTCCTCACTTTCTTACTGCTACTCTTTTTGTGTTGTTTTTCTTGCTTCCCTCTTTCTCTTTCTTGTTTTTTTTCTTTTTCTTCTGTATATATCGTCATTTCCTTTGTCTCACTGCTTTTTTCTTATGCATACCTCTGGTGAATCCTGTATAGGGTCAGTGACCCTGAATAAAGGCTTTTTGTTGTTGTTGTTGTAAATAAATAAATAATGCCTTTATATTTTAAATAAAATTTATATTTTGGGATATAGCTACAAATTTCAAGACATGCCAATTGATTTTTTAAAATGTATCGCTTTTAAAGGAATTTATTTATTTTAACTATTGACAATAATAAGTGTAAAATATGTGCGTGTCGAAATGCAATAATTTTCTATGTGAGGAAAAAGTGGTGAATATAAATTATAAAAAGTGCCATTCTTAAAATATTTCTAAAATAGAAGTTATCCTCTCAAGTTATATAAAATTGAAAATAAAATAGTATATATAAATTGAATATATAGAGAAACAATTCAAGAATATAAAATAGCATATGATATAAAATATCAATTATTTTAATATTATATCTCTATATTTAAAACCAACATAAAAATATCGACAACCCTGCATATAACTAAACAAAATAGCCTGTAAACGTCTGCTATAAAATTATATATAATTTTAAGAATACATTTATTTTAATAATACACATTTTAAAATGAGGAAACCGAGTGGAAAGTTAAATAATTCTTCGGAATTCAACTTAGAAACTAATTCAAATCTCAAAAGTTTTTCAAATGATCTTTCAAGGATTTTAGAAGTTACTAACGAGAGCTTTAAAAAGTCGTTAGTTAATAAAAGGAAGAACATTGAGGAAACTACAAACGAAAAAATAAATTCTAGCATGAATTCGATAAATAAAAGAATGAAAACACAACGAGATGAAATGAAAATGTATGTTAAAAAATTTCAAGACGAACAAAATAAGTTTATTGAATCATGTGAAAATGATATTGAGAAATCGAAAAAGATAATGAAAAATTTTGAGAAATCATTCTCAACACAAAAGAAAATTCATAAGAAAATATATTCTAATTTATCCCAAAAGGTTGATGTGCTCTCACAAAATATGTCCAAATTTATAAAAGATTTTGAAGAACTAAATAAAAAGCAAGAAACAATGAAGAGTATTTCAAAAAATAATTTGAATAAAAAAATAACTTCACTTGGCAAAAAATTTTTGGAAGAAAACATTTAAAATTTGTCGCGGATTTTCTATTTTTTTAACCAATATATAAAAAATTATATTTTATACAAGTATACTTGTATATTATTAATAAAATAAAAAAATATAAAAATAAAATATTAATAATTATACTCATGTGCTGAATTAAAATACATACAGACTCCCAAAATATTTTGAATATATGCATTAATAAAAACATAAATATATATAATTACAAATAAATATATACATGTCAACAAATATCTAAAATAATAAAATGAATACAAGATTCATTCATGTTTGAATTTGGAATAAAAAAAAATCTTTTACTAACTGTTTCTCCTTATTATTTTATCAATATGATGCATTATCGCGCCATTTGTTATAAGAAATTGAAACTATTTTAGCCGCGCATAATTTTTTTTTTTTAATTAAAGCATTTTCTACTGCCCCCCCCCCCCCTTACTGCAATGATAAATTAATGGGAGGGCCCTGGTTCATCAGTGGTGAACCCTCCCTTTCGCTAAAGTGGCACCTCTCCCTTTAAAAATACATTGTTTTAATGCATTTTAAAGGGAGAGGTGCCATTTTTGGTACATAAATATCCTCCTCCATATAGATATTCAGAAATCATATATAGATTGTAAAGTGAAACCTCTCCTTTTGAAAATACATTGTTTTAATGCATTTTAAAGGGAGAGGTGCCATTTTTGGTACATAAATATCCTCCTCCATAAAGATATTCAGAAATCATATATAGATTGTAAGGTGAAACCTCTCCCTTTGAAAATACATTGTTTTAATGCATTTTTAAAGGGAGTGGTGCCTCTTACAAATGACAAATCATCTCGTATCTATATGTGATGTTATTTGATAGATGAATCTAGAGTTTGCTTATCCAGGGTCGAGATATACCTGGGTCAGACGATGGCTGGCAACTACATAACCCTAGCTCAGGGGGAACAAGACTGACTCAACAATGGCTGTTCTAGATGGCTCTTGTGCTATTGAAAACTACCTTGTTCAGTATTAGTCAGGGCAGTTCAGAAGTGAGCGCCCCAATCGATTTTTTTTTACCTCCAAAACTTGTCTATCTCAATACATTTCATCTCTTTAAATATTGTCGCGGAGATAAATAAAGCAAGGGCAAATTTGGGAATAATTAATTTATTATAAGGGGTATTTATAGGGAGAGAGAGGGTACAACTTACCCCAAGTTAAAGATAATCCTAATGAGCGGCGTCAGCCACCGTCCCGTTTTCCTTATTTACAGATCAGCTTCCGAGAATACCTCACACCTGTGGTCCCCCCCCCCCCCCCCGGGGTCCAGGAATGATTGACAGGTGTCCCATCTGGATGGAGCTTCTTGACAATATGTTTCTCCAACTCTCTATCTTTTGATGATCTTCACAAACACACAGACCTTATTCCTTTCCTATCTTTTCAAGACTTCTTCGTTCACACATGATCAACCCATCTTTATATAACTTCTCTCGTATATAAACTGTATAACATTCTTTTTATGTGATGCATTAATTAGCGCCATCTGTTAATAAGAAATTTTAACTATTTTAAACTGGCGAAACCGCTGGGAGGGTTCACTACTGATGAGCCAGGCCCTCCCATTAATTTTTCCATTGCAGTAAGGGCAGTAGAATTTATTTTATTTGTAAAAGAATCATACGCGTCTATAATAGTTTCGAATTTTCATAACAGATGGCGCGGTAATACATCATAATGTGATTATTTTTTAAAATAAATAAATTTTCTACTGCCCTTACTGCAATGATTAAATAATGGGAGGTCCTGGCTCATCAGTGGTGAACCCTCTCAGCAGTTTCGCCAGTTATATGTATTAACTAGCCGAATGACCCGGGCAACGCCCGTGTTTTACCCGATTGAATGTTTTGATTCAAATACTATTTGTTGCAATTCTAAATTGGCGCCTTAATTAATCGCATATGTTAGTTTTAATAAATATAGCCTACCGCCCGCCATGCGCGCGCACAGGGAAGTCACGTGCTCGCCGGCAGCCAACGGGCGCGCGCCGCCGGCAGTGGGGGGGCAAAGGTGGCGTGACCGTAGCCAACCAATAAAAGCAAACGGTGGCAGAGAAGGATGACGGATTAGGAAAGACGCTCGTAACTGTATATAGAATAATAATATTTCTGTAAATGACATACAACTTATAGAAAATAAAGAGTTCCAATTCTATTGATTACTTACACAATGGATTATACCATTTACAGAAGGATTGTATACAGTTCAAATATAGGAGTGTTAAGTCATACAGTTTCTATCTAAGGGAAGTTATATTAAGATGGGTTGTGACAGGATTAAAGACCCAAACATCTACTGTAGTTAATTGAGACAAGTTACCTTCCTGTCAATCAGGTAAAGTAGATTTATGATTCTAGGTGTTTGTTTGACTTATGGTCTCTTGAAAGTATGTAAATATGTGGGGTTTTATTGTAGAGGTTTTTGGATGGCTTATGTTTAATTCAAACATGGGCTCATGTTTAAAGTTTTAATTAAAGTTTTTTTTTATGACGTAATGAGACTTCTCTGCTATGTTTCTTAGAATCATAATTGTTGAAACTTTGTTCTTTTTATAGTTCTCAAAATTCATAAATTTATTTGGTCATATCTCCGCATGTTATTATGGGCCATAGGGTTAAATTGGACGAGGCATGAGCGATATCTCATTGGCGTAAATACTTTATACCGTCAAGAAAAAGCTGGTGGAGCTGTATTCTATCGAATATGATTGCCATTGAATGGACGCCATTGGCTGAATCTTGAAGGTCAAAACAAGTCAATGATTGCTGCAGAAGTTAAAATTCCGAAATTTATTTGGTCATTAGCAATAAATATGGGTCATAGAGTTGGCGAAGCATGAGCGGAATCTCATTCGCGTGGATTATTTATACCGTCAAGAAGAATCTTGTGGGGCAGTATGATAACGAATTGGATATCCATTGAATGGACGTCATCGGCTGGCTCTTGAAGGTTAAAACAAGTCAATGATTTCTGCAGAAATCAAAATTCCGAGATTTATTTGATAATCCGCAAGCAAATATAGGTCATAGAGTTGGCGAAGCATGAGTGAAATCTCATTCGCGTGGATTATTTATACCGTCAAGAAGAAGCTGGTAGAGCTATATTCATACGAATAAGATAACCAAGGAATTTTGTGCCATCGGCGAGCTCTTGAAGGTCAAAAAGCCATTGATCGCTGCAAAAGTCAAAATTCCGAATAGTTGTTAAATAATCAGCGAGCTAATATGGGCCATTGGTTAAAATTGGACGAAAGCATGAACATAATCTCTTTCGCGGGCCTTCTTTAAGCCCTCAGGAAGAAGCTGATGGGGCTGTATTCTAACAGAAAGATATTCATTGAATGGACGCCATCGGCTGCCTCTTGAAGGTCAAACAAGCCAATAATTGCTGCAGAAGATCTCTCCTTCCTCTCTCTGCTACCTGTCGCCATCTCCGCCTTCTTTCACGGCCGAACCTTCTTCTAATCCCACATCTCTACACCGCAACATGGATGGAAAGGAAATTCGAACAGTTTAGACAGAATCTAAAATGTCGGTAAGTTTTCTTGCCCACACCTGCTGCTCCATCAGAGACTCCCGCCAATTGCCATTCAAAATTGCAAAATTCAATATTCAGCAGGCTTTAGGCCAAAGTGATGGTCGCTGGGGTAGCAGAACCTCAGTAATCAGATGTTCAGTAGGGGATCTTGGGAATTGAGGGAATTTGGTTGTTCTTGTCGGTGGCTGGGGAGCTGGAGAAGGTCGTAGATGGTCTCAAGGTGACACAAGTACAACTGGATATAAATTACGCCTGCTCATAGACAACTGCATTCTTACAGGCAGTCTGCTATCTCAGCACTGATGTGAAAAAGCAAATCGCGGAGTTTGGAAAAGTCCAGATGACAGTATGCGCGGAGATTACAATGTGCGAGCGACAATGGAACGAAGATTTGCGAGATTCTGGTTCAGGAATTTTGTACAAAGTGTTGAGCGTTATGAAGTAGGATCCAGAAGGCGGAGTTTCAGCAGGGAATTTGGTTTCTGAGGGAAATGGTGGAGAGTACAGTTAGTAGAGGCCAGCAAGAGTCATGGGACTGGAATCTCTAAGCTCGGTGCCTAGCTGAGGGACAGAAGGAAGATTGGACCCCATGGATGGCCGGAAAGACAGTCGGTACACTTGGCAGAGTGCAATACGTTCAAGTATGGGTAGAAGCTGTCCCTCTCGAGTCCAGATTGGTTGTATTGGCATCAGGTGGCCTTAGCGATGGTACATGTAGCAGAACTGTGGCTGAAGCTTTAGCAGCGGTGGTCATGAGGACTCTGGCAGACCTTTCGAAGTGAATGATGACTTCATCCATCTACAGCCTGTAGAGAGAGTCCAGGATTCAGAATGTGGCAGGGTCCAGGAAGGCAGTAAATGACCCATTTGAAGAGGCTGAAGAGTGTGCGATCTGCAAAGTTCTGAAACCAGGATAGAGCAGCAAAGGCCGAAGTGGAGATGATGGTGGTAACAAGGGTGGAGTCCTAGTATTTCATCTTCAGCACAGAAGATGCAGATGCGATGGAGGAGCTCACGAGCTTCACGGAATTTGATGTTGAAGGTCAACGTGCTGTTGAGGGAAATCAGAGTAAGGGAATGATTTCGGGGTTGGTGATGGTAAAACCAGCTCTTTCATGGCGCGGAAAGAAACCCAGATTTTGGCAGGTATGATCTGTGCTTCGCAGACTGCCTTGAGAGAAGACACGGCGTTGTGTTTGGAATCCTGGAAGATTGCGTGTACCTCAAAATCAGGAACCTTGTTCAAAGAACGGCCCTGCTTGTATGGGGTGATGAGTTTGTTTGGACCAGTTGCTGTAGAGGTGTAGACTAGCTTGGTTGGGTCCTTGGAAGGTCTTGGAGGAGAGTTGTTTGGGAAATGGATTCCTTGAAACTCTCAGTGGATGAAGAGAAATCTGCCTGAGCCGACTTGTCCTTAGAGCTGATTCAGGTTGAATCACTTGGAATGCAGCAATGGCGGTGAAGGTCAGATGGTAGTAGCATCAGTGGTGTACACCATTCCAAGAAACTCCAACTTGAGCTCGCGTCGCCTTTCAGTCGATAAGGACAAGTCTTCCTTGAGCTGCTGGGTGAAATATCTGGCAAAGACACGGCAAGTGGATGTTGTTCCGACTCTTCATAGATGAAGATTGGATTCTTGTAGAGACGGGGAGCTGTTATAATCTACGGTGGAATTGTAGAGAGCAGTCAATGGCTGTGGCAACTGCATTTCGCATTGCGAGAATCAGCGTACTTAGAGCTACAGGAATTGTGGCCGTTTGGAAGAGTCGGTTTTAGGGGTGAAAGTCTTTGCGACCGTCCAATTGGTCAACGCAGTTGGCACTAATGACGGCGATGATCAGCCCGAAGAGATTGTCCAGTGAGATGGCGAAGAGAGCAGACGACAAGTAGATCTCCAGGCAGCAGACTTCCAGCTGCAGAAGGCGCAGGAGAGATCGGCAGCAGCGAGCTGTGGCTTGATTCCATCTTCAGGGATCAAGTTAATGACCCAAGTGTTAACACGGAAAAGAGAGGCGTTAGTGACTAGCGTAAGGCTTAAGGACCAGAAATTGTGGCCGCCAAAGGGATCAGAAGATGGTGGGAGGTTACAGACGACACAAGGAGCATCCACAAGAGAGATCAGCCGACGTGGCAGTCTACAGGAGATAGCTGGAACTCCGTGGCGCGGAATCTAGAGTCGGTGCAAGTAGTGTAACGTGCCTCGTGGCTAGAAGGATGGTACTTAGCGCAGAAGTTGGCTTATTGTGCCGTTGCGCATTTTCGTCCATAACGGGCAGTTCTAGCCATCGTGAACGTTGGAGTAGACATGAGAACAGCTGGCCGGGTGATGGATACACCTGGAAGATCTGTGGCCGAAGTCCCAGTAGTGGAAGCTGACGCAGACAGATTCCTCTCAGTATAAGATGGCGCCGTTGTGACGCTCGTTCTTTCGCGAGGTCTTAGAACCCTGATGATAGCTGTGTACATCTTAAGGATGGCTATGCAATTGTCGTTTGATGTGAAGAACTCCGAGTCTCCGGATCCTGATGCCAGAGAACGTATCTGTTGTGATTGAAATTCTGGATGATTGTGGAGTCCGTAGCCTCTTCCTCCACACGGCAAAGACAGGTTCTTGGGAGAATTTTCCTTCGTTTCCTTGGAAGTTGAGGTGTTCAGCCAGTTATCTGGAGAGAGGATGCACATGAGAGTAATGAACTCTGGGCTGAAAATGTGTGCAGGACTATCTTTCCTACAGAGTGTAGAGATACCCAGACCTTGTTTGGTTGGTGTGCGTAACGCAGAAAGCTTCAAGGATCTCCATGGGACTCGTGATGTGATTATCAGCCTCTACCGTAGCATGGGACAATGATGTAGACACGTGGTTGTGGAATGGAGTCCGCTTTGTAGCTATGGGCTGTGGTGTGTAGCCAGCAGTAGTGGTGTAGCCATTGGTGTGATGGCAAGACTTCATAAAGAGTGATACGTTGTTGACATCTGAAAAGATACCAGTGCCCGCTTTGAGGAAGACCTGGGTGTTGAGAAAGGTGTGGACAGTGACTTTTCTGAGTCGTTCAGCCTGCGAGGTGATGGCCACTTGCTCAGATGGTTTTCTAGGATAGTTCAGCGGGAGATACTTGAACGGCCGCGTCAAAGGTGCAGGTCTTAGGAATCAGATTCCTCGTACTCGCTTAGCATAAGCATGATATCATGGCGCTCGCAGGTAATGACCCGCAAATCTTGAGTCAACTTCAAGAATAAATCGTGTAGACGGATGAGAAGGCGTTCAACGGATGGTTCTAGGCTCCCCAGAGCACGAGTTGGTTGAGTGGTGTTGTCCTTGAGGATGTTGTTGGCAGCGATTTGAGAACCGTCTGGTTAAAGGTACGAGATGGGGGCACTGGTGACAGACGCGGAGGACATGTCGGGACTTGTGACTGGAGTTAAAGATTGGTGAAGGAGGAGGGTACGTTAGTTGTTGTCCCTGAGGTCCTTGGAACTGTGTAGAGGTGGATGTCCGAGTTGTGGGGGGAATGACCATAGATCCTTCCAGTAAGACGCGCAGAGGGAGTCGCTTGTGGAGCAGTTAATGTGGGTGGGGAGCTTACGCGCCAAAAAAAAAGTATGGTTGATTTTCACATCTCTACCCTAAAACTCATGTTTCAGCTATATTCAAAGCCCTAAAAGGCTTTTCAAATCAGACAGTTCGACCGCGGAGGAGGTTGGAGATGGCTAATTGCAGCAGTCTTCAGGCATCAAGACTCCTCAGGCATCAAAATCCATAGCGAGTTTACCATATTGTCCAATTTCTCCGAATCCATCCCCACAATCCATTCTGGCGGAACTTACTGAAAGGACCTATGGCCATCTCACCACTCTGGCAGACCACCCTACACAGTTCCAAGGACCTCAGGGACAACCTCTAGCGTACTCTCCTCCTTCACCAATCTTGCCTCGAGCAGCAAGTCCCTACATGTCCTACGTGCCTTCCACCAGTGCCCTTGTCTCGTACTTGGAACCAGGCGAAGTTCAAATTTCTGCCATCAACATCCTCACGGGCAAAACTGAAACCTTCAACCAGCTCGCAACTGGGTGAGCCTAGAGACCTGCCCAACCGTTGAACGACTTCTCACCAGTCAGCGCGATATATTCTTGAAGTTGACTCAAGATGCGTCGGCCATGTTACGCGAGCGTGAGATTTCATACTTATGCTGATCGAGTACAAGGAAGAGGAATCCTAAGACTTGTACCGTTGACGCGAATGTTTGAGAGTCTCCCAATGACCCATCCTAAAAAAAAACTATCTGAGCAAGTGGCTGTCACCTCGCGAACTGAAATCTCAGGGAGGCATGTCCAGACCTTCTCCACACCTTTCTCAGCATCCACAATAAGTGGGCACTGGTCTCCTTTCGAAGACGGTCAACAACGTTTCCTCTATTCCACTCATTATGAAGCCTCACCATCCCGACCAATGGCTGCACTGCACTTGCTCCCTACGCACCTCAACCCATAGCGACAAGTGGATCCCAGCTCACAACCACGTGCCTCCATTTGTGGTCTATGCTATGGTATAGGCTGAATATCGCAGCACGTCACAAATCCCCTGGATTTCCTTGAAGCTCTCCGCGTTACGTAGTACCGCCAAACAAGGTCTGGGTCTCTCTATACACTAGAGGAATGTTGGTTCTGTTCACACTTCCTGCCCAGAAATATTCATTCTTTAGTGCGACGCTTTTTCCAGAAAACTGGAAAAGCACCTCAAAGTCTGGGGAAATTAAAGGAAATTCTCCCAAGAATCTTTCTTTACCATATGAGGGAAGAAACTACGGAATCCACTAACATTCGGGTATTCCAATCACAACATAGAGGCGTTTTCTGGCATCAGGATCCTGAGACTCACCGTTCTTATCATCGAACGACACCTGAGCAGTCTTCCTTCAGATATACCCAGCTAGAGTCACGGCTCCAAGACTTCGCGGAGGTCATAGTGTCAACGGCGTCATCATGTGCCAAGAGGAATCTGCCTGCGTCAGCTCCCAAGCTGCGTCTTCGGCCCCTGCTCTTCCAGGTGCCCCAGCCACATGGCCACCTGCTTCACTGCGACTCCAACGAACACTAACGCTAGACCGGCCCATTAAAGACGAAAATGAGCCCGGCAATATATGCCAACTCCTGCATCAAGGACCATCCTTCTAACAGCGAGGCACGTTTCTCCACTTGCACGACCGCTAGATTTCACGCCATGAAGTTCCCACTCTTCTGTAGATTACCGCATCTGCTGATCTCTTTGGGGGAACGGATTTTTTTGTCACCTGAAGCTTTCCACCAGTTTCTGGCCTCTTTAGCTACCGCAAAACTGTTTCCTCAAGCTTCACGCTTGTAACCTCCACCCATCTTTTTCGTGGGCGCATTTGGGTCATAAACTAGATCCCTCGCCTCAAGCCATTGCTCACAGCTGCTTATCTCTCCTGCTCTCTTTGCAGTTTGAAGCTTGCTACCTAGAGATCTGCTTGCCATTAATGATCTTATCCAGCTCACTGGATATACTCTTAAGGCTAGTCCTCGCTGTCATTCTTGCCATCTTCGCTGGCCGAATTTGACGGTCGCAGAAGCTATCGCCCTGAAACCGCTGCTCTACGAAACGGCCACAATTAGTGTAGCTCAAAGTACTTTGATTCCCGAACTGCGAAGTGCGGCTCCCACAGCCACTAACTGCACGCTACAATTCTACCGTGGATTATAGCAGACCCCGTCTCTACAAGAATCCAATCGTCGTCTGTAATGGATAAAAATCCACTTACTTTGTCTTTGCCAGGCCTCCAAAACTCATCCTGCGGCTCAAGGAAAACTTGGCTATCACGATTAAACGGCGAGCCGACCTCATGTGGAACTTTTTGGACTGGTGTACACCACTGCTGCTATTGCTTCTCGACCCTTCACCACCATTGCTGAAATCCAAGAGATTCCAACTGAATCAGCTTTAAGAATAAGTCTGCTCAATTAATTCTTTCTTCATTCACTGAGATCTTCAATGAATTCAGTTCCTTAACAACTCTCCATCAAGAGATGCCTTCCAATGATCTAACAAGCTAACCTGCGCTTAACAGCAAATAATCCAACCATGCTCATCACCCATCACGAGCAGGACTGTTCTTTGAACTATGTCCCCGCTTCAGTGGTTGACGCAATCATCCAGAATTCTAACCCCAATGCCGATTCCTCCCTCATACTCCAGGCCTTCCACGAGTTACAGATCCAACCTTCTAATATCTGGGTCTTTATTCGCGCCAAATGAGATCTTGTTTTACCACCGCCATCCTCGAAACCATCTTCTTACTTTGATATTCTCTCATACGCGCGTATGCTGACCTCAAACCTCAAGTACCGCGAGGCTGGCGAGCTTTCCCGCTAACTTGCATCTTCCGTGATATTATGAAATACTGGACTCCAATCTCGCTACCGCCTTTCTCTCCATCCCGGCCTTTGCTGCTCTTTCTACAATCTGGACTTTCCAGATCGCACACTCTTCAGCCTCCTCTAATGGGTCTTTTACTGCTTTCCTGGAGACTGTCTCTGCCAACTTTTGAACCCTGGATTCTCTAGGAAGGCTGGAGATAGGTGAAATCATCTTCCACTTCTAAGAGTCCCAAATGCCTGCATGTGCCACCGCTGATGAGTCTTCGGCCACAATTATGCTAAAGGTACCATCGCAAAGACCGCCTGCTACCAATACAACCAATATGGATGCCGCTTCTGTCCATTATTTACATCATTCACTCAGCCAAGAGTATCGACACTCTTTCTGGCCATTCTTTGGGTCCAATCTTCCTCCTGTCCTTCAACTAGGTGTAGAGCCTTGAGATTCCATTCCCCATGACTCTTGCCAACCTCTACTGACTGTCTGACCCCCAATTCCCTCAGAAACCAAATTCCCTGCTGGAACTCCGTCTCCTGGATCCTACCTCACAGCGCCCAGCACCTTGCACAAAAAAACTGAACCAGAATATCGCATACCTTCGCTTAATTGTCGCTTGCACATCGTTGTCTCCGCGCATACTGTCATCTGGACTTTTTTAAACCCCGCCGAGATCGATTTTTCAAATCAGTGCTGAGGAAGAAGAGTGCCTGGAAACGAAGGCAGTTGTTATTGAAAAGACGTAATATATGTCCTACTGTACTTGTGTCGCCGTGAAATCTTCTACGACCTTCTCCAGCCCCCCAGCCACTTACTTGAATAACCCAATTCCCTCAATTCCCAAGATCCCCTACTGAACTTCTGCCTCCCGAATTTCTGCTACCCCAGTGTCCATCACTTTAGCCTAAAGCCTGCTGAAACTAAATCTTGCTACTTCAGTGTCCTTAGCCTAAAGTCCTATTTTAAAATTCTGCTCCCCAGCGCCCAATCACCCTGTTCTAAAGCCTGCTTTAATTGAATTCTTCTCCCCCATCGCCCAAAATACCTTGACCTAAAGCCGCTCCAACGGATTCCTGTTCCCCCAACGCCCATCCCTTTTCCTGTTCCCCCAACGCCCATCCCCTTGGCCTGATGTCCGTTGAAACTGAATACTGCTACCATAACGCCCAATCACCTTGGCCCAAAGCTCGCCTCAATTGAATCTTGTTCTCCCTGAGCCCATTACCTTGGCCTAAAGTCAGGAGAAACTGAATTACTTACAACAGCGCTCATTATTTTTCCTAAAGTCAATCAATATCAGATTGATTTCTAAAAAAAAAGTTGCTTCAATGACCACTTTTCTAGCATCTTGTAAGTACAAAGTCTGAACCTACTTTCTACATATACATTGTAGATATGTTTTATACTTATAGTAAGAGCAGTCCCTAATTACTCAGCATAATTACAATGGCCTTTATCATGTGCACTTGGGAGAAATTTTAGATAGTGATATGTAAACTTTGAGGAAATGTCGAAATAATTCCAAATGAAGTCTTGTAAGTGACACCTTCAGAAACATTTGGTATATAAAAGCTTGTGAAAATTCTATGAGTATTCTTTCATCACATTTGAGCCTTGCTTTGCTAATTTATTTTCTTATCAATCTAACTCTTGTAATCAATATCTCAATATATATATAAATGAATGTTTGTAGTCTGTTTGTATGTCCGGTATACAAATTCGCAGTAGTTCACTAATTCAAACAAAAATTTCCATACCTAGGTAAAAAAAAACGGGGAAGACGATAGGCTATTTTAAAAAATATATAAATATATAAATATATAAATATTTTTATACGGCCCACTGGACCATGTAACTATGGAATCATAAGTGCAAAAACAGACATCCCTAAAGGACTCCTTTAAAATATCTTCATGATTCTTTTTTAATAATATTCTTAAACATTTTTATTTTTTTTCATATTTATTTACTTTTCAATATAGAAAATAAGATAACATAAAAGGGATAAATTCATTTAATGGACCTCACTAAAAACTGCATTTCTAGCCGAGTGACCCGGGCAAAGCCCCAGGTTTACCCTAAAGGCCTGTGAATGGGCAGGATAACCATATGTGTGCCATTGCAAAGATCCTAAATCAATGTATAGAGCACTGGGGAAAATAGGTAAAGACCAAAAGTCAAAATAATAATAAATATTTTTTTAATGAACAAATAATACAAAAAATTCCTTTCAGGTGAGAAACTATAGGCATTGGTGAAAACTTTAAACAATTATATTGAAAAAAAAAATAAAAGAAAACAAATCTTAAAAGAAAATTCAATACAACACAACTGTTCGTGTTCGTTTAAAAAACAAAAAAAGGGTGATCGATTGAAAGGAAAAACAATGGGGGAAATAAATGCACATAAAACACAGTATAACAAAAGGTTTTATTTTAAAATTAAAAAGGGCTAAAAACTATTATACTTATATATATAAAGAATTATGGATAAAAAACAAGAAAAAAGGTTAAGCAAAATTATACTTATATATAAAGAATTATGCATAAAAAACAAGAAACAAGGTTAAGCAAAAAAAAGTAAAATTAACTAATCTTAGGGAAGGGAGATAAAAATAAGTGTCAGGGGGGTATCCAGCGTTGTGTTCACACAGTACCTCGAGTGGCAGCACCGTCGCTGGCTTAGCTTCCTCTTGGTCGCGGCTCGTGCGATGTCCAAAGCGTCCTTTACGTCCACGAGACTCTGCTTGTGGGATACTCCAAGACGTCCTTTCCGTCCACGAGACTCTGCTTGTGGGATACTCCAAGACGTCCTTTCCGTCCACGAGACTCTGCTTGTGGGATACTCCAAGACGTCCTTTCCGTCCACGAGACTCTGCTTGTGGGATACTCCAAGACGTCCTTTCCGTCCACAAGACGCTGCTTGTAGGATACTTCTCAGACGTCTTTCCGTCCACAAGACGCTGCTTGTAGGATATTTCTCAGGCGCGTCTGCTCCGCCTGGTCCGCTGCTGCTAACTAACTAAGAGAAAAAAAAAGAAGACGCCACATGGCGGGCTGTCCCGGGCCTGCAGAACAACCAAACAAATTCCAGACATCCACTTGACTTTTGCCTCCCCGGGCCATCTGGTGACCTTTGCCCTCGGTCGGTTCCAGCTGGGAGTTTCCCCGACCATGTCGATATCTTGCTCGTCTCCCTTCACCTAAGTCCTTCATTCTATGTACAAAGTAAAAGAACGGTAAAACAGTTTTAACATTCTCCCACAAAATTTTGCTCCGAAAGAAGCCAAAATTAAGTATAAGACAAAAGAGCATATATATACACAATACACACAAGAGTAGATATGCCTATTACATTACATAAAATACACATAAAAGAATACACATATTACACCCTTTTTTTTCCATACAGGTACTTTCACTAGTCCTTCGAGTCATACCTTGCAGGCTTTCTGATTACCCTACCATATCTACTTCTAGAGTCCCTGGATTCAGTATTGGGCCTATTTCCTAAAAATGCTTCAGATTGGGGTTCGGTATTTGAATTGTCCTTTTGAATCGTCTCAACATTGGAGGATATTTCAAGAGGGTGTAAGCGTTGTAGAGCCCTGATCAAGGTTCCTGTGGATGTTTTAACATGGGCCACTCTCACTATTCCATCTTTTCCTGGTATGAGATTTACTATTCGTCCTTTAGGCCAAAACATTCTTTTAAGATTTTCTTGCCCGATCAGTACAACGTCTCCTACTTTCAACTGTTTTCTATCAATATTTTCGGATTTCTGGATCAGCGCGCCTAAATATTCCTTTAAGAATCTCTGCTTCAATTCTCTCTTCAGTTGACCTAACTCTCTGTATCTAGTGTGCAACATTTCTGGCTTTAAATTTTCAAATTCAGGAAAGCTAGACTCTGGACCATTTTGTAAAAACTCATTAGGAGTTAACGGTTTTAGATCATTGTCGTCTTCAGAGACATAAGTGAGGGGTCGATTATTAATGATAGATTCGATTTCACAAAGGGCAGTCTGCAGTTGTACATATTTCAGCTTCCTGTGACCTAGCATCTTTATCAACATTTCCTTTATTGTCCTAACCATTCTTTCCCAAAATCCTCCCCACCAAGGAGCTGAAGGAGGGATAAAAATCCATTGTATCCTTTTAATTGAGGTTTCCCTTTCAATTCTAGTCCAATCCAATCTCTTGAATATTCTATTAAGTTTTGCGAAATTGGTGCCATTGTCGCTATATATTTTATCGGGGCGCCCTCTCCGACAAATAAACCTATGGAGGGCCATCATGAAGACTCCTGTCTCTAAACTCTTCACCAACTCCAGATGAATAGCGCGATAGACGGCGCAAGTAAAGGCGGCTACCCACACTTTCCCACCTTCTTTAAAATGAAGAGGGCCTAATAAATCAACTCCTGTAATTTGGAAGGGTTTGCCCAGTCCAATTCTGTTTTCTGGCAAAGCTGCCATTGGTCTTTGCAGAGACTTTTCTTTAAGTCTCTTGCAAGCAATGCACTTACTGATAATTTTCTTTATCGTTTTCCTTCCCCTGATTATCCAAAATTTCTCTCTCAGCTTTGATAAAATGAATTGCACGCCTACATGTCCATTCTTCAGGTGCACTTCCCATATAAGTTGCTCTACGAAGGGATGGTCGCCTGGTAGAATGATAGGAGTTTTAAATTCTTCTGGGACCTGTCCATGTAAAAGTTTGCTTTCTACACACCACAGTCCGTCAATGTTTTTTAATATTTTAAAACTCTTGGTTGCATTCGATTTCTCTATGGAGACTTTCTCCTGAATCATTCGGATAAGCTTTTTTTCTGCCAAGTCTAATTCTGAAACTTTCAAAGGTCCTGTTTCAGTTGACTGTTTTTTAAGTTTCCCTAAAAATCTTAAAACATAGTACATTACCCTGATGTTGAGAGAGTAATTAGACCTTCTTGTCAGTATTCAGTCTTTATAATCGATGTTCAAATTAATGTTGGTTTTCATAATGTTTTCTTCAACATTTATTTCTTTTGGATTTATCGAGAACTCTGAATTGGGCCAGAATTCTTTAGGTTTTTTCAACCATTCGGGGCCCTCCCACCATCTGCTTTGCACAAACTGGCTTGGAGGGCAACCTCGAGACAGAAGATCGGCCGGGTTCAACTGACTAGGAACGAACCTCCAATCGTTCAAATTGGTAGTGGCCTGTATTTCTCTGACTCGGTTTCTCACGAAAACTCTCCACTCAATTTCTCTCTTTATCCAACTTAGCGCGGTAGTAGAGTCAGACCAAAGAGTTGTTTCACATTTTCTCTTCAAGGCAGCTTGGATTGCATTGGCTAGTCTAGCTCCTAGTACCATGGCCATTAATTCCAAGCGAGGGATCGTAATACTCTTCATAGGAGCTAATCTGACTTTGCTCCAAATCAAAGTTAGAGTATTTTCTCGTCCCGTTTCGCTCCTTAAATAGGCTACAGCTCCATAGCCTATTTGACTAGCGTCACAAAAGATATGAACTTCTGTAGGGAAAATGAGATCATTCCACATATATCTCGGTATCTTTATTAACTCTATGAATTTTATTTGATCCAACCAGGTTCGAAATTCCTGGGCCATACTTTCGGGTAGAGGTGTATCCCAACCTAGTTTCAGCCTCCATGATCGCTGCAGTAACAACTTTGGTGGCAAGAATACTGGAGCGCAAAATCCAAGTGGATCAAATATCCGCTGAACCATGGACAGTACCAGCCTTTTCGTTAATTTGGGTTGAAGACTCAAATTGTCAGGGAGTTCGCATTTTAATGAATCTTCCATTTTATTCCAAACAACACCCAATATTTTTGTACAAGTCCCCTTTTCAGGGTTTTCCTCCAGAGAATATTCCCACTCTCGTAAGTCCATTTTAGCCCTGTCCATAATTTCAATTGCGGCCTTTTGAAATTCCTGCACTTCCTGCTTTGTTTCTGTTGGAATAGCGATCAAAATATTGGCATGGAGCATTGGAGGATCGACCAATCAACGGCCGCGGTGGCGCTGCGGTCGACGTCAAGATATTTAGTCTTTGTCCCTCGCCTTCCTATATATACTTGCCTTTAAAATGTTGCTACTTTAACATCTTGTTTTAAGTTACTTTGTTTAATAAATAATCTTTTTATTCCTTGATTCAATTTCAAACTTCAACAGGTTATGGGCCCAGCACGCTTCCACTGCGCCTAAAAGGATTTACCGCCAGCAGTGAGTAAGCCTTTGTTTTGCTCGAAGTTTAGGCGTCAACCGCCAACCATAACCCTAGTTTCTTTTTGTCGTTGGCCGATTCCAAGACAAAGAAGATGAGCGAAGATTGTCTTTCAAGGATTAAAGTTTTTAATGGTGAAAACTTTTCACTATGGAAATTCCAATTCAGGCTTCTTTTGGAACAACAAAAATTACTAGAATTATTGGAAGGTTTAGAAATAAAGCCGAATGTTGTTTCCTCCGACAGTAACTCTGAAAGTTCACTACAGAATTGGAAATCAAAGGACGTTAAGGCAAGGATGTTATTACAATAGGCAATCGAATTAAGGTTTCTTCAGCCCCTGATGAACTGTACTTCCGCTTCACAAATGTGGCAGAAATTACTTGCTATTCATGAACAAAAATCCGAATTTACTATTGGCCTACTTTGGCAACAATTCTTCGATGCACGATTGACATCGGAAACAATAAGTGATTACATAGCAAAAATTGAAAATATTTCTGCACAAATTTCACAAATGGGCGGAACCATAACGGAAGATCAAAAGGTAGCAAAAATTTTAAATACTTTGCCTTCGAGTATGCGCTACTTTGTTGCAGCGTGGGAATCGTTAGATCCGAAAGCTCAAACTCTTAACAATTTAACTGCAAGACTTTTGATTGAAGAAACAAGGAATCAACAAAGCGGTTCTTCTAAACAAGATGAGGCCTTATTACACAGGCAAGCACGAACTAAGCCTAAAGATACACAACGTTCTTTTCAAGATGCCAAGAAGAACACTAAATGCCACTATTGTCACAAAATTGGACATTGGAGCCGCGAATGTAGAAAAATATTAGCTAATGAGAAAAATAAATCCAAAAATCTTCATGATTCAAAAGGAAGTTCAAGTGATTATGGACTTATTTTGTGCGATAATCAAGTAGAGCCCAATGATATTTGGTATGCTGACAGCGGTGCAAGCTGCAGCATGACATTTCGACGAGAGTGGTTCAAGACCTACACGCCGTTCACCAGTGATCATCCAATCTACTTGGGAGACAACTCGACACTACTTGCAGAAGGCATGGGAGACATCGAGATTCAAGCCTACGTCGACGGTGGATGGTACAATACGTACATAAGAAATGTGCTCTACTCGCCGCAACTAAAGAAAAATTTGTATAGCCTTTCTACGTCCACAAGAAGAGGATTCAACGTCATTATCAAACATGACAAGCTACAGATCTTCATGAATAATGACCTAAAAGCCGTAGGAGTGCGTCATGACGACCTCTACAGGATGCTTTTCAAGGTTACGTCATCATCACAAGGATACATCACCAGCGAGAACAAGCTTCAGTTGTGGCACGAGAAACTTGCGCATCTTCCAGTTGCTACACTTCGAGAGATGGCGACCAAAGGATTGGTGGATGGTCTGCAGCCTCAAGATTTAGAGGGAGAATTTTTCTTCTGTGAAGGATGCCAACTTGGACAAGCCCATAGAAAGTCGTGCTATCCCTCAGATGGCAAAAACTACCAGCTAGGTGAGTTTATTTATGCTGATATTTGTGGCCCAATGCAGACTCAATCATTAAGTAAATATCTGTATTTCTGCTTATTTAAATATTACTTTAGTGGTTATCGCCATATTTATTTTATTAAAAACAAATCAGATGTGCTAGATATATTCAACAAACAAAACAAACAACAAAAAAGCCTTTATTTAGGGTCACTGACCCTATACAGGATTCACCAGAGGTATGCATAAGAACAAAGCAGTGAGACAAAGGAAATAACGATATATACAGAGTAAAAAGAGAAAGAGAAAAAAAAATAAAAAAAATAAGAAAAGGAAAAAAATAATAATAATAAAAGAGGGAAGCAAGAAATCAACACAAAAAGAGTAGCAGTAAGAAAGTGAGGAGTGAGTATCACTTGGCCTTCTTCTGAGATATGGACTTGTGGAAACCATAAAACGCCGTAGCAATATACTTATTCTGGGTCATATTGTCAATTATTGATGGAAGTGAAGCACAGAGTTGCCCAGTTTTGAGCATAAGGGTTCTTCTTTCTTCTTTCAGAGCAGAGCAATCAAAAATATAGTGAGTGATTTCATTTTGTAGTTTTGAATTACAGAAGGTACAAGTCGGGTCCTCACCGCAGAGCATCTTGGTGTGGTTTTCTCTAAAAAAACTTGAAAGTATTCTAACTTGTGCGAGTAGTCTTACAACCGGGAAAGGAAAATCCCCTAAAAGGTATCCCTCCGTCATGAAAGATATGTGAATGTCTTTGTAGTGAGAGTATAGCTTAGATTTATCCATTCTTGTAAGGTCGTTTTGTATAGATTGGTCTGCCGCTGTTTTTAAGAGCCCTGTAATCGCGCTCCTCAGCGTTTCAGGGTCATCACAGGAAACAAGTGCAGGGGATCCATTATCGATAAGCAGATTAGTGAGCTTTTTAATGAAACCGATGGGTGTGCCCGAAGCATTAGAGAGTTCCCGTGTTCTATTAAAACATATACGTGGCAATCTGTCACTGCTCATATTCAACACCCGCAGCCAATACTTCAGGGTTAATTTTAAGGCTGTTACACTCAATGAGATACGACCGGTTTCTAATCTGATTAGGTAACCTGGAGTGTATCTGGGCAGATTCAGGAACCTACGGATAAATATGTCTTGTATATTGTCCAGTAAGTCTTTATGCTCTGTTGCCCATAATGGAGCGGCATACATCAGGACAGCTCTCACTATTGTATCAAAGAGTTTGATTGATAAATTTATTGACTTTGCTTTTGATTTTATTAATATTGGGTGTGTGGCGTTAATTGCTGTAAGTGCTTTTCCTTTAAAGTAATTTGCCGGGTGAGTAGTTGTTATTGTTGGTGTCAGAGGGAATCCCAAGTATGTATATCTTGAAGTTATTGCTATGGGTTTATCATTCCAGAACCATCTATCCTTATTTGAGGGTTTACCTCCATTACGGAACACCATAATCTTTGACTTGGACTCATTTAGTGTCATTAAGTTCTCATCGAGATATTCTTTCAGTATTTTGATCTTCTTTTGGAGGTTTATCCTGGACTCACCTATAATTGCTATGTCGTCGGCGTACAGCAATAAATGGATATCTCCAAATTCTGGCAAATTTACACTCGGCAGGTCTGAGTTATTATAAATTTCGATTAAGTCCGTGATAAATAATATAAATAGCAGTGGGGAAAGTGGTTCTCCCTGGAGGACTCCCGAGTTTATCTTAATACTTTCCGTAAATGATCCCTTCCATCTGATAGCTATAGTTGCTTGTTCGTAGTAACTTTTGATCGTACTTATGAATTGGTAACTTATGCCTAGGTTGTAAAGTTTTTTCCAAAGTAGTGAGTGGGGTACAGTATCAAATGCCTTCCTTAGATCGACAAAAAAGACATATAGTTTTCCCCTCTTTTTTCTTAATGATAGTTGGATTAAAGTAGTTAGTGTAAATATGTGGTCAATACATGATCTTTCTTTTCTAAATCCCGCTTGGTTTTCGGGTATAACCCTTCTTCCTTCGACCCATTCCTCCAGTCGTGATCTTAGGATTGATGTGAAAAGCTTTGATACATTGCTAATCAGTGCAATACCTCGGTAGTTGGAGGGGCTGTTCTTATAACCATTTTTAAAGATTGGGTGTATAGTGGAATTAGTCCAAATTGCTGGGTATTTTCCAGTCGTCATAACACTATTGTAGAGTTGTTTCAACAGCAGTATGTACGAATCAGGGAGTGTTTTTAATACTTCATTGGGGATGCCATCGGGCCCGCATGCCTTGTTACTCCTCAAACCAGCTATCTCCTTGTATATGTCTGCATTGGTTATCTCTGAGTCCAATATAGGATCGTTCTGAGAAATCACATTATGTAAATTACAAATTCTCAAATTTTTCTCTGTAGTCATTAGTTCGCGGTAAAAGTTCAGCCAGTCCTGTATAGATATTTCTCCTTGGATTATAGATGTGCTTTTGTAGAGCGCAATAGTTTTCCAGAAGGTCTTTGAGTCTTTAGCATTTCTGAGTATTTCCTGTTTTTCATTATCAAAGCCTTTCCTTTTTAGATCCAATAAAGCGAGATATTTCTTTCTGGAAGAAGCATAACATTCTCTGTCTTCCAATCTATTTGTTTTACGATATTTCTTCAGACTTTCTTTTGCCAGTTTTTTCATATCATAGCAGTCCTTATCGAACCACGGCTTAGATTTCCTGGGGCCGCCCTTAATTGAGTAGGTTATTTTTGCAGATGACATTGCTTCCAAAATTCGCTGATTGAAAGTGTATACAAGGTCATCGGAGGCTGGTATGTTTTTTTCCCGCAATTCTTCCAGTTTCATTTTAAACATTGCGAGTCCATCGGCTGACCATCTATATCTCGTAATATTATAATCTTCCCGTTTGGTTTTTTTCTCATTGAAGTTTTGGCCTTTTATCGTTAAAACCAAAGGATGGTGGTCTGAGTACAGTTGGTCATCGACTTTGAAGTCCAGTAAAATTTGTAGTGAACCCTGTGAGAGTATGCAATAGTCAATAGTTGAAGAGCCTCTTTCGGATATGTATGTAAAATCTCCATCTTTATCACCTCTAGATCTTCCATTAACTATTGTCAAAGAATTATCTTCCAGGAAATCAAGAAGTTTATTAGACAGAGATGATATTATATGATCTTTAGCCCTTCTTTCCGATGTTAGGGGGAGCTGGAAATTAAGTGGATTGTGTAGTCCTCCCAACTTCCCAGTTCTGATGTTTAAATCTCCAAGTAAAATAATTTCTTTTCCATCTGCTATTTGCTTTTGAATGTATGTAAACAGCTTATCTAAGTTATGCAGCTGTATTTGGTTTGGAGGAAGGTATACAAATATTAAACAGATAACATGTTGGGGGGCTCTTGTGTTTGTTGATAAGAAAATAGATAACCAAGTGCCATCCTTTTCAGAACTCTCTACTCTATATTTCCCGCCTTCCCTAAAACCGACAATTATACCCCCTGACCCTCTTCCCCTTCCAGATTCTTTGGTGGCAGGTAATTCGATAATTCGATAATCTTTTAGTGTTATGTTAGTCCTGTTCAGGCACCATGTTTCAAGTAGAGCAAAAATTTCGTAGTTCTTTATGTGCTCGAGGAGTGGAAATATCGAAAGGATCCTATAGAAACCATTTATATTCCAACATATTATTTTTTCGGCGATGTCTCGCGAATTTTCAGAAAAATTTGCATTGTCATCGTCTTGAGAATCATATTTACATGTATTTATGTCGTAGTAACTTTCCGTTATTTGATTATGGGGCGGAGAATTAATTTGTGATTTTGATGTCGTATTTCTTCTATTTACACAATTGTTTCTACAAGGTTTTTGCTATATAGCAACTCCTGTGCTATCAACAACTTGGCCATTCATCACTTTACAGACTTTATCATTTACCAAAAGCTTGTTATCTCTCAACTTCGATTTTATTCCCCTTTCACCCAATTCTTTCCTTTTTGCAATTAGGATGCGTCGTTGCTCTCTAACATTTTTACTATAATCTTTACTTATCGAAATTTTAGTATCTCTGAGTTTGTAGGCATTTTTAAATATTTTTGCTCTATCAGCATAATCAGGCACCACAACAAGAACTGGTGCATTGGATCCGCGTGAAAGTCGGTGACATTTTGTTATTTTTAAATCATCTCCGATTTCCATTTTATCTCTAATTATGTTTTGAATCTTTAAGTTGCAATCTGCCTGATTTTCGTCACCCTCCCTCTCAATACCATAGAACACTAGATTGGGCTCACGCAGTCTCGTCTCAAAAAATTCGACTCTAGCCTCCAGTTCATTTACCTTTAACGAATTACATGAAGCCAGTTTTTCGGTAGCCTGTTGAGACTCTATACATTTGGTTAGCTTCTCCTCTATATTGCAGAATCGCTTATCCCAATCGTCCATTCGAGTCTCTATTTTGGTAAGTCTGATGTCAATTCTCTCTCCTAGACTCTTTATTTCCGTCGCCATGTTCAAGATTAGCATTTTTAGCTCGCCATCTATTGATTCTCTCTCTCCTGAGTGTACTGACGCAGTCAAAGTAGTTTGCTTTTTGGTTGGGGGGCCTGGGTTTTGTTCAATGCCTGAGATAAATAATAGAGCCAGAATGATACATAGCAGTCTTTTTTGGTTACCAGATATATTCCCAGATGGTAAGTTTATATTTAGGCCACATTGTCTATCATTATCCCTTCGTACTGAGTTTTTTGCATAGTGCGTTACCTTGAGTAAATTTGCATATTTATTGTTGCATAACACGAGTACTAAGAGTGACAGTATTATCCCTTTCATAGTATAATGCTAGATATATTCAAAGAATATGCTACTCTAATCTATACTCAAACTGGAAATAAGATAAAAGTTCTTAGGACTGATAATGCGCTAGAATTCAAAAGCGATAATTTTGCAGATTTATGTAAAAGATTTGGGATAATTCACGAGTTCACTGCACCTTATGTGCACGAACAGATAGGACGTATAGAAAGAGACAATCGTACGATTGTGGAAGCAGCCAGGTCCATGCTAAATTCACGAAATCTTCCAGGATTTTTTTGGGCTGAGGCATGTAACACAGCAACTCATATTCTAAATAGAAGTGCGACTAAGCAAACCCCTGGAACGACACCTTATGAACTTTTCTTTGGCACAAAGCCTAATGTAGCTAACTATAAAATATTTGGCTGTAATGCTTATATGCATATTCCCAAAGAAAACCGTAAAAAGTGGGATAATAAATCGATAAAACTTATGTTTTTAGGTTATGAGAATACAAACAAAAATTTTAGATTATGGGATTGGAAAACTAGAAAAATAAGAATTTCTAAAGATGTTACATTCGATGAGAAAGCTACTACACATTCAGATAGAGAATCTACCAAACCGAAAGAAATAATATTTCAGATTAACAGCGCTCCGGATGAATCACCAGTTGCAACAACAAACATCCCAGTGCAGGAAATGCTGCCAGTATCCGATATCAGTTCGCATCCAATGATAACACGCTCTAAAGTTTCGAATAGCCAATGTAACTTTGCGCTCGCTGATGAACCCAGTAACTATATAGATGCAATAACGAGTTCAGATTCAGAAAGATGGAAATTAGCCATGGATGAAGAGATTGATGCATTAAATAAAAATAAAACATGGACTTTAGAACGTTTGGCAGATGGTCATAAACCTATCGGTTGTAAATGGGTTTATAAAATTAAAACGGAGTCCGATGGTACAATTCAATGGTTCAAAGCCAGATTAGTTGCAAAAGGCTATTCTCAAATAAAAAATGTTGACTATTTCGATACGTTTAGCCCAGTAGTCAGGTATAATTCGTTACGCATTCTTTTATCACACGCTGCTTCTGAAAGGATGTTTCTTAAGCAATTCGATGTAAAGACAGCTTTTCTCAATGGCGAATTAGAGGAACTTGTTTATCTTGAACAACCAGAAGGCTACAAGAGAGATGATAATAGCTGCTATAGATTACATAAAAGTCTGTATGGTCTAAAACAATCTTCTAGAAATTGGAATAAGAAATTTACCAATTTTTTGTATAGCCATAATTTCAAAACATCAGACGCCGACCCGTGCATTTTCATTGGAACACACAATGATTCAAATGTTATCTTAGCTCTCTATGTTGATGATGGAATTATTCTATCTAAAGATAAAGAGGCAATAGCTATTATAATGGATGAGTTAGAACACGCATTTGATATTACATCTGGAAGTGTTAACTTTTTTGTTGGGCTACAAATAGAGCAGTCAGAAGATAGGGCAAGTATTTTCATTCACCAGTCATCATATATTGACAAAATTTTGAGTAAATTTAATATGGCTGACTGTATTCCTGCTTCGGTGCCTATGGATCCTTCTGTCATCTTAACAAAGCAGGACTGTCCTACTCCAGAACAAAAGGAAAAGATGCCTAAATTCCCTTTTCGAGAAGCTGTTGGATCCCTTATGTTTGCATCATGTGTTTCACGTCCAGATATCACTTATGCAGTTTCACAAGTGAGTAAATTCCTAGAATATCCAGGACCTGCACATTGTACAACAGTGAAGAATATTTTCCGTTATCTGAAAGGCACTCCACACATGGGAATTCTCTTCACTGGACAAGACCAACTTGTTGGCTACTCTGATAGTGTTTTTGCCCGTGATGTTGACTCCAGAAAAAGTACGACTGGTTATGCCTTCATGATGAACGGAGGAACTGTTTCTTGGGCAAGCCAACGACAACCAATTATCGCACTTTCAACCACCGAAAGTGAATACATCGCTGCCTGCAGTGCTGCTAAGGAATTGATTTGGATCAGAAGACTTCTACAGGGCATCGGCTGTGATATTACTAAAGAAACTGAACTTTATATCGACAACCAAGCAGCAATAAAACTTGTTGAAAATCCAGTATTCCACAAACGAACGAAACATATTGATGTTCGCTACCACTTCATCAGATCCAAACATGAAGAAGGTGAACTTAAAGTGCATCATGTTTGCAGCTCAGAACAGCTAGCTGATATACTGACTAAACCTCTTCCACGAAACCAATTCCACTACTTAAGAGGTCTACTGAACATTTTGGATCGAGAGGGAGTGTTGGAATAGCGATCAAAATATTGGCATGGAGCATTGGAGGATCGACCAATCAACGGCCGCGGTGGCGCTGCGGTCGACGTCAAGATATTTAGTCTTTGTCCCTCGCCTTCCTATATATACTTGCCTTTAAAATGTTGCTACTTTAACATCTTGTTTTAAGTTACTTTGTTTAATAAATAATATTTTTATTCCTTGATTCAATCTCAAACTTCAACAGTTTCCAGCGAGGTAATACAATTGTCCATGTAGAAGGATTGAGCTAAAATCTTTGCCCATTGAACAAGTGGGCCTCTTATTGATTGAAGATGGTATTCTATTACGGCGTTCAGCACAAAAGGACTACAGTTTAAGCCAAATACAAGTCTCTTATGCCTGTAAGCTATTAGTTCTCTATCGCTCTCCTTTTCCCACCAAAGGAATCTAAGGTAGTTCCGTTCAGATTCTTCAATCGCCACCATCTGGAATGCTTTTCTTATATCTGCCGTGACTCCAAATTTATTTTCGCGAAATCTTATCATCATTTCAGGGATTCTTTCCAATAAATTCGGTCCCTTTTCTAAACATTGATTCAAAGATAGTCCATTATGACCTAGACAAGAAGCATCGAAAACCGGACGTATGGGCGTCGTTTTAGATTCCATCTTGTACACAGGGCGGTGAGGTAAATAGTAGCCTCTTCTCTCGAGAGGATTTTCCTCGACTCTTTCAATGAGTCCTTCAGTCAGCCAGTCTCTAAAGATCTGACTATATTCGGTCAACTTATTCTGTGAGGTCATTTTCTTAGTGCTTATATCTAACCTTTTTATCGCTATGTCAAGATTGCTGGGGATTGACTCCTTTTCTACCTTCCAAGGTAGACCTACAGAATATCTCTGATCACTTTGTCTTTGAATTTTTGTTATAAACTTTTCTTTTATTTCCTGGTATCTGGTCTCTTTGGAGCAAGTTTCACAGGATCCCTAATGCCTAGTACTTCTAGATCCCACAAATCCTTTAAATCGCATCGCGTTGTTAGCAGATTCAAAGTCTGCTGCACATTGTCATTGCTATCAATAATTGGCGAATTGCCCATTAGTGTCCAACCTAATTTCGTTTCCACCGCAGTTAAATCTGCTTCAACTTGAACTATTTTTCCTGTCAAAATCATACCTAGATAGTTAGCACCAATCAATATGTCAATCTCTTGTCCTTTAAAATTGTCCTGGGACAATATTATGCCCTTAATCTTCAATTTTTCTAACCAGTCTCCTTTTGGCAAAGGTGGTATGGCGTCGCAAATTTTACGTTGATCCAGCGCCTCAATATGGATCACATCTCTTTTATTACCTAAATTCTCTAATTCTAACATAAATTTACCGTGCTTTTCTTCACCAATCTTATTACCTCCAAAAAGACTTTTAGCTATGGTTATTTCGCCTTTTCTTTCTATTCCTATACTCCAGACTAACGACTGTTTGATATACGAAAACTGACTTCCACTGTCGAGGAGAATTCTAACCCTTCTAGAGGCATTTGGGCCTCTTAACAGTGCTACCGTTGTCATCAGCAAGACCTGACCGGTGCAGGCTTGACTAGAAAGCGATGCAATGGGTTCAGGTGCATTTTCCTTTAGATTTTCTCTTCCTGGTTTCGTTAACCGGTTAGAAGAATTTCCTTCACATAAAACTTCCAAGTGGTTTCTCCCACAGTTTTTGCACTCCAATTGTTCTCGGCACTGACTCTGTATGTGTCCCTTTCTTAAGCATTTGAAACATAGATGGGCACTACGTATTTTATCATTTCTCTCTCCCGGAGACATTTTCATTATGGAGCGGCATTGATGACTCGCATGATTTGTTCTTTCACAAAAGAAGCATTTTATATTAGTTCGCCCTCCAAACAAACTAGACACAGTGGCGGGTCTGAAATTGCTCCTTGTTCTGGTCCCATCATTGTAAGACCTTTTATAGGGTTCCTCCTGCTTAAAGCCTTTTTCCACAAATTTCAGCCGTTGAGCACTCCTTACTTCGGCTTTTAGAAAGTCCAATAATAACCTGAGCCTTTCTTGAGCTCCTCCAACCCCTTTATCTGACTCTTCCCGTTTTGCTAACTCCAGACCATAACCCGAAGAAGGATGCCTGTGCCATATTTTCAAAATATCCGAAGGTAATGAAGACTCGACAAGAGGGTATAAAAAAATACCCGACAACTGGGGATCAATGCCCAATGTCTCTAACGACCGGAGGTAACTGCTCAGTTCGTCGTACAGACTGCTTAAATTTCTATTTTCTTTCTTTACATTAGATATAACCGAATTCAATAGACGTCTGACATATAGTTCTGTCAGTATATTCGGGTCACCGAATCGCTCCTGTTGGGCTTGTACTGCCAAAACATAGTTGGCGCCTGTAACGGGATAGCTTGCTACAACACGATAGGCTTCTGAATTTGGTACAATTGCTTGACGCAAATATAAAAACCGGTCGCTATCGGATAAATTCTTATTTTCGTGAATTTTCGAAAACTGCGCCCACCAAGGCAACCAACCTTCCAGAGAGCCATCATAGCTTTTTAGGGCTAACTCTGGTAATTTCACATTTATTACAGTGTCCTCGCTAGCAATCGGGATTGTTTCTTCTTTATCGGGATTCCGTAATACACTGACTTTCTGTTGAATATCAAACTTTTCCTCTTCATATTTATCGCATTCTTGCCATTCCCTATCAATACTTTCCTCTGTAATCCCTTCTTTCACTACCAATAAAGCCTGATATTTTTCGTTTAGATCTACAAGTTTCGTGTAATAAGACTCTAGTCTATTAAACTTAGAATAAATATCATTCCTATCAATTTGAGACTTTTCAAATTCTCCATTTATTTCATTAATAATTCTAGTGAAAGTACCTCTTATGGCTTTTCTGCGCTTTTTAATTGCATCCATTTCCTCCATATCTCCTTTAAATCGATCACGTCCGGCTCACCAAAATGTTCGTGTTCGTTTAAAAAACAAAAAAAGGGTGATCGATTGAAAGGAAAAACAATGGGGGAAATAAATGCACATAAAACACAGTATAACAAAAGGTTTTATTTTAAAATTAAAAAGGGCTAAAAACTATTATACTTATATATATAAAGAATTATGGATAAAAAACAAGAAAAAAGGTTAAGCAAAATTATACTTATATATAAAGAATTATGCATAAAAAACAAGAAACAAGGTTAAGCAAAAAAAAGTAAAATTAACTAATCTTAGGGATGGGAGATAAAAATAAGTGTCAGGGGGGTATCCAGCGTTGTGTTCACACAGTACCTCGAGTGGCAGCACCGTCGCTGGCTTAGCTTCCTCTTGGTCGCGGCTCGTGCGATGTCCAAAGCGTCCTTTACGTCCACGAGACTCTGCTTGTGGGATACTCCAAGACGTCCTTTCCGTCCACGAGACTCTGCTTGTGGGATACTCCAAGACGTCCTTTCCGTCCACGAGACTCTGCTTGTGGGATACTCCAAGACGTCCTTTCCGTCCACGAGACTCTGCTTGTGGGATACTCCAAGACGTCCTTTCCGTCCACAAGACGCTGCTTGTAGGATACTTCTCAGACGTCTTTCCGTCCACAAGACGCTGCTTGTAGGATATTTCTCAGGCGCGTCTGCTCCGCCTGGTCCGCTGCTGCTAACTAACTAAGAGAAAAAAAAAGAAGACGCCACATGGCGGGCTGTCCCGGGCCTGCAGAACAACCAAACAAATTCCAGACATCCACTTGACTTTTGCCTCCCCGGGCCATCTGGTGACCTTTGCCCTCGGTCGGTTCCAGCTGGGAGTTTCCCCGACCATGTCGATATCTTGCTCCTCTCCCTTCACCTAAGTCCTTCATTCTATGTACAAAGTAAAAGAACGGTAAAACAGTTTTAACAACAACTATATAGCAAATATAGCCATAATTTCTAGCCGAGTGACCCGGCAACGCCCCGGGTTTACCCTAAAAACATGTGAAGCGCTAGATAACCATATGTGTGCCATTGCAAAGATCCTGAATCAATGTATAGAGCACTGGGGAAAATAGGTAAATAAAGACTAAAAATCAAAATACTTAATTATAAATATTTTATTAGTGAACAAATAATACAAAAAAATCCTTTCAGGTGAGAAACTATAGGCATTGGTGAAACTTTAAACAAATTTATTGGAAATGAAACAAAAATTAAAAGAAAACAAATCTTAAAAGAAAATTAAATACAACACAACAATATAGCAAATTAGACAACATAAAAGGCATACATTCATTTATTTGAAATAAAAAAAAATTAAAAGAAAACAAATCTGAAAATAAAATTGAATACAACACAACTATATAGCAGATAAGACAACATAAAAAGGATAAATTCATTTAAAGGACCTCATTAAAAACTACATTTCTAGTTTTATAAATACGTGGGTTCAACTTGCTATTCAAAGTATGCTATTCAAAGTTCGCACACGTGAAAAAGCCACATAGAGCTGTCCATGAGTAAACACGGGCTCTTGTAGCAAGAGACCCACTCTAGCAAAGGTTTGGCCTTGAGCCTTATTAATAGTCATGGCAAAAGCCAACCTTAGTGGAAACTGACGCCTCTTCAGAATGAAGGGAAGGTTGGTATCTGAAGGAGCCAAAGATATTTTTGGCACCAATACAGTGTGTCCAACTTTGGTCCCTGTCAGTATTTGTGCTTCTAGGACATGAGAGCGCATGCGCTGGATAACCATACGTGTGCCATTGCAGAGACCCTGCTTAGGATTCAAATTTCTAAGGAGCATAACAATAGCACCAATCTTAAGGTTTAACCGGTGTGGAGGCATTCCTGTGGGAGTAAGGCTATTAAGGAATTCAGTAGGGTAGTTATTTTGTTCCTCCACATTCTCACACTCGACACTGTCAACACTGAGAAAACACTGACTCCTGTTTGGTAAGCGATCCAAAACTTTTTCATTAATCACTAATGAATCTGTGTTTTTTGGCGTTAAAATCACAGACTGGCTAAGGGCGGTAATATCACCATAGGAAGAACCAAATATTTCCTGCACCAGGTCAACCCCATGAAAGATACAGCTTTCTGGAAGAGAAATGAGGCCCTGTTGGTCTGTAGGTAGATCACCATCACCAACTTTAAGTAACCATTGAGAGAAGCTCTGTGCATCAATACCTGCTCGCATATTCTGAGTAAGGCGCAAGATCACAAACAATGGCCATAGCTTGCTTTGCTTAATGCAAGCAGCAACAATTTCAGCTCTTGAAGCTCGAGGTACCACAGGTAGCACTTGGCGAAAGTCACCTCCAAGAACAACAACCTTTCCGCCAAAAGCAAGGTCACAATGCATAATGTCCTTTAGGAGACGATCCACAATTTCAAGTGCTCTGTAGTGGGCCATAGGAGCCTCATCCCAAATAATTAAGGATGATCTACGAATAAGCTCAGCCTCAGAACTATTGGCCGAGATCGCAGCTACAGAATTCTCAAGCAAGGGAATCGGCAGCTTAAACCTGGAATGGACAGTCTGGCCACCTGACAAAAGGGTAGCCGCTATTCCAGTGGAGGCCAGCGGAATGACAATTTTTCCAACGGCTCTAACACAATGAATTAGGGTGTTATAAACATAAGTCTTGCCCGTACCACCAGGCCCATCAATAAAAAAGCAACGTGGATTTACATTGAGGGAATCAACAATTGTTGCAACAATTGACTTTTGATCTGGTGTAAGGGACCTATACATTTGTGTCCCAATTTGCAGCTCTGCATTAACATCAAGGTGATCCTCTCCTGAATCAAGAAGTGGGGTTAGGGGTGCAGGAAGTCCATAATGGTGGCAACTGAGGCGATTTTCTCTCAGCTGGAATTCAAGCTCTCTGAGAGTCATCTGTTCAGCAGCTGCGTCAGATGTTGCACGAGAAAAGTCCTCACTAAGATACCCCTTGTATTTGGTCCACAGTGATACAGGGTCGGTTGGATTATTGTAGATGAGAATTGTCGCAAAGAGCTGCCGCAGTTGACAAGGCATTTGGAACAAAGCCGCCTCAGCCAAGCATGCATCCCATTCAGAATCATCAGCTAATAATCCACGGCGCTGGGCAGCCTCTTTAAAAGTGGAGCAAACAATATCATCCACAGTTCGCAAATCTTCAAAACTCTGAGCACCTGCAACATATAATAGTAGAAGCCGGAGGTGGTAACGCTCAGAATCTTTAGGATTCACTGAACACATACGTCCAATGCACAAAGCCCCACCCCGAACTCTAGCACTCCATTGATTCTGCCTGAAAACATAAGCGGAAGGTATGTCTCCATATAAAAGTGATCTTGCGGATACATTAACACAATTGAGCTGAAACCAGGCAGTCAGAGTTGTGCGTCTGCGTGAGGCATTTTCAAGAGCCTGTTCTTCACTACCTTCAACAAAATAGACAGATTGAAAATTAAGTAGATGAACAGCTAAGCGACATATGGTATGCGAGTGAGCATGCAAGCGATATTCAAACATTCGCCACATTGCCTCAGGAGCACTTACATACCGAGCGTCAAGAAAGTTTTTGATTTCATCATGTGCCCTGCTTTCCAAATCTAATTCTCCAACAGACACTTCCACCTCAGCCCTGTCGTGTCCCTTATATACATACTTGAAAAGATATTTGACACTTTTCACAGAGGCACAGACCTCCACATTAATGTGAGCATTGAACCTAACCAGCAGATAGGGGTTATAGGGAACAACCCAGCGGTTATCCACCTCGTGAGTGCCCACAGCTAATGTCTGGCCGTCATCTCGACGTCTGTAGCGAGGATAGCCATTATTGTTAGCCTCAGTCAGCTGCAGGAATGATTTAGGGAAGTCTTTAGTACACTTGCCATCAGACATGCATGGTGAGTGAAGATTGAATGTTGGTCTGGAAGTACTTAGCCTCCACACTGTTTGAAGTCATCAATTCCATCATTTCATATGGAAAGGAGGACAAAGTAGGAAGAATAACTTTCCCTTTGTGGCAGCAGGAGCTACCAACAGTTTCGCCAGGGAAATGAAGGGCTGAGCAGTAAGGGCAGACTATATCGAGGCCCCCAATAATATATTCAGTGGGAACAGGAGAAATAGGATTAGGGGTGTTGTTCCTGTGGCGAGTCATATAAGCGCGCCTAGCTGACTGGAGAGTGAGTCTTCCATGGCCTCTGCGAGGCATGATACAGAAGCCGCTGAAAAAAAAAGCTAAACTAAAAACCAAGTAGAGCAAATACATGCCAAACACAGCAAATACAGCCTAACCTAAATAAAAAAATATGGGAGCTAAAAATGAAAAATAAATCTAGATTGAAAACTTAACAAACAACTATATAAATTATAATAAAGTGACAAAGAATTCATAAGCCTATTGAAAAAAAAACAGATGCCATAAAGACATTGCCTAAAAATATGGGAGCTAAAAATGAAAAATAAATCTAGATTGGAAACCTAACAAACAACTATATAAATTATAATAAAGTGACAAAGAATTCATAAGCCTATTGAAAAAAAAACAGATGCCATAAAGACATTGCTGTAAAGGGGAAAAAAACATATACTTACAAAATATAATTACAAAGATACAAAACAAAAATAATTATAAAGAAATATAAAAGAAATAAATGCTAGAATAAAAAGAACGCGCTTTCAAAACAAAGGAATTGATGATGATAAATGCAAAAAAATGCAAAATGCAAAAATGCAAAATGCAAAAAATCTACGATTATAAAATAGATTAAATTAAAAAATAAAAATAACTGTTAACAGTAGGAAAATAAAAACAGAACTAACATACGAAGAAAAAAATAATGAAAATTTTGGTATATAGATCGTTATGTGTAGTTCAGAATCTTTGGAGGAGATAGCTTAGGACTTTACAATGGAAAACTCTGTTACGGTATTATCTATATAGATGTTCATTCCAACAAGTGATTGGGTTGGATTTCTGTGAACTGTAGTTTGCAGTCTAGACTGGCCCAACTTCTAATCTCTCACTATAATATATATATAATTTATTTCACACAATCTCCATAATATAGTGTCAAATAGCCATTGTAATTGAGAATAATATTTAGAATCCTTCAGTATTTTTGAAATCTGAAATTTTAGTTGTCCAGCACATTTGTAGATATATAAATACATCTAATCGAAATTCGTTACATTTTCTATCAGATTTACAGTTGTGAAGCGAGATGCCTTTCATATATAAACACCAGAGAGAGAGAGTAAGGGCTGCAAACGAAAGGAATAATACTTAGCTTCCATTTTTATTATTGAAAATTACAAATATAAACAACATGAAATGATTGAAATGCAACTTCTGATCATACCTCTGAACGTTGCTGATGACTTTTGTTTATAGAATCTATTGGAATATGCACTTAATCGGCTGCATTTATTACTTTCTATATAGGCGCGCTAATGCATCATAATATTACTTTACTTATATTGTGTTTGTCATAGAAAATATTTGATTAAAATATTTATTTATAATGTAAATACATAAAGATAAATATTTCTAGAATGAATGTGTGTTGTCTGTTGATAACTCTATAAGTACAATTTGTGAAAAAAAAAAAAAGCAATATTAGATTCCAATGCCTTATTAGTTATTTGGTCTTTAGAATAAATATATGATATCCATTCAAAAATATGGGTATTTTCAAATTATAAATAAAATAAAAATATATAATATACATTTTAAAAAATAATAAATTTATTTTATTTAAATTTATTCAAATAATTATAAGATCACTCGGTGTTTATTTAGGAATCTTTTTTCGAAAGGAAATATACTCTTCTTACCCACCCGGTACGTTACTTAGTTTATTTTACAATAGCCCTATCTAGATCGTACCTGGTTTTCCCTTCAAGTGGTTAGTATTTCATGTATTATTTTTTTAAAGCAAAAATATTTATTCAAACCTATTTTATATGATATGGTTTTTACAAATGGTATAAAATATTTTTTATACAATTTTATAAAACCTTGATTAATTTAGATTACTATGATGATAAAACCTAAGGTTTCGCAACTTGTCCTATAATAATGAGGATACCCTTGGCTGTCTGATGCTTTAAAAAATAAAATATTTTTTACTTTTAATTTTTACACGTTCAAGATTTAACACTTAGCATGTGTATGTTTTAGAAGGAAAATCTTGGTAACGTGATGACCCGGCTGACTTCCAATTTAAGGTAGGTTTTAAAAATTACAATAATATATTATAACTTATTAAATTAAACACTGCTAAAAAATGAGATAGAAAAATTTTCAAAAATAAAACACGTGTACTTAAAAACACGTTTTAACTAATCAGACTTATCTAATTGAATACTTTTAATTGAATTACTAATTCTATGTAATTGACTATTTTAAAATATTTTGGAAATTAAATTTGTTTATTTTTTTTGCAGGCAGCTTCAAATTGCCATCCCTATGTATAATAAAGGTAAGTTCTAAATTTTATTTAGATTAATTTTACAGCTAATTTTTTTGTGATGATTTTCTTTTGACACCTCTTGTCTGAGTTTTTTGAAGATAAATTTATAATAGAATCTGAGATTATTCTCTTATATACATTTTTATTTCTTTGTAAATTTTTTGCACTAATTTTTATCTATGCTTTCAGGATTTCCACAAAATGTGACTAGAAGAAAGAATGAAAAATATCCAAAATGGTAAGTTTGCTCTACAAAATATATTTTCCTTTTTTTTTTTCTTTTTTGCTATGATGCAAGTTTTAAAATCGTCTGATAGCTTCTTGATGATCCCTAAGGAACCACTGAATCAAAATGCTATAATTTTTTTTATATTTACTTTTACAAATTTTATTCTAATAAGTTAATTTTCTTTCAGGAATATTTTCCAAGATTGATCCAATGAAAATGCTGTAACATGTAGATATTTAATAAGGTAAGTTTTCAATAATTTCACAAATTTAAAATAATATGGGAGGCTACAAAGCTTTCAATGTGGTCAAAACTAATTATTTTAAATAAATGGTACAAATTGGGTCAATGTGGGTTTTACAGTAGGTCCTTTTTTAGTATTTGGGAATATCAATCCTTTACCCCATAATTTACAATGTGGTGCTTGGGTCCTTAATCTATTTTTAAAATATCAAATTACTGCCATCTATTGATAAAAATTGGTACTATTTTAATGCTACTTCATATTTGCTATACATTAAAAATTGAGCAACGTAAAAAAAAAAACATTGTAAATTTCAATTTTAGGAATTTTCTTTTGCCCTTTTTTTTTTCATGTCATTCACACACAATTGAAATTTTTTTTTTTACGTAAAGTTTAATTTTAAAATAAAGCATTTGCATTATAACGCTAATTCTCTCATCTTTCACATTAAATCATAAATAAATATATACATAAATAATAATCATCTTTTACATTATATCTTTCTTTGCTAAATAGTTCTTTGTAGTTGCATAGTTGTGCTGACCTCATAAAGCATCTTTTGCTTAATGATTTATTTGTTTATTACTATAACTGTTATGACTCAATCTATTTTATATTGCCATTTATTCTAGTGTATTATATATATTCAATGATAGTGACAAAGTTTATATTCTGAACGTGTGTCTTGGCAGGTGAAAGGACATGCCCGGAATGTGGCAGAAAAATGGAACTGAAATCCTATAAAAACACAGATGGTGTAATATGGAGATGTAGAAGTACATCTAAAAAAATTGGGGTGCATAGTGTTCGAACAAGTTTCCGAAAGTGAACTTTGAGCAATCCAGATTGAAACTACACAAAATTATAACAATGACTTCACTGTAGGTGGTAAAGACTGAAATAAAGACCATTTCAGAGCAGTCTGGGGTATCAGATGACACAGTAACTCACTGGGTTAACTTCTGCAGGGAGGTTTGTTACCTTCTTTATCTGGACGACCCTCCGAAAATTGGTGTTGGAAAACAGGTACAGATAGACGAGTCTGTTTGGCCATAATAAGAAAACTAGAAATCATTGTGCCAAAACTGCTATTGGATATTGGGTTTTTTCTTTGAGTTGTCTTTTCTTTGAACTCCGCCTTTGCCGGTCCCAAGCCCGGATGAAAAAGGAGAGGGAGCAGTAACATCAATAAAAAACCTGGGTTCAGCTGGCCCGGCTGATAGTACCCTGTAAGGGCTCCTAATCCAGGGATACAGGATGAGCAGTGTTTGTACTCCATGTTAGGAGCACAGGGCTGCACATGGCGGTGTCGACTTTGAAACTAAAGATTTTTTCTTTGAGGTTGTCACCGACCGTAAGGTGCATACTCTCATCGCGTCTATCAAAAAATATGTTCTGCGTGGCACCACCATTGTTTCGGATGGGTTTTGATCCTACTACAGGCTGGAAGGTTTCGACCACCTTGTTAACCATAAATTACATTTTAAGGATCCAGAAACGGGAGTACATACCAATAATTTTGAGGCCACCTTGGGGGGCAGCCAAAAAATTACACTTGGGGAAAAGGAAAGTTAAAGATTCTCTTGAATTTTATCTTTCGGAGTATTGGTGGTGAAGTTTGAATTATGTGAATCCAAGAGAGAATAGAAACAGCCAACAACTGCTGATTAAACAATTTTTCAAGGATATAATCAAGATATACTTGTTAGGTGAGTAGTTATTTTGTCTATATTAACTCTTCGAATAAACTTTTTTTTTTGTTGAAAAGAATAAATGAAAATACGGCCCACTGGATAATAATT
>CP092884.1:57756442-57828621 GCA_030710605.1 Cordylochernes scorpioides
ACAGGATTCGATCCCAGTTTATGGCTGTTTGGAAATCGAGGGTTTAAACCACTCATCCACCGATTTCTATCTTTACCAGCTAAACACCTCTTTGGCAGATTTTTCTGAAGATTTCACGAATGTTTCGACTTGAAACCACATGAAATCACAGAACAACCTGGAAATAAAGAGGTCATAGCTCTAAACCATGGTCTTCAGGTAGTCATTATGAATTCACCAAATGTGGTATTGTGGCTTTGTTACCAACCTGAGTTTTCTAGTTTACAGAGATGGAGACAACAAATGGAGATTACATAATTTTTTTTTCATCCATTTGAACTCGATAGATGACCTTTCTTTTTATAAGCTAGCTTAGGATAGATGCATTGTTTATATCTTGAGTAAACAAACCCCAGAGAGCAACCAAAATAACTACAAGGTTTTAAAAATTATAGAAGTGATACATATATACATTCATGGATGTGTGAACAAAATTGCCTCTGTCTCCTTTAAAAAAATATGTAGTTAAACCTGTCTATAGCGCCCCCTCTAAATAGCGCCTCCCTCTCTATAGCACCCTATTTTGGTGAGTCCTAAGAAGGGGCGCTATAGGCAGGTTTAACTGTATATATAAATAACAAGGGACATCAAAAACTTTCCACTTCATTAAGTTTTGTGTGGCCATGAGTTTAATTACAACTATGGAACCTATAGACACTGTTCTTATATACAGGGTGCTTCAAAAAAATGTATACACACTTTGAACTTCCATAGAAAATTTATTTACCGTTCTACAAAGTTAAATTTCAGGAAAATAGAAAACTGAAAGTCCAATATAAATGAAACATAAATAACAAATGTTAATACTGTTCAAATTGGTGACCTGCAGCATCAATACAATTCTGAGTACGAGTCACCACAGATTCTGTACATCGTATCAAAACGTCCAATGAGATTTCTCTACACACTGCTTGAATCTCATTCCAAAGAATGTCTAGGTTACGTGGTTTACGTTTGTACACCCCATCTTTTACTGTGCCCCACAAGAAGAAATCCAGTGGTGTAAGGTCTGGAGAGCGTGCTGGAAACTCGATTGGCCCCCTGCGTCCTATCCACTTGCCCGACAAATTTTGATCCAGCACGCTCTCCAGACCTTACACCACTGGATTTCTTCTTGTGGGGCACAGTAAAAGATGGGGTGTACAAACGTAAACCACGTAACCTAGACATTCTTTGGAATGAGATTCAAGCAGTGTGTAGAGAAATCTCATTGGACGTTTTGATACGATGTACAGAATCTGTGGTGACTCGTACTCAGAATTGTATTGATGCTGCAGGTCACCAATTTGAACAGTATTAACATTTGTTATTTATGTTTCATTTATATTGGACTTTCAGTTTTCTATTTTCCTGAAATTTAACTTTGTAGAACGGTAAATAAATTTTCTATGGAAGTTCAAAGTGTGTATACATTTTTTTGAAGCACCCTGTATATATGAAAGAACAATAGAAAAAAAAAAAAAGGTCAGGTGTTGATATTAAAAATAAAGAAGGCATATCCTGACCAGGAGCACATGTGCTTTTCAGAAGGCAGAGCGCCATCTGTTATTGATTTCTATTCCACCAGATGGCACTCTGCCTTCTGAAAAGCACATGTGCTCCTGGTCAGGATATGCCTTCTTTATTTTTAATATATATATATAGAAAGAGATAGATTGATAAAGAGTATACCTTCACACACAGAAGTTATACAAATTTTGTCCATGAGTGTATATATCTATATTAATAAAATGGAAATTTCATAAGTGGACATCACTGAAAACTTTCGTTACAATGCATCAATTTCAACCAAATTTTCAACATTTATGTAAAACGAGATGGAGCAGGTTTTGCTTAACATCAAAATATATTTCCTAACATTAACATGCGTAACTTCGCTGTTATCGATTAAATACAAAAAAAAATCAACAGAGTTAATTTTATTTATATATAAATACAAAATTAAATTTCAACAGAGTTAATTTTTTTACATACTAGCTAATAATCTCAATCTAAAAAATATTCAAAACAAGCAATTTTAAGATAACACCATATGTAAAACAGTCGGCCAAGAAAACAACAACGATATTACATCTTTCTCACATATTCACACACAATCTTGATTAATAATTAAAACTAATCTTTAACATTGTTTATTATATTTCAACTTTTATTACTACATTTGTTTTTAAATACCCAATTGTTTTATCATGTTTCTAATTTCGCCTAACAAATATACAAATTTATAGTGACCAACATATGCAAATTTTATCTTTGTTTTTATTTAACTTGATATCGTAAACATAACATCCATTGTAAGCATTTTTCTGTTCACCTTCCGTGGTTTCTCTTTTCTCTGATAGTTTTTAGGTGTAGTATATTTTCTTATTACTAGACTACAAACATTCCCTCGAGAAAAACCTGGGCGAAGCCGGGTACATCCGCTAGTATATATATATATATATATGTTGTATTGAAATATTTTATTTAAAAATGTTATATTAAGATATTATTTAAAATGTTATATTAAAATATTTTATTTAAAATTATATATTTCATAGTTACAAATACTGCTAAATCGGCCGCCAGAGGTCGTGCTTTCCCTATAAATACTCATTGTTGTTCTTCTCCGTTGGCCGACCCAAAACTTTGTAATTATGTAAATAATATTTTCATTTTTTTATTCTTACGCCTTAAGCCAGGCGGTACTTGTACAAAATTATGTTTTTCATCTGTATTCATTCCTCAGCACAATATATATATATATATATAACAATGATATACCTTGATACCAGCCATCCGAAGCAACCGGATGGAACTCCTCACTCCTGGTCTTACATAGTCTGCCATGGAGAGGAGTCCGACAAATGCCATGTGACTGGGAGGTAGGTCTAAGCGGTCCAGGTCATAGATGGCTGGAAGTCGGATCTGGCAGAGTCCTAGCAACAAAGTCTGTAGTTTTAAAGAGTTGGCTAGAAATGTGAAACCTTGAAAATCTCAAGACTGTGTCAATACTTCAATTATAGAGTAGAAGTATTCTCTTTCTTTTTATATTGAACACACTCGATAACAGTAATTATTTAAAACATGCTGTGGGGTAAAATTTCTCATTCAGTACTTTTGTCTGAAGATGGTAACAACGCTGTTACTGAAATGTCACACACTATTTATTTATTTGGATTTGGTCTTATTACCTTGTGTTTATATTGTAGCAGATTATACATCTTCTTCTTTCTTATCTCCACTCAACAATCATATTAAGGTATCAAGCTTGTAAAGCTTGTTGATGGTGTCTGCCGGGGAAGAGTAGAACTCATCAATGGATGAGTCAATACAGTCAATAATGTGTTTTTGGGGGTTGCAGGTTGACACTTAGTACATAGTGGGAAAACCTTGCAAACAGATTATACATTATCTTTTTTTAAACATGGAAACTTTCTCCTTGGATTATAAATAGAGGCCGTTGTATCCATATCAAAAAATAGCATTAACCGACATATAGATTTACCTGCACAATATCAGGATATATGTAATAACTTGAATAACCGTTAAACCCCCCCCCCTCCCCCAGTATAGTTCCAATATGGCCGCTGATGGCGGGTTGAACAGTCGATATCCTAATACTAGTCTCTCTTCATTATATAGTCACATGTTTTAGCCAATTACAAACCTACCATTTATTTGTCAACTGGCATTACAGGATTAGCATATTTACATAAATATATTATACAATAGCTTAGATTTGCAAATATTTTTTAACTAAATTGTTTTTTAGCAGTCCTATATTATTTTTCTCATATGTAAATATATCTTAAAAAACGGAATCCTATTTAAGGCCTATTGCCATCATGTATCAATACCAGTTGAAGGGCGTGACTGCCCGAAAGCTCGTGTAGTCGATTATTAAAAATTATTTTCTCCTAACGCTTTATTCTATAGATTATACATTATTCTATGACAATATTTTTTTAATTTCGATATTTGTATTTTGATTAAACTGTAAAATTTTCTCATTGCCTCTCTACTATTTTATTAGTTTTAATTAGTACAATAAAATAAGACCTAATCCAATTAATTAATTAGTGTGTGTTACACATACCAATAAATTATTTGGATTAAGTCTTATTGTATTATAATCTATAATCCAAATTGGGCTTTATTAGTTTTAATTTGATTTTACATTAAATAAATTGCTGAAGTTTGTCTTTCCTAGATAAGGCACAATTTGGATTATAGATTATAAACACAAGGTAATAAGACAAAATCCAAAAAAATAAATAAATAGTGTGTGACGTTTCGGTAACAGCGTTGTTACCATCTTCAGACAAAATGTGGTAAAATTTCTCATTCAGTACTTTTGTCTGAAGATGGTAACAACGCTGTTACCGAAACGTCGCACACTATTTATTTATTTGGATTTGGTCTTATTACCTTGTTTTGTCTTTCCTAATTTTCTACATTCCAATATTATTATTCCATGATAAGGTAAAAATTTGGATTATAGAGATTTGAAATTAAAGGTAATAAGACCCAAATCTAAATGAATAAATAGAGTGTGACATTTCGGTTACAGCGTTGTTACCATCCTCAGATTAGAAACACAAGGTAATAATGACCAAATCAAAAATAAATTAAATAGTATTGTGAAGTTTCAGTAACACTGGTGATAATAACAACACTGTTACCAAAACATCACACATTATTTATATAAAGTACACCAATACCTCGCTTTGTGTCGTTTCGTTTTGCGTTTTTTTTCGAAGTTGCGTCGCTGCTTAATTTTTACTGATTTTTCACTGTGCGTCGTTAGATTTTCGAAGTTGCGTTGTTTTGGATTCAAGTCTTTAATTTTTTTTTTTTTTTTTTTCCCCTAAAATATGGCAACACCTTTGTTTTTGATTGCGCTTTCACACATTTTCACTTTGCGTCGTTTCAATTTGCGTCGTGTTTTTTTGGAACGTAACCCCGACGCAAAGCGAGGTATGGGTGTACTTTTTTCTCATTTAGTACTTTTGTCTGATGATGATGGTAACAAGGCTATTACAGAAATATATCACACACTAATTTATTTGGATTTGTTCTTATTACCATGTGTTTGTAATCAATAATCCTTATTGTAGCTTATCATTAATAAATGATTGTTAAACTTTATCTATGAAAGTTTCTAAGAGTCATAAAAAGTAATAAGAACAAATACAAATAAATAAATAGTGTGTGAGACATTTCGGTATCAGCATCGTTACCATCATCAGACAAAAGTATTGAATGAGAAAAAATATCACAGTATATTTTGTCTGATGATGGTACCAACAATTACCAAAACATCACACATTATTTATTTATTTGTATTTGGTGTTATTATCTTGTAGTTCCAATATATAATCCAAATTGTGACTTATCATTTCTAGAGAGTCATGTTAAAAGTAGAGTTTAAAACCTGCAGCTCCAGAACACATTTTGGCTTGCATTAGATACACTAAACAGGACCTTTGGGAGAGGCCACTGCTTATCATAAAACAGCTTGAGGAGCATGAACTCATGGAATTGGTGTAATCTTTACACAAGGGGATAAGAAACAACAACAACAGAGTTTGATAAGGCACAATTTGGATTATAGATTATAAACACAAGGAAATAAGACCAAATCCAAATAAATATAAAGAAACAAAGATACTAGATTAAACATAAAACATGCTGTAGTAAAATTTCTCAATCAGTACTTTTGTCTGAAGATGGTAACAACGCTGTTACCGAAACGTCACACACTATTTATTTATTTGGATTTGGTCTTATAATCTTGTGTTTAACAACAGAGTTTAAAACTTAACATAAAAGTAAATAACAACGACAACAAACCTACCCAAGACTATGTCTCCACCACCAGCTATCTTTTTCCCAGCTTTCAGGATCTTGGAATGTTTCATCTCCTTATTGCAATGGTGCACCAAGACTTCAGGGGCACCTTTCATACATATCAGGAGTTCCTTGGTTTCCTGATCCCGGTTCACAGTGAGCTGGGTGCCACAAATATCAGCACACCATTTGTCAACAGTTTTAAAATGGTAAATTATAAAGAGAAAGGTTAACAGGAGGTTTTGGTGAATAGGAGTGGTAAAAAAACCCATCAATTTTTTTTTAACAGCCTCAAACAGAAGAGAAACCAGTATTGGAAACTGTTTACCTGAAAGCAAAAAAAAAAATTGTGCTTCAATGCACCCAGAATCTTGCAAAAGTCTAATTCCAACAAGTGAAAAATATTGGGAGGGCTTAGCTCTTTAGTGGTGAACCCTCCCAGCAGTTTAACCCAAATAATCTTCATGACTATCATGCTATTGTATGCACATATAATATTTACATATATTTATACTGACTTCTAAACTTATGTCTTTGGATTTAATAAATAACTTGACAAAGTATTCCTGGGGATCAGCAGACAAGTGATCTAAACCATTGGTTTTCGTCTGCTACAACCCGGGATTGAATTCTAAAGAAATTAGACACTTTTTAAGTGCCTAATTCCAATTAAAAAAAAAAAAATGTTACAATGGTCCACTGATTCTTGCAAAAGTCCAACCCCTCAGAGAGTGCAAGTAATCAAACGGAGCTCTGGCACACTTGTAAGTGCAAAAGTCGAACTGCATTTCACATGTGTAAACATTTTTTACAGTAAAAGCTGTCGCCTACTACTATTCACCATGATTATCATGGCCTTGTACTAGGGATAATATTAAAAAAACATAGTAATAATTATTCCTTTCTAGTGAGCCGGGTATAAAAGAAGAAATGGTCAATATCATAATAAGGTACAATTTGGATTAGAGATTAGAATCAAATCTGTTGGATTTGGTCTGATCTCATGGAATGGGGTGTAGGGGTGCAGCTTTCATTGATGACGGCACCATGATCCAGGCACACTTTGGTGAAAGTCTGACTTTGCCTGTAGTTTGAGGCCGTTCCTAACATGGAAGCAGACGCCTTTGCTGCCGACTCTAACATGAGTACAGACGCAGCTCCCCCGTATCCCTGGAGTGGGGGATCCTTGCTGAGGTCTATCAACTGGGTCAGTTGAAGTCAGGATTTTTAAAGAGGTCTACTCCTCTTCTAACAATGCTGCTGTTGGTCCGCAACTGCTTATTCGTCAGTTATTCTGCTTGTTTCGCAGCTGGCCTTCATATTTGAAGGTCATTCCCCTATCCACCACCTGGGGACGCGCCCTATAGCAGTCAGCTCTGCCAAGGGGGATTTGGTCTTGTTACCTTTTGTGCTCAATATCATATTATAGATGCATGTATTCAATATCACAACTGGCATTGTCAAAACCGCTGGGAAGGTTCACTACATTGACAAACTCCCAATATATTTTTCATCGCAGTAAGTACAGTAGAAGAAGATATATTTTAATAAGGCACAATTTGGATTATAAACACAAGGTAATAAGACCAAATCCAAATAAATAAATAGTGTGTGACGTTTCGGTAACAGCGTTGTTACCATCATCAGACAAAAGTACTTCAGTACAATTCAGTACAACGCTGTTACCGAAACATCACACACTATTTATTTATTTGGATTTGGTCTTATTACCTTGTTTTAAGATATATTTTATTTATAAAAGAAAGAAAAAAAAAACCATTTGAGCTAAAATAGGTACCATTTCATAAACACAGATGGTACGTATAGAGAGATTTGTGCAAAGTGTAGACAGGTGAGAGAAGACGGAGGAATAATGAAAATACTTACGCTGTATTTGTTGAGGTAGGTGAAAGGCTGTTCAAAGATCTTCACGTAGTTGGGAGGTTTGAGGTCAAGGTACCGGGCCAGTTTTCTGGAGAAGGTTTCAATGGCCTTGTCTACAGGATCCCAGTACATCCTGAGTAGAAAACCCTCTTGTTATCCCCGATAGAAAGTAGTGTATTCTCAATGCTTAAGACAATGATATAATCTCCCTATTTGCTAACACAAGATAATAAGACCAAATTCAAATAAATAAATAGTGCTTGATGTGTCGGTAACAGCATTATTACCATCAGATAAGAACACTGAATGAGAAAATATATCACAGGATCAAGTGTGTAAATAAGATAGCAGATAAGAAGATAATTTTCTAAGAACCCAAAGATATTATTCTTAGAATTAGAAGTGGAAATTTTTTTTTTTTTTTAAAGCAGCAACATGCTGCGATATTATGATACATTAGCGTGTCATCTGTTATGAAAATTCAAAACTATTTTTTACGTGTATGATTCTTTTAAAAATAAAACAATTTCTACTGCCCTCCCATTAATTTTTCCATTGCAGTAAGGGCAGTAGTAATTATTTTATTTTTAAAACAATCATATGCGTCAAAAATAGGTTTGAATTTTCATGCTGTGATATATTTTCTCATTCAGTACTATTGTCTGATGATGGTAACAATACTATTATTGAAACATCGCACACAATTTACTGATTTGGTGTCTTGTTATTTCGCATTTCTAATCTATAATCCAAAGTTTACCTTAGAATGATCCTGTTCATACTTCACTAAGTTCCATATCAATAGTCATAATGCAGGACACTGGAAACTGGGGAAGAAATATGGTGGCCTCATTGTTTGACAATTCTTTAGAAAGTGGAAAACCCAACCATACATTTAAGACCCATGATTACAGTAGAACTATCTCTCTCTAAAAGGCAGTACCTAGATGCAGAGGCAAAGTTTCCTTTAGAGAGAGCTGCTAATTGGTAATAATGGAAGTTGTGGTGATAAAAACTGACCTCTAGTGGAGGTGTCCTCTCATGAAGGTTCTTACTGTAAATACACTCATGGATAAAACTTAAGCAATTTGTAAAATTTAGCATGTGTATATCGTGTTGGAATATTTAGTTTTATAAAAAATAAATATATATATATATATATATTCTGTGAGATTATATATGATGATAACCTATTAAAAAGTTATTGTTGTTAAAAGTGATGAACAAAACTTGATTGATATATATATAGCCACTATTATCTTTTGTATTTATTGTGTTTTCTTATTGTAATGTATGTATAATAAATAATACATTTAAAGAAGTCTGTCAATCATCAAAAAAACAACATATCGGGATTTAGACAATAACTGTGAAAGATATTACAGTGACCTTTATTGAAGACACACGAGATAACCAAGTGTAAACTAAGTTGCTTCTGTCTCCTTAAAGAAAATAGATGATCATCAACACCAATGACTTTCCTCTTTCTTAGGTTTTGTCAATGAGTGTATATTTGAAAAAAAAAAAAAATTGTAATTTAATAATGAAGATAAAAAAAAAAAACATCAGCTTTAAGACACAGAATATCTAGTTTGAGTGAAGAATAACCAGATTTTGTTTTTAAACTGAGAGAAGTCTTCTTCTTCTTCTTTCTTATCTCCACTCAATCATATTAAGGTATCAGGCTTGTAAAGCTTGTTGATGGTGTCTGCCGGGGAAGAGTCAATACAGTCAATAATGTGTTTTGGGGTTGCAGGTTGAGAATTGCAGAAACAGAGAAGTGATGGTAATAAACACCTACTTATCTTTCTCCGGGCTGAATTCTGAATAAACTGGAGATTGGAAACAGAGTGCGCAGGTGGTATAGAGTCTGATCCAGGCTTCCTTCTTCTTGGACACTGCGCGGGCACAGCGTGATGAGCCAAGCCCTCCCAATATATTTTTTTATTGCTGTAAGGACAGTAGAAGTTTGATTTATTTGTTAAAAGAAACATTCACGTTTTGGTGTATTAATTTATATTATATAGATGGCGCGTTATTGCTATGTATTAAATTATGCCTAACTGGCCTTGTCCTTATTGTTTGCGGAAGAGTATTGCTCGATGCAAATATTTATATGTAATTCTACTGTCCTAATAGCTTATGTCCATAGTTTGCCTAAATACCATTTCTAAGATTCCACCCTTCAGTGTTGTATATAAAAGCAGAATGATCCAATACAGTATTAGAGCTCTAAAGAAACGGTCTGGTAGATTAAATTGGCGAAACAACTGGGAGGGTTCATCACTGATGAGCCAAGCCCTCCCAATATATTTTTTCATCGCAGTAAGGACAGTAGAAGTTTGATTTATTTGTTAAAAAAACATTCGCGTTTTGGTGTTTTAATTTGTATAGTGTTTGTTCAGTACAGCCATCTACAGATTCTGCCATAGAACTCACCACATTGAACTTTAACTCTGCCTTTGCCGGTCCCAAGCCCGGATGAAAAAGGAGGAGGGGGAGCAGTAACAAGCTCGCTAAAAAACCTGGGCTTAGCTGGCCCGGCTGATAGTACCCTGTAAGGGCTCCTAATCCAGGGATACAGGATGAGCAGCGTTTGTACTCCCTGTTAGGAGCGGCTGCACATGGCGTCTGTTCCTTCTGTCAGAGGTGGCCATTTCTTTTGGAGCTAAGTCGGCCTGCCACTGAGTAGTGCTCCCAGTCTTAATGACAAAGGCAGAGGCATTCTACTTCACCCAGTCATGAGGGTTGTCAACTCATCCATTGATGTTCTCTACTCATCCCCAAAAGACACCATCAAAAGTATCAAGCTTTACAAGCTTGATACCTTAATATGATTGAGTGGAGATAAGAAAAAAGACAACCATACAATTATATTGAAAATAGGCCTTACTATTTAATGGTATCGAGACCGATTGCCACATTATCGTTCAATTTATATAGATTTATGACCACATTATATTACCCTCGGTTTTATATCGTTCTTTGCCTCACAAATCTTTATAATTTTATCTAGAAAGAAGAAGAACTTTACTGGCTAAACACCTCTTTAGAAGATTCTGAAGTCTTTCACATGAATCTGTTTATGTTTACCTCATTGAATTCAAAGTCTGTACTAGACTGATGAGGAACATGTTCTAAAACTATAGTCTCAAGGTGGGCATTCTGAGTTTGTCGAAACTGATGTTATGGCTTTGTCACTGAACTGAATCTGCTAGTTCATAGAGATGGTCAATAGATGGCGCTTAGTTTTTGTGTCTATTTTGATGAGGAAGGCAACCTACCCACATATTCTCAGGTCCAGCAATGGCCACAGCCTTGCAGAAAATTGACATGGACCCAGAACTTTACACACCCAAGATAGAGGACATTGCTGCTGCTGTGTTAGAGATGCATGGAGACATCTGAGGCTCTGCTTTGGACACGACAACAACAACAATACAGTATACACACCCAAGATAGAGAACGACTGCTGTGATAGAGATGTACGGAGACATCTGAGGCTCTTCTTTGGACACGACAACAACACTAATGAACAAAACTTAATAAGGAAGTGGAAAGTCTTTGATGTCGCCAGTCATCTATATTATTTTTTTTAAGGAGACAGAGGCAATTTTGTTTAGACTTGGTTATCTTGTGTGTTTTCAAAAAAGGTCACTGTGAAATATCATTCCAAGGTTAATGTCTGAATTCTGAAATACATGCTAAAAGGTACAACTTAAGTTTTGTGTGTCCATAAGTTTATATAAATAAATCTATTTTGTCAATGAAATGTGGATACAGCTGAACCTCACTAGAATAATGGAAAATAATGGAATAATGCAAAAGTCCAACCCCACCAGCGAGTGCAAGTAACCAAACGGGGCTCTGGCACATTTGTAAGTGCAAAGTTGAACTGCTTTTCACATGTGTAGACATGTAGTGCACGTACAGTAAAAGCAGTCGCCTACTTCATGATTATAATATGATATATGAATAATATGAATATAATAGAATATGATATGAAAAATATCATGGCCTGTACCACGTGTACTAGGGATAAGCAAAAAAATAAAAAAAGAACATCACTCGGGACCAAGATTTTAGATTGAAGTAACCAACACGTTGAGGTTATAACCACAGTTTAAACCACAAATGGGACTTTACAACTCTGAGCTTCCACTGTAACAAGTAAAACAAAAAGTGGAAGTTACAAGGACCATCAAAGAGTATGAAATAAGGATACCTTGGTGTTTGAAATGGCGCTGATAGATGTGGCCCTCCAACCAGACACCGCAGACTTTGAGCCGGTTCTCAGTGATGGTTCCAGTTTTGTCAAACACCATGACGGAGGTAGTACCTAGCGTATCCATAGTGTCCAATGATCTCACGAAACATCTCTTCTCCACCAGCCGCTGGGAGGATAGGATCAGGAACACCTGGTTCAACATTGTTGCAATTTATATTCAACAACTGGTGCAAGAAACGTCCTTCACAACATATTCTCAACAGGCGAAACATACAAACATTCAATAGACATTATTCAAAATTCAACATGTATCATATTTTATTAAAATTACAAATATATTCTCACAATGACTATCTTTTTTATCTAAAAAACGCTAGCTTTCAAGTGTTAATTGCTCTTCAACGGGCTTACTATAATATCAACTTTATCACACCAGAAATATTATAGTAAGCCCGTTGAAGAACGATTAACGCTTGAAAGCTAGCGTTTTTTAAATAAAAAAGATACTCATTGTGAGAATATATTTGTAATTTTAATACTTTTTTCACAATTTTATCATGAATGTATCATATTTAACATGCAATATTCAAAATTAGATATAAGCAACGGTTAAAATTCAATAGTAAAAAAAAAGCAACATTTGATATCTCTCCAAAATGAAGGAGAAGATTTCTTCAAGGAACTTAGATTCTGGACCAAAGGATATATTGACCCTATACTACATTTATAAATGTAGACACTACATATAGCTCACTCTATATACAGTTAAACCTGTCTATAGCTCCCCTCTAAATAGCGCCTTCCTCTCTATAGCACCCTATTTTAAACATTAAAATGTAAACATTTTACATTAAAAGTGACCTGTCAATAGCACCCTATTTTGGTGAGTCCCAAGAGGGGGCGCTATAGACAGGTTTAACTGTATATATACTGATGGACAAAACTTAAGGAAGTTGTACCTTTCAGCATGTATATCGGGATTCAGATAATAACTCTGAAAGATATTACAGTGACCTTTATTGAAGACACACGATATAACCAAGTGTGAACAAAATTGCCTCTGCCTTCTTAAAAAAAAAATAGACAACCGGTCACATCAAAGACTATCCACTTTCTTAAGTTTTGTCTATGAGTGTACTTGGAATAATAATAGCTACAAGAAAGTAAGACCTAATACAAATAAATAAATAGTGTGTGATGTTTCAATAACAGCATTGTTACCATCATCAGACAAAAGAATTCATTTATTCTTTTGTCTGAAGATAGTAAACACGCTGTTACTGAAACGTCACACACTATTTATTTCATTGGATTAGGTCTTACTTTCTTGTAGCTCTAATCTATAATCCAAATTGTGCTTTATCATTTGGGATAAACACAAGGTAATAAGACCAAATCCAAATAAACGAATAGTGTGTGATGTTTCGATAACAGCGTTGTTACCAAAATGTCACACACTATTTATTTATTTGGATTTGGTCTTATTACCTTGTGTTTATAATCTATAATCCAAATTGTGCCTTATCAATCATTTGGGATAATAATAATTTAAAAAAAAACATCGACAAGGACCAGAGAGCTAGGATTACATGGTCCAGAGAGCTAGGATTACATGGTCCAAGAGCTAGGATGAACAAGGTCCAGAGAGTTAAGATGAACAATTTCAGAAGGCCATATACAGGAGCTACCAAGGCATCAAGGTGTCCATAGCCAACATAGGATCCATGGAAGAGCAGACCTACAGTGAGGGTGGGCAACAAGCCCTCTGGAATGTTGGTGATGACAATGAGGGAGAAAAGTTCGAAGATGCTGCTGATGTCGAGGTCTAGAGGCAGGGTGACCAGGGTGTAGAACACCACCGTGGCTCCTATGACCAGGAAGAACTGGTAGATCTCCTTAGTGATGGACTTGTTTACTTCTGGGAGGTAGGTGGCCACTCGTGCAATGGCCCCGTAGACTGTGTTGTAGCCCGTAGCTACCACCAACCCTGTTGCCGTACCTGAACCACAGCCTGGTTACCAGGTCAGTTTACAGGTGTAAATACAAGGTAATAAGACCAAATAAATAAATAGTGTGTGACGTTTCGGTAACAGTATTGTTACCATCTTCAGACAAAAGTACTCAACTGTTTATCTCTATATATATAAAAGTCAATGTCTGTCTGTTTCGCGATAAACTCAAAAACTACTGAACCAATTGGTACCAAATTTTGCATGTCACTTTTTATAAACCTGAGGAAAATTATATCAACTATATTAATTAAATCAAATACCTAAACACTAATATAATACAATTTTTGCCATCACACACACTTTTCCTGTAGTTTATGTGTTACTTCTGTATTGCTATTCTATGGCACTTCTAATATTTATTATTGATATACTTTCAGTATGTAGGAAATTGCAATCGGGGGAATTCTCGGGCGAAGCCGGGTCATACGTCTAGTAATCTATAATCCAAATTGTGCCTTATCAGGTGTAAAGACATAAAATTGGTGTAAACATGTGTTTTTACGAACATTTTTCCATGGATTGCATCTTCTTCTTCTTTCTTATCTCCACACTGGGTGAAGTAGAATGAGTCTGCCTTTGTCATCAAGACTGGGAGCACTAATGGATTGTGTAAAAACCTTAACTAAGATTCAGTCCTAGAGAAGCATATGTTTATAAGTTAACACAGTTAATAAGACCAAATAAATAGTGTGTGACATTTCAGTAACAGCGTTGTTACCATCATCAGACAAAAGTACTGAATTAGTATTATACAATTAGAATTAGACAAAAGTATTCATTTAGTACCTTTGTCTGATAATGATATCAATGCTGTTACCAAAATAGTATTAACTCTGTATCTGACAAGACCTAGTTGCAAACTTTTATTCATCCACTCAATCATTTTAGGGTATCAAGCAACTTCGCCTTTGCCGGTCCCAAGCCCCGATGGAAAAGGAGGAGGGGGAGCAGTAACAAGCTCACTAAAAAACCTGGGCTCAGCTGGCCCGGCTGATATTACCCTGTAAGGGCTCCAGGGATACAGGATGAGCAGCGTTTGTACTCCATGTTAGGAGCAGCTGCACATGGCGTCTGTTCATCATGTCAGAGGCGGCCATTTCTTTTGGAGCTAAGTCGGCCTGCCACTGAGTAGTGCTCCCAGTCTTAATGACAAAGGCATTCTACTTCACCCAATCATGATAGTTGTCAAATTACCCTAATATGATTGAGTAAAAATAAGGAGGAAGAAGGGTATCAAGCTTTTGATGGTGTCTTCTGGGGATGAGTATAGCTCATTAAAGAAGATTTGACATCCATAATGACTGGGTGAAGTAGAATGCGTCTGTCTTTATCATTAAGACTGGGAGCACTACTCAGTAGCAGGCCGAATTAGCTCCAATATGAAATGGCCGCCTCTGACATGAGGAACAGGCACCATGTACAACCACTCCTAACATGGAGTACAGTCAGCTAATTAGTAAAAATGGTAAGTTTGGCGATGAAAATTGTCCTTTGAAGAGAGGTTTCTTCTAGAGAGAGAGAGTCCTCTCACGGAGGTTCTACTCTACTAAGGACCTGTGGTATACAATCACTCACCTCTCTGGAGCACAGACCTCATAAAGAGCATGTTGGTAGCGGATGCCATGTCTGTTGAGTGCTGCACAGCATCTGGGAGGAGAGGGTGGAGTCCAAAGCAGCCGGTGATGCCGGAGTAGTCGATGTAGCAGTTGTCAGTCCGCAGAACTCTGAGGTCCGCCAGGATTGGCTCCCAGGGTCCGACCACCACCAAGTCCCCCGGCACCAGCTCCTCCCCGGGGATCCTCAGAGTGATGCCCTCCCTCTTCACCAGGACTTTCTACACCATCAGTCCCCTGGTTAGCCTGGCAGACTGACTACCTTGTCTGTGGCAACCCCACTCTGGGGGAACAGAGACCAATGTATATATGGTTGGATGGTTTTGTCTTTTAACATTGGTTTCAAATAAAGCTACCATAAGACAATAAAAAATGAAAAAAATCATCTACCCCACTCTCCCAAAATTTAGCTTGACACCTGCAGCTCCAGAACACATTTTGACTTGCATTAGATGTACTAAACAGGACCTTTGGGAGAGGCTGCTGTTTATCATCAAACAGCTCGAGGAGCATGAACTCATGAAATTTGTGTAATCTTTGCACGGGTGAGGATTAGAAACAACAACAGCAACATAAGGTAACAAGTCTAAATCCAAATTAATGAAATGTTTGTGATGATTCGGTAAACAACACTGTTACAATAACGTTACAAATATTTCATTTATTTTGGATTTGGTCTTGTTACCTTGCATTTATATAATCTATAAAATCCTAAATATTCTACTTTATCACTCTACAATAAGATAATTTTTAACATATGCAAATAAGACAGGTCATACTGTATACAAATAAAAGGTTATACCTCCACAGATGCCAAAGACCAAATTTAAATAACAGTATAACCTCCATGAGCAGGCAACCTTGACATCTCTCTATAAAGGGAAATTTTTTATAGATAAAAATGATCATTTTTACCAATTAACTGCTCTCTGCTATGAGAATACCTCTCTCCAAAGGGTACTTTGGCTCTGGAACCAGCTGCTGTTTCCCATTACAGAGGGATTATACTGTAATTAAATTTTATGTATAACATTTCGTCAACAACACCGTTACTGAAATGTTACATATTGTAGTATTCTGTGTTTAAAGATAGACAATATATCATCATCATAGAGCGTGTGAAGCAAAAAACATTGGATTCGAATAAAGAAAATTGTAAAATAAAATAAATGTAACCTTTTAAATATATATATTTGTAATAAAATAATTTCATCTGGAGAGTAATGTTTAATTAATAAATTAAATAATAACTATACAACACATATAATTGAATTATTTGGACTTTGCATATATTGTGATTGGTATCTACCATTAAAACTGTACCTCATCAATAGGTTATGCAATTAAGGGGATTTTAACAACCACAAAGCTAGCCACACTGAGCAATGGTAGATATAGTTGAATTTCCCATAAGAGAATGGCTAAAAAAAATGTAGATAAACTGTAAAGTTTTGGGTTATGTCATTTTAATGTTAGAAAGATCTGCCATGGGAGGTAGGTACTGTACACTGAATGTGAGAGAGAGAGAGAGGATTACAGGCCAGGAGGTGTCCAGGAGAGACGTGAGAGTGTTGACATTCTGCAGTTCGCGGTCGTAGGTCACCATGGCAGAACACAAAGTGATCACAAGGAGGGCAATCCCTAGAGCTAACTGGACAGCCACAACATCCATGGTAAATGCACAAACTCACAGCAAACATTAATTTAGAAAAAAAAAATCATATATGTAATATTATAAAGAATATTGTCTAATAAATAATTATGGACCATGTTGGATATAATGTATTCTGTATGGAATCAAATAAAGATGGCAGTCAAAGGAAGAGGAGATGGAAGAAGTAGAAGAGAAAAGAACGACAGATCCAAGTCGTGTATCTAGGTCACTTAGAACAAAGAGGCCCTCATATTCCAGAGTTGAATGTCCTGAGAGATTGGGATGTTAGGCAAGCTTCTTCCCGACCAAATTTACCATCATGGCCGACAGAGACAGGGACCAATCAAAGGTCAAGCAGGGTCCCACATGACCCAAGCCAGGGGGCGGGGCAACCAGAGTTCGGTCGGTAACGAGTGTGTCAAGACGTGTGTGTGGATCTTCTAAAAGTAGTGCCTTGAGGTCCAAGATGTGAGTCATCTCAATCCAATTTAATCGTGAAAATCCTTCCATCTCCTCTCCCGAGCCGCCAATGATTAATATTCCGAGGTGTTTTGTGATTCATTAATCGATATAGTGTGCCGATTTCTTCATCCACCGCCATTGATAACGACTGCCCAAACATTCAAAACCCCATCCACGCCCGAGGATTCTCAGGACAAAGCACTTTATCACAGTGAAGTCGACAAGCATTTTTTTTTAAATATAGAGAGTCGACAAGATTCTCAGGATCCTTTTGCCCATATACCACAGAGAGTCGACAGGATGGACGAGAAAAACGAAACGCAAGACGCGGAGGAATACACCGCAGAGGGAGAAAACAACCCCGCCGTAAGTTCTCCCAAAATAGAACCCCCCCCTCCGTCGGCAGAGTTGCCGGCCGTCTTGGCACGCCTCGCGGCGTGTTTATCTGCCCTTCAGACCACCAGCGACCGCGTGACCCATCGGACGGAGATAGAAGTCCAGAGCTTCGACGGGACCTACCCAGCCGCACAGTTCTTTCGGACATATGACCAGAAAACAGACTGGGATGGTCTCACCAACACGGAAAAAGTGCTCCGCCTACCCCGTTACCTGAACAACAAACCGCTAGAAACACTTCAGGAGGCTTCGGATGGAGACCCAACATTACATCCAGGTGAGACAGACCTTCCTGGATCTCTATCCGGAGACCAATGAGGCCACGTATGCCCAATACTTCTCCATGAAGCTGGCCGGACAGCCCAACCTGGAAGAATACTATCGGAATAAGACCGCGCTGGGTCTACAACTGGGCCTCCCACAAGAGGTCATCTTGGAGACGCTCACCGAGGGGCTGCCACCCTCCGACCAGCGCCTCGTCCGCATTGTGCCGCCAGAGAACCTAGGTGCATGGTTCCGGCTGGTGCAGCGGATCCGCGGCAGCGGCGCACCATCTCCAAGGCACCCAGACGAGCACGCACCACCCCTACTGGGCCCCTACGCACCGGTGCGACCTAGTCCAAGAACAGTGCCAACCAGGTCGACCCCGCCAACAGACTGCCGTTTTTGTGGTGGACTACACTGGCACTCTGAGTGTCGTCTCAGACAAGCCCCGCAGTTGCCCCGTGCCTCCGGAGACGCACGAGCAGCGCGCTCCGCGCAACTAGCGGAACAACGGCCGCGAGCCCAGCCCCATCACCAAGCGTCACGCGCACAAGCCACTGGGATAACCAAGGGAGCCCCAGACCAGCAGCCAACAGGTAGGCCTACTGACCAGGCCTTTCGTCAACCTGACAATTAGATTGCCAATCTCCCATGGACTGTCCCTACCATTCCTGATAGACACGGGTGCGTCCGTTAACCTAGTGTCATGTGCCATATATAAAAATTTAAAGAATAATTTCCCTGACCTAAATTTAATAACTAAAAAAATAATAAATTTACAGACAATAGATGGCCACGTGCCAACAATAGGCCAGATTACCTTCCCCCTATCCATTCATGCCATAACCCAAAACGAAGTATTCCACGTGGTGGACGCCCCTCTACCATTTGGAATACTTGGTATTAATACCCTCCGTAAATTCAAATTAAAAATCGATTTTGCACATGGCACTATGTACCAACTCGATGCACCTTTGTCGCCCCTGACCTACCACTTTGCTGTGTTGCCCGAAAGGTGCACATATTGGGAATGCCAGGCGGACCTATGCAAGGCCCACACTATTTTTCCGCCTTCCGCCAACAATACCCAATATGCGCATTTTTCGGACAACACGTCCACAACCCAGGGACTCACCCAACCACCGCACCATGTCCAATCAAAGAACTTTTTTAGAGCCAACTGCTCTTATTATAGGGTCAAGGTACCAGAACAACCACCCAATGCCAACCTCTCACACCCCACCAAGGTCCAAACGGACCACCTTCACCATACACCCAAACATCCCCATTCCACACACCATTCCATGTACCACACACACCACCCAACATCACCAGAACACCTCCCAGGGATCCCCATAGACAATCAACCGCAGCCACCGTATCCACCTCAATTCCCGGCGCTATTGCGCCAATACCAACACGTGTTCTCCCGGAACAAATTCGCGGTCCCATGCCTAAAGGTTCCCCCAGTAAGAATCGCCACCAACTCCGACAAAGTCGTCACCATCCGCCCATATAGGGTACCGATATGCGACCAACGGGAAATACGCAGTCAGATCCGACAGATGTTGGATAATGACATCATTGAGCCGTCCTACTCCCCTTTCTCTAGCCCGGTCACCCTAGTGACCAAGCGAGACAAGACCAAAAGGTTTTGTATCGACTATAGGAAGGTGAACGAGGTCATAAGCTCCGATGTCCATCCACTCCCGAGGATCGAAGATATACTGGACCGTCTCGCGCGGGCCAAGTATTTCTCGACTGCCGACGTCTCCTCCGCATATTGGCAAGTGCCGATACACCCTGATTCTCGACCACTGTTGGCCTTCGCCACGATAGACGGGTTGTATCAGCCCACCCGATTGCCTTTCGGACTTAAGACCAGTCCACAGATCTATGAAAGGGCAATCAATCAGGTCCTGCAGGGGCACGGACTTGATTGTGTGGCGCACTATTTTGACGACTTTGTCATATATTCGGAGACACTGGAGGAACACCAAGAACACCTGCGCAGGTTTTTCGCGTTCTGCGACGCGGAGAACTTGCAACTCAACCTCACCAAATGCGAGTTTTTTAGGCAGACCATCGAATTTCTGGGGTACACAATCACCGCTGGTACCACCACCCCACTTATCCGCAATACCGACGTAATCCACGCTATCCCACCCCCGAACAATCGCAAAACGCTGCAATCCTTCTTAGGCGCCGTGAACGTCTATAATAAGTTCATCCCGGACTATGCCCGTTTGCGGACCCCACTCAACAACCTTCTCAAGAAGGATGTGACGTGGGACTGGGATGACAAATGCCAAAAGGCGTTCACCAGCCTGAAGGAAAGCCTCACACAACACCCCGTATTGCACCTCTACAAGGATGAACTACCATGCCAGGTATATTGCGATGCATCAACACTTGGCATTGCAGGCGTCCTCAAACAAGTCCACTCCGCTGGGAAGGCCTACCCAGTCCAATATTTCAGCCGCGCTCTGCGTGTACACGAGCGGAACTACACCATCTCCGAACTAGAATGCCTCGCCATTGTCGAGAGCGTGGAGAAGTTCCGTGTGTATCTAATGGGCAGAAAATTCACCATATTTTCTGACCATCACGCACTGCAGTGGCTGAAGACGATCAAAAACCCGTCAGGCAGATTATTCCGATGGAGTTTGAGGTTATCGTGTTACGAATACGAAGTCCGCTACATAAGAGGATCACTACAACATGAAGCGGACCTCCTATCCCGTAACCCGTTTTGTGGATTCTTAGACGCCACCATCATTAAGAACCACCAACTCACTCCTTCGGGAGAATCTAAACTGACCATTGATCGAAACGGACTGCAAACCCTAAAGCGTAGAGGTGTAACCAAAATTGTCGTCCCTGACGCCCTCGTTCCCGACCTACTAACAAAGGTGCACAGTCGGTACAACCACCCGGGCATATCCCAGATGACCAGGCTCATCTCTACCCAGTACTACTGGAAGGGGATGTCAGAAGACATCTCCAAAACCACCAAAGCCTGCGCCATCTGTCAGTCAACAAAACCCCCTCGAGGTCCCACGTTTGGGGAACTAGGACAACTTCCTGTGGCCACTCAGCCTTTTGATCTGGTCGCCCTCGACACCATAGCTGGGCTTGCCAAATATGGTAACGCCAAAACTTACCTCCACGTTGTGGTGGATCACTTTTCGCGCTACACGTGGACCTTCCCCTCAAAATCTACCAGCATCACCACCTATCAACAGGTGATAAAGCGAGTGTTGCAGGACGGCTCTCCGAAACGCCTACTCACGGATAGAGCGCCTGCGTTCACCTCACCAAAGTTCAGGAAGTTCCTGATTAACAGGAACATCCATCCCCTGCTCACCACCAGTAACAACCCCCAAGCTAATGGTCTATGCGAGCGCCTGAACGCTACCTTAACAGGCAAACTAAGGTTACTCCATTTGGAAAACCCCAAAGCCGCATGGACTAAGCTGGCGAAGCGCGTTACTGTGGTGTATAACAACACGCCCCACTCAGTTACCGGGTTCCCACCTGGCTACCTGATGTTCGGCGTTCTACCTCCCGAGCTCACTGAGCATGTAAACCCCTACCCCGTTTTAACCACAGCCCGACGGATAGCCCATGAACGTACCCAGGCCAAGCACCTCAAAGACAAACATGCCTACGACCAACAACATAAGACACCCCATTTTGAACCCGGAGATCTCGTGTTGGTAAAAGTTTACCATCACCCCAATACAGGCAAACTGGCTCCGTATTTCACGGGTCCCTACGAGATCTTAGAGATCATCTCTCCCAACGTGGTGAGAATAAACCGACCCAACCAACCTCTAAATCGGAATACCGACACAGTCCATGTAAATAAATTACAGTACTATAACGAAAATATTCGTTATATCGCACCTCCCACTCTGATACCACACCCTGCTAAACCCCAATCTAGGACGCTACCACCACTGTTCGAGCACCTCACCCCAGACCTCTTTACAGTTGAGCGCTTTGCTCCTACAATAGGCAATTGTACCACTACCACCCCTGTTGACCCACAATGTAACATTATCGCCCAACGCGATATTCCCCAACCTGCAATATCCCGTCCAACCCATATAACCAAAGTTAAAACCCCAATCCCTACAGTTAGGGCTGATCCCAAACCAATTCCCTTACAGGCAAGGTTTTTTCGTAACGTGAAAACCTTCCCCTTGTTCCACCTCCTATACCTCATCAACCTTTTCATCCTACCCACTGTACTATTACCCATGGCCACCCTACTGTATGTCAGTGTCTATACACTGCAGCCCAACCGTCTCTTCCAACTACAGGAAGCCCTATTCGAAATAACCATCGCCGTAGTGGAACTAATCCATCGAACCATAGGAATAATTCTCCCGGAGTTATGGACCATCCTTGTCCACAGTCATGCCTTGGTCGCTCTAATAGGTGAAATCATAGGAGAGATTTTCCAAACCCTCTTTAGAGCGCGCCAAGTCGAATAGCAATCTCCCCACCTTTACAAACACTCGTCGATCACCCCGCTGTCAGCTGGCGGCCACTTTACAGAAACCTTCCGCCGCGCCGACGTCACGTCCTTTCCGATCACGTGACCGACGTCACATCCTCCCTGCGGAATGTAAACAAACCCGCCGTCACTTTTCGCGTGTCACCACACTTAAAGTTACTTTCTGGAACATACACTCACACACACTCGCATACATTCACGCACCTATATAGTTTTGGCAACCTTATGACCTACGACCCTATAATAAACAAAGATTGGACATTGTTATGTAAAAAAAAAAAAAAAAAAATATTCTTCTTTTGTGTATATTTTTGTTAACCAATTTTAAAGGACTTGTACACAACCAGCACTTTTATTTTTTTTATTTTTATTTTTTTTATTCCCACCATCCATGTCTATCACCCTTTCAATTTCTTAATCACCTCAAGTTTATTTTTTTTCCTTTTATTGTTTAAACCTTGTTTTGTCCTAACTGAATGAACAACTGACCTGACGCAATACTTCTCATGTATCAGCCTTCAGTTATCATACAGGAGCTTTGATTTCTTTTTTTTATGTTTTGTTTATATTTTTTCACCGCCCCAAAGGCTAATCAGATTTCTTTTTCTTTTTTTTTTTCCCTCCATCACCAAATTTTATTGTCTATAGTTTTCTTTTTATCTCTGTTAATGTCTTATATGTTTTGTTTGGATTGCACCTCATAGAGTTTCCCTTGCTGTGGGTTTCCACACAGCAAGATTGAACACCTATGCAGGCAAGATTTTTTTTTTTCCTCCAAAAAATTATCATATTTTTTCCTAGTTTAGCAAGCACCCCTATCTACTCAAATTTCTTTTTATTACTTATTTCCATCATTTACTTTCTCCCCAATTGTATCTAACCACTCACTATTTTAAAAAATTTTATTTTTTTTCTTTCCCAAAAAATTATTTTTCTTTTTTCAGAATTTAATACAGATCCCTTTTAAAATTCTTATTCATAGGGGGCGCATCTGTAATATTATAAAGAATATTGTCTAATAAATAATTATGGACCATGTTGGATATAATGTATTCTGTATGGAATCAAATAAAGATGGCAGTCAAAGGAAGAGGAGATGGAAGAAGTAGAAGAGAAAAGAACGACAGATCCAAGTCGTGTATCTAGGTCACTTAGAACAAAGAGGCCCTCATATTCCAGAGTTGAATGTCCTGAGAGATTGGGATGTTAGGCAAGCTTCTTCCCGACCAAATTTACCATCATGGCCGACAGAGACAGGGACCAATCAAAGGTCAAGCAGGGTCCCACATGACCCAAGCCAGGGGGCGGGGCAACCAGAGTTCGGTCGGTAACGAGTGTGTCAAGACGTGTGTGTGGATCTTCTAAAAGTAGTGCCTCGAGGTCCAAGATGTGAGTCATCTCAATCCAATTTAATCGTGAAAATCCTTCCATCTCCTCTCCCGAGCCGCCAATGATTAATATTCCGAGGTGTTTTGTGATTCATTAATCGATATAGTGTGCCGATTTCTTCATCCACCGCCATTGATAACGACTGCCCAAACATTCAAAACCCCATCCACGCCCGAGGATTCTCAGGACAAAGCACTTTATCACAGTGAAGTCGACAAGCATTTTTTTTTAAATATAGAGAGTCGACAAGATTCTCAGGATCCTTTTGCCCATATACCACATATATAAATTCAATTTCAATCTCTCTTTAAAATTTGTAATAATATATATATATTTTTACCAATGTGGTTTATATATGATAGAGATAATATTTGATGATATATGTAAAAGAAGAAACACATTGTCAAAAAAAATAATTATTACAAATTTTGATAAAAGTTATTTTATAAGTGAAGAATAGAGATTGGTTATTAAACTGTTAATTGCTGACAGCCACAACCTGGGATCCCGCATTGGAGACTTTTTTTTCCTGAAGAAAAAAAAACAAACACTGATGGCCTTTGGCTCTTGCAAAATGTCTTAGTATTACTAACTAATAAACACAAGGTAATAAGACCAAATCCAGATAAATAAATAGTGTGTGACGTTTCGGTAACAACACTGTTACTGAAACGTCGCACACTATTTATTTATTTGGATTTGGTCTTATTACCTTGTGTTTTTAATCTATAATCTAAATTGTGTCTTATCATTACTAACTAATAACTTAGTAAATAACATTCACAGCTTATCTAGTGACCTTCCTGTAGCTTTCTTGGCCTATTCTAGCAGTTCATTGCAAATCTTCGTCTTGGTCTTGTTACACAAGGTAATAAGACCAAATCCAAAAAATAAACAGCATGTGACATTTCGGTAACAGTATTGTTACCATCATCAAACAAAAGACTGAATGCTGTGTTATCGAAACTACACACACTTTTTATTTATTTGTATTTGGTCTTGTTACCATGTAATTCTATAATACAAATTGTGTACCTAATCATTGGGGTTGTTACCCAGTAAAATCCACAATCAGAGAGCAGTCTACACTAGGAAGTAGAAGCTTACATCAACATAGGTGTAGGTATAGTTTTCCTCATCCATACTGTAGTTACTGATGCTCAGAACCCCTGCCAGGAATGGACCCAGAAAGAACCCTCTGGAAAGCAGCTTGCAGAACTTTGTGCAGTTCATATAGATGATGGGCTTGTGCATGGTGTTGAGGCCGTGTTTGCGCAGGGAGATCTGAACCTGGTTGACAGCAAGGCCCTGCGCGACACAAACATAACCCTCTTTATAAGTGATAAAGCACAATTTGGATTATAGATACAAGAGAATAAGACCTAATCCAAATAATTTAATAGTATGTGACATTTCGGCAACAGTATTGTTACATCATCAGACAAAAGAATAAATTTTGTCTGATGATGGTAACAATACTGTTGCCAGAAATGTCACACACTATTAAATTATTTAGATTAGTTCTTATTTTCTTTTATCCATCCTTATAAAAAATGTGAACTATTTTCAGCATAAACAGCAGCCGCAACTATTTTTGAGACGTATTTATTTATTTCTACACACAAACTTCCTGGCTAGGGATAATTGTGTCGATTTACATTTTTTTAAACAGACACAGTTATAAACATATTATACAAAAAAAAAAAAGTAATCGAAATAAAAAGATAAAAAATATTATATATATTAGGAACCTGAACCTTTCAGGTTTGAAAGAAAATCATAAATATATTTACAAAAATAATTAAACCTATGATAATTCTCTCTGCTATTTACAAATTGATATAGATCTACAACATTGTCTGTTGTCTAGCGGTGAAGAAGAGTGGGCATTCCAGCAGTAGGTGTCTCGAGTCCTGGAATTCGTTGCCACAATGACAGCTAGAGTCTTTGATTCTTTTAAAAATAAATACATTTTCTACTGACCTTACTACAATGATAACATAATGGGAGGGCCTGGTTCATCAGTGATCAACTCTCCCAGCGGTTTCTCCTGTTTAATCTACTATTAACTGAATGAAACTGCAGGTAGGGTTCACCATTGATGATCCAGGCACTCCCATTATTTTATCATTGCAGTAAGGGCGGTAGAAAATAGATTTATTTTTTAAAAGAATCATACATGTCAAAATAGTTGACATTTCATATAACAGTTGGCTCTGTTTATGTATCATATTAAAAACCCTCCTTGTTTATTTTCCTGAGTAGCACAGAAAGTGTGAGGTATAGAGAGATGGCATAGTGCCAAGACAAACAAGAACTGTGATAAAGCACAATTTGGATTATTCTATATACAGTTACGAGCATCATTCTTCATCTCCTAATCAGTCATCAGTCGTCAGTTTTCATCTCTGTCACCGTTTGCTTTTTTTTTGGAATGGCGCCCTCCTATTGGTTGGCTACGATCACGCCACCTTTTAAAAAATATCAAAGCACAGAAGATTCAATCTTTTACTTCGTTCAACAAACCCAGGACAGCTTCCATCATAAACCTACAGAATCCACTATAGCAGCCTTCATCGATCTTTCCCAAGCCTTCGACAGAGTCTGGAAGGAAAAGCTAATTCTCAAACTCGACGAACTTGGAATAGAGGGAAGTATGCTGAGTTGGATCAGCAATTTTCTATCCAAACGCACCATACAGGTTAACTTCAACAACATCAAATCAAAAACCACTCGTATTTACCAAGGTCTACCCCAAGGATCAATCCTAAGCCCTATTCTCTTCAATATTTACCTAAATGATGTACACACTTCTATCAAACCGCCAGCTAAAATTGCCCTTTACGCAGATGACATAATCATCTGGGTCTCCAAAAACAACCTCTCCGATGCAGAACAATCTCTGAATAAAGCCATGAAAAATCTACAAAAGGTAACTAAGAAACTGAAATTATCCATTAACATCAGCAAATCTGAAATCGGCCTCTTCACCATCAACAACCACCTTCGCCACTGGACCCCAAATATTTTCTTAAATAATTCAAAACTTCAATATTCAGATTCCCCAAGATATCTTGGTGTCACACTCGACCCTGCGCTCACTTTTAAAAAACATATTGACACCATGATAAGCAAAGCCAAAAATAGGCTCAAAATCCTGAAAAAAAATATCAGGCTTAAACTGGGGTGCAAATGCCAATATCTTACGCACAACGTACCTTGCACTCGTAAGACCTATTTTGGAATATGCTACACCAGCCTGGATCAATGCAAGTAAAACTAACCTATCCAAAATAGACAGAATCCAAGCAAGCGCAGCTAAAATCATCAGCGGACTTCGAGGATCCTGCCCAAATCGCATTGCTGAACTCGAATCCAACCTTCTTCCCTGTACCTAAGGAGAAAAATCTGCTTTTCAAAATTTATAACAAAAAAGATTAACTCTCCAAAAGAACATCTTACAGGAAAATTTATTAGAAATTGGGTCCCAAACCAAAGATTAAAACGCCCCACTCCTCTCAACATGGCTCACAACTCTAATCTTTTAGACATCCCAATTAATCCCAAACACAGAACTTCCTATCCCCCACACAAAACTCGCAACAAACTCATCTGTTTCCCTCATCTACCAGACAATCCCCACAAACATGAAACTCAGCCAGAATTACTTAAAGCTCTTGGCCTCCAAATCATTGAGGAAAATAGCTCCCTCTTCGACATCACAATTTACACTGACGGTAGCCAACTTGAAACTGGACTGTCTGGCAGTGGAATTGCTATCTACAAAGATAAGATCCTGGAAAAAATCTGCCTCTCCCACCCTAGACATCTTTCAGTTTATAAATCAGAACTCTCTGCTATAGATACGGCTCTAAAAGACATCAACATCAACTCGCCAAGCAAAATAATAATCTACTCCGACTCAAGAGCAGCCATTTATACCCTTCAAAGCTGCTTCTCCAGTCAAGAACCCCTCCTCAAGAGCATTGCCAAGTCTGTAAACCGACTCCCAGCCAACAGCTGTCACAGTGCAATGGCTTCCAGCTCACGTTGGAATTCCTGGTAATGAGCTGGCAGACTCTCTGGCAAAGGCTGGTGCTCTTGGCCTACCTGAAGCAAGAGAATCCACCACCCAACTAGACGAAAGAGACCTCCTCCGTACCATCAAAACCCAATGCCTGCAGGAATGGAAATCTGATGCTGCACATGACTGGTACAGAGCAGGAGAGACAAGCACCGGTTCTGTCCTCCCAAGAGAACAACAGTCTTTGATTTCCAGACTTAAGTCTGGTCATCTACGGACAATGACTTTCCAGAATGGTTGCAAGGTTTTCCCACTATGTACCAAGTGCAATTCTCAGCCTGCAACCCCAAGACATATTATTGACTGTATTGACTCATCCATTGATGAGCTCTACTCTTCCCCGGCAGACACCATCAAAAATCTCAAGCTTTACAGGCTTGATACCTTAGTGTGATTGGGTGGAGATAAGAAAGAAGAAGAAGAAGATTATGGTTGTCAAACAGACACCATCAAAAAGCTTTACAAGCTTGATACCCTAATATGATTGAGTGGAGATAAGAAAGAAGAAGAAGAATAGACAATAATTCAACCAAAATCCCAACCTAGCTATTTACTTTAATGTACCCAACTATAATTCTGAATGTGGGTACGATATAATTTGACCAAAAAATGGCAAATTCAATGATGAAAAACTGTCTTTTGTAGAGAAAGATGTCTTCTACTGAGAGTATCTTCTAATGGAGGTCCTACAGTATATGGTTTTCTACATACAGTCTAGCTTCTTTACTTCAAGAGAGGAAGGCCCTGTATCAAGAAATTAAATGTACAGACACTTCACCCTATATTAAAAAAGGCATATCCTGACCAGGAGCACATGTGCTTTACAGAAGGCAGAGCGCCATCTGGTGAAACAGAAATCAACTAAACATTTAGCCTGTTCCCTGATATTTGGCCAACCCAATTTCTTGATAAATCAAGAAAAGCCATCCACAAACACGTTTCGTGTGGAGTAGGCTGTACCACTGCAACCAAAAAATATTTTTTGGTCCCAGTGGCTTCTTGAAAAAACCAAGAAATGGGTATTTAAGGCCAAACTTGCGTAAATACGCTTAGCACATGAAAAAAAACGAAAGAAAAAAATAAAAGATAAAAAGATCAGGTGTTAAAATCAATATTAAAAATGGCATATCTTGACCAGTAGTATTGTATTGCTTTCAAAAATATCAGCAAACAAATCTAATGCAATAGCTTATTATAATTTTTTTAAATCATCGTTATGTAAGGACCAGTCAACAAGTGGATGACTTTGAGATGAAGAGTAAAGCCAGTTCAATTTCTATGTAAATAACACAAGATGATTATTACCTTACCCAATTGGGAGAATCTGTATGGAGAAAGTCCCTAATAAAGACTTTTTGTGTGTGTGTATTTCTTTACTTCAACACTATACACATACACAATACACAAATATACATCCAGATGGCACAAGAACTTATAGAGCATGCAACAACTGTCCTGGTGTGGAACTAACACCTACCCACATATTCTCATGCCCAGCAATGGCCGCAGCCTTGCAGAAAATGGACATAGACCCAGAGCAGCAGCTTAACACACCCAAGATAGTGGACATTGCTGCTGCTGTGATGGAGATGCATGGAGACATCTGAGACTCTTCTTTGGACACGACAACAACTTCAACACTTCAAGGTACAGTAGAACCTCCCTGTAAAGGACAACACCTAATTGCAGAGCCAAAATGTCCTTTAGGGAAAGGTGTCCTCTTACCGGAAAGTTACTAAATAATAAAAATGGTAATTTTGCAAATGAAAACTATCCTTTACAGGAAGGTGTCCTGTAGCATGAGTGTTCTCTCATGGAGGTTCTATTGTATCAGAATATTCAGATGAGTTAAAGTCAGTGTTGAATTATAATCGGTTAAAGTAAATAGGCTGACAGGAATTTTTTTTATGTTGAATTAATGAGGTTATACTGTATTCTATATACACTCTTGAACAAAACTGAAGAATGTGGAAAGTTTTTAATGTCACTGATTGTCAATTTTTTGGAAGGAGACAGAGGTTGTTCACACTTGGTTATCTCTTGTGTCTTCAATAAAGGTTAATGTAATATCTTTCAGAGTTATTGACTGAATCCCGATATACATGGTAAAAGGTACAACTTCCTTAAGTTTTGTTCACACTTGATTATCTCGTGTGTCTTCAATAAAGGTCACTGTAATATCTTTCAGAGTTATAATCCCGATATACATGGTAAAAGGTACAACTTCCTTAAGTTTTGTTCACACTTGATTATCTCGTGTGTCTTCAATAAAGGTCACTGTAATATCTTTCAGAGTTATAATCCCGATATACATGGTAAAAGGTACAACTTCCTTAAGTTTTGTTCACACTTGATTATCTCGTGTGTCTTCAATAAAGGTCACTGTAATATCTTTCAGAGTTATAATCCCGATATACATGGTAAAAGGTACAACTTCCTTAAGTTTTGTTCACACTTGATTATCTCGTGTGTCTTCAATAAAATTCACTGTAATATCTTTCAGAGTTATAATCCTGACATAAATACTGAAAGGTACAACTTCCTTAAGTTTTGTCCGTGAGTCTATATTGGTTATCTCGTGTGTCTTCAATAAAGGTCACTGTAATATCTTTCAGAGTTATAAACCGGATATAAATGCTGAAAGGTACAACTTCCTTAAGTTTTATCCATGAGTGTACACAGAGTTATGATTAAAAATCATAATTTTGATGAGATTACGCTCCGACATGAGTACTAAATAAGGAACTATCTCAGCATGTCTTAAACATTGTTGATTGATGACAAGTGCCAACTACCAGAGTTTGTTCTCATCTTAGTGCTCTGGTCTGTGACCCAAATGTCAATTAAAATTACACTCATGGGCAAAACTTAAAGTTTTTGAAGGAGACAGAGACTGTTCACACTTAGTTATCTTGTATGTCTTCAATAAAGGTCACTGTAATAACTTTCAGAGTTATTGTTTGAATACCGATATTCATACTAAAAGGTACAACTTCCTTAAGTTTTGTCTATGAGTGTACACAGAGAAAGAAAGGTCATACCATATTTGGATCGGTGCGGTGCTGTTTGAGTAGAGCATCAATATCCTGGAGATGGTAGAGCTGTCAACACAGGTGTCTACATCAGTAGTTGGTCTTATAGGAAGGGAGGGAGGTGGTAGCTACAAACTATCTTTATAGTATGATAAGGTACAATTTGGATTATAGATTACAAACACAAAAGTAACACGACCAAATCTAAATACATATATAGTGTGGGATATTTCGGTAACAGCATTGTTACCATCATCAGACAAAAGTACTGAATATATTCTTATTTATTATCCTATTGTGTAATTATACAAGTTCATGGGGTCTGAATTTAGTCTCCAAGTCTCCATGTGGGTAAAAAGAGCTACTGTCGTTGGTTGGTTATCCAGTGAGTACCATGTGACAGTCAGATTTTGCCTTCCAACAAACAATGACTTTCTAGAATGGTTGCAAGGTTTTCTTACTATGTACTAAGGGCAATTCTCTCAACTTACAACCCCAAACCACATTATTTCCACTCGGTGGAAGGCTGGTTAAACCGTTTGGTTTTCGACCACTACGACCCGGGTTCGATTCCCGCATTGGACACTTTTTTCATAAACAGAAAAAATGCTCCAATGGCCCCCCGATTCTTGCAAAAGTCCAACTCCACCAGCGAGTGCAAGTAACCAAATGGGGCTCTGGCACATTTGTAAGTGCAAAGTCGAACTGGTTTCATATTTGTAGACATGTGGTGCACTTACAGTAAAAAGCAGTCGCTAACTACCCACCATGATTATCATGGCCTGTACCACGTGTACTAGGCATAAGCAAAAAAAAAAGCATTATTGACTGTTTTGTCTCATCCATTGATGAGCTCTACCCATCCTCAGAAGATACCATCTCAAGCTCTACAGGATTGATACCCAAATATGATTGTTGAGTGGAGATAAGAAAGAAAGAAGAAAGGAGATCCTCTATTGAAAACATAGTTGAGGAATACACCTTGGGGAATGAAGGGAGAGGTAGACCACGGAAGGATTGTTTCAATAATCTAATAGAATGGTTTGGAATTGGGAGATATGAAGATACTTACTCAGAATAGAGTGCAAATTGTGTTCCATGATATTCAACCTCTGTATTGTAGATGGTGTCTATTTTGACTGGAGAGGTTTGCCTTTATAGATCAATTTCCTCCTGACAAAATTTCCATCTATATTTTGACCCAGTCACTTTGTCAGCTAAACACCTTTTTGGCGGATTGTGAAGATTTCATTAGATCCCATGGAATAAAGTCCACCACGGGATAATAATAATAATTTTTAAATGGTGATGATAATGATGATATCCATACCAAAAGACAAACTGTAGAAACTCCCAGGAGAGAGAGGTCACAGCCTAAAATAAATCATTTTGGTCTCTCCTGGAGATAGTCTCTTATTGGAGGGTAATGTAAATTTTGACATTTCACTGTGTAATGATGATGAAAATGGCTATTTAAACCTCTATTTGTGATATGTACTATAGTGATAGGAAATAATGTTCTTCACCAAATGTTCCAAAACATTGCCAACTCTTTATGGTAATGAATAATATTTTGTCTGATGGAAATACTTACCAATGTTAAAATGATGATCTGCATGATAACTTATTACAACACATAATGATGATAATGAAATTATTTTTTGTGATAAAATGGTAATTCATAATGGCAGACTTAGGTTAAAGTATAATAAATTATTACAGTGTTAAAATGAATACATACCTCCCTTGCAACTTTTTCTCTTTTACCCCTTTTTCTTGATAAAACACTGAAAAACAGAAACGGACGATTTTGTTCATATAAGCGCATAAGAGCATCATTATTAAAAGAGTATATATGTATAAAATATTAAATGCGTCAACCTAATTGAGTTGACTTTTTAAAGATAACAAAAAAATAATATTAAAAAAAAAAAAAACTTTTGAATTGAACAAAACTAAAATCGAAAGTTATCCATTACAAAATATTACTTCATTATTCTCTTGAATAGTGGTAAGATTTGTAAATCTTAATTGTATTAATATTTGTTCACAAAATATCTATATTTCGAGAAAAATAGAGTTTCTAAAATTCAAATCCGCGGGATATAGGTTTTTGTTTTTATTTTAAAAATATCAAGAAAAACTTATATTTAAAGAAATGATTTCATTCAATGATTAAAAATATATATATACTATATAGGAAAAATCATCAGGTCTTAAAAACTTTTGTTCTTTGAAGATGTACAAATGGCATATTATAAATGAGTTATTAGAAAGCCAGAATAAAACAGTATTATATATTTTTTTATGTTGATTCTAAAGATTTATTTTTTGAGATGTAAAAATGTGTTCCTACATTAAATCTCGTCTGGAATCAAAGATTGGCTAAAGTTATTCTATAATGCACTATTATAATCTTGATGATCGATGCAAAGAAGTAGGTAATGCAATTAACATATATTGGAGCCCATATTGATTCAATACACATTTTCAAAATATTTTTTCAATAATGTGTGTCTGTAAGGCAGTAGATATATAAACTTTTTGAAAGTAATTTAAATAGGAATTTTCTAAACATTAAAAAAAAAATTTTTTTTTCATAAAGCTAATATATTATTATACCGCATTTCTTATTACTCGTTTTATTTTTTAATCATCATATTTGTTTATATTATTCTCAAAATAATAACATTTTCGCGTGGCTTTTCTGTATTATTTATATGCATTTTTTTAATTTAAAAAATCTTATTTTATTAATATTCATATTTTAAATCAACCTTGAAATGAAGGTAGAGGATGTTTTAAGCTGCAATTTTTCTAATTGGTACTCCCAATTTAAGCATCTGACAATTAAAAGTCGATGTGTAAAATTAAGCAAAGAATTTATCGAATATTTACATTCAGATAATATTGTTTTACCCGAATCAGAAGCAAGCAATGAAAATTGGGATTCGGATTCAAATGATGAAGATTGGGACCAAAATAATATGGATCTTTCAAATGAAATACCTCAACCCGAGTTCTCAACTCTAAATACCCAATTAGAAAAGATAATTAATCGTTTTGGAAAACAGGTATTTGTAAAATTAAATTGGGTTTGTCCAAAAGATGCATGTTGGATAGCAACAAACCACAGTTTAAAATGTCACTCATTCAATGATATTTGCCTTTTATTAAAAGGCAGTAGCCTTATATCTGATATTTTAGATAAACCATTTGAACATTGCATTGATAAAGAAAATATACCAAAAGATTTTCAATATGAGTTAATCGTACGCAAATGGACAGATATCAATCCAGGTGGAGAATTTCGATGTTTTGTTCATTCAAATAATTTAATAGCAATATGTCAACGGGATACAAATAATTTCCATAAATATATACAAAAAGAAAAGGAAACAATAATAAACGATATTCTGAAATATTTTGAAGATAATATCAAAAATCAATTTTCATTAGCAAATTACGTATTTGATATATCATGGGAAAAAAATAATATTATGATCATAGATTTTGGTCCATTTGGAAAAATGACCGAAACCTTGCTAGTTGAGGAATCAATCTATGAAGAACCGCCACCATACGAAACAAGACCTTTATTTTATTCAATTAGTAATGTAGAAGGAGTAATGCCAAATCCTTTAGAGAAATTTTCACTTCCAAGAGATGTTGAAGATTTCAAACTGAATCCAGAATCATTTCTAAATGATTTGATCCATTTAAATCAACAAGCTCAGTTAACTGATGATGAAGACGATGGTTTTGTAGAAAACTGATATTTGAATCACCATTGCCAGTATGTAAATAGGATTTATATTTTGTGAATTATATGACTAAAAAGAAGAAAATGAAAATTTGACTAGATCAGATAGTAGAATATATATATAAAAAAAGACATCCCTTTTATGAATATTAATTTTTATTTAATTCAAAATGTTATATCCCTAGTTATGATATTTGTGTCAATACAGAGTTATCCATTGCAAGAATATACAATCAAATAATTACATAACAAACAAACCAGAAGATCTAATGGTCTGAACTTATAAAGCTAATTAGAATATCTGAAATATATTTACATATATCATTGTCTTTCCTTATATTTATTCAAATCTTTGTTATTAATAAACCCCTGTCTCAACTATTGGACACTCCAACAGCTGATGTCTCCTGTGTTTCTTCACCACCGTGAACCACACTTCCACTACTCAGATTGATACCAAACATTCTCCAAAATTTACTTAGTCTGTTATAAACACAAGGTAATAAGACCAAATCCAAATAAATAAATAGTGTGTGACGTTTAGGTAACAACATTGTTACCATCTTCAGACAAAAGTACTGAATGAGAAATATTTTATTTATTTAGGTAACCCGGATTACTGGAGCATACTAAAGTCGCCAACTATCCGGGTTGGTCTTTAGACTTCACGTCTAATGGTGGCAGCAGACATCCAGTTTATCAGGTGTCGCCAGGCTGACTTGTGCTTGGGGATGTTCTGCAGGTCTTCAGGGGCAAATATATTTATTCTTAGGAGGGTGGCTGTTTGGAACCTATGAAGGTTATAGGCGGGACATCTGAAGAGAAGGTGGTCGACAGTTTGGTCTTCCTCGTGGCAGTGTGGGCAGGTAGGATCGTCTCTAGATAATTTTGCAGCATCGCAGCTTTGACAAAGCCATGACCTGTGAGGATTGTTGAGGTGGTGCCACAAAATTTTATTTTGGGCAGGATCGCCATGAGAGTGTTTGGGAATGCAGCTATTCTCCTGAGGTTTCTTGTGGAGGTATCTGTGACATTACCACAGCATGTTTTAAATAGTTACTGTTATCAAGTGTGTAAACAAGATAACAGATAAGAAGAAGATATTTATCTGAGAAACACAGAATATTATTCTTAGAATTAAAATTTCTCATTCAGTACTTTTGTCTGAAGATGGTAACAACGCTGTTACCAAAACATCACACACTATTTATTTATTTGGTCTTATTACCTTGTGTTTATAATCTATAATCCAAATTGTGCCTTATCAATAGTCTGTTATAAATTGAATATTGTGGAAATTTGGACAGAATTAAAATGAGATAACACAAGGAAAAAATGTTACGATGTACTAGAGCGCCATCTGTTATCAAATTATAAAACTATTTTAGAGGCGTAATATTCTTTTTAAAATAAAACAATTTCTACTGTTAAATTATTTAATTTTTCCATCGCAGTAAGGACAGTAGAAATTGTTTTATTTTAAAAAGAATATTACGCCTCTAAAATAGTTTTATAACAAGGAAAAAATCTTTGAAAAGTTTCATTGTCCCAACGAATATTCTATCCATTTAAGCCTTTGATTGCGCAACTGAATTTTATTGATAGTTTGTGCCATTTATCAGAATAAATATCAATTAAGCTTTTGACTAGCACATCAGCAGCTTCATTGCCTTCAATTGTAGAGCTTGTTGATGATGTCTGTATTGGGGATTTTTAGAACAAATCAATGGATGAGTCAATACAGTCAATATTATGTTGTATTGGCGCACCATCTGCTATGAAAATTCGAAACTACAGTTAAACCTGTCTATAGCGCCCTATTTTAAACATTAAAATGTAAACAATTTACATTAAAAGTGACCTGTCTATAGCACCCCCTCTCTATAGCATCCTATTTTGGTGAATCCCAAGAGGGGGCGCTATAGACAGGTTTAACTGTATTATAGACCTATGATTCTTTTTAAAACTTAAAAACAATTTCTATTGCCCTTACTGCAATGGAAAAATTCCCATTATTATTATTTTCTTCATTATTTTCTATTGCAGTAAGGGTAGTATAAATTGTTTAATTTTTTAAAAGAATCGTACGCGTCTATAATAGTTTCGAATTTTCAATACAGTCAATGATAATACAGTGGACCCTCGGTTTACGAGCACCTTGGAGTACGAGCTTTTCGCAGTACGAGCAAAATTTTTTGAAAAATTTTACCTCGGATTACGAGTGAAATTTCGCATTACGAGCAACTCGTGATGGTTGCCTGTAATCGTGATGGATGAAAATTCACTGGGATCCCTCCCTTCAGATCAGATTTGGGAAATATGTAAAATGTGGGAAACTGTGCAATTGTTCGTAGCAAGAAGAATTGCCCGAGTTTCAATTATTAAAATAAGAAATTAGTTTCGCACTACGAGCGTTTTGGAGTACGAGCATGGCTCTAGAACGGATTATGCTCGCAAACCGAGGGTCCACTGTACAGTTGAAGATGTGGTTTGGGGTTGTGGCAGGTTGACACTTGGTACATAGTGGGGAAACCTTGCAACCATTCTGGAAATGGAGTATCATAAGAAACATGGTTGAATCTGGACTTTCCTGGAGGTTGTTTCTCATTAGAAACTCTTCATGACCTGGCCTGACATGACACAGTCTCTGATAAGAGACCACCTCCAGGAGAGGCTGGTTTTATCCATGTTTTTTTAGACAATGGAAAGTGAAGACTAGAACGCAGCTGATTCCACATTCTCCTTTTCAGTGATACGTTAACTTTAACATATGTATGATGTAGCCACTGGACATGTGTCGGACCTGGAGGCTGTTGTTGGGTTCTGTGCTGCCTGGAGTATAGGAGCTCTATTTATTTATTTATGCTTATGAGGTGATACAGCAACGTCTTTACAATAAGAGAGGAGACAAAATGAATCAAATCTAGAAAAAAGAAGTGAGGACTTCTCGGTCATTAAAGTCTGAGAGGCAAGGCCTTCAGCCAGTTCAGGGCTTCCGGGGTGACAGAATGGAGATTCCTCCATTGAATTTGTACAGCGGGCAGTCATCTAGTATATGGGACATTGATTGTGGGACGTTGCAGGCACAATTTGGATCTTTGGTGTAGCCCCATAACTTCATCAGCTCTGCACACCTTCCCTGTCCTGTCCTAAAGCGGTTTAGAAGCACCCATTCTCGTCGAGGGAGGGGGGAGCTCTATAATACATTATAAAGGACTGCGGCGTATATGATTATAAAGCAATACTTAAAGTTTCACCGCATAAGTTTCTTTTATTTGTGAAAAATCAATATTTATTTCAAAGAGAAATATCCAATATTTCCAACTCTTTTGGATGACGTATGAAAAGGTTGAATATATGAAGAGTGATGGTCTATATATGATTGGATGACGTATGGAAGGGTGAAAATATGAAGAGTAATGGCGAACGGAAAAATAAAGTGTCCAGGGGTGGGAATCGAACCCACAACCTTCTGCTTCCTATCTATGCTTCCTTCCTGCAGTGAATCTATAAAAGACCAGTGGTCTTAATAAAGCTGTATATGTGTGTGTGTTTTTTAGACTATGGTATCTCATGGGAGACATAATCAAGCCTAATTTATATTTTTGTATATGTGATACATAGAAACTTGGTCCCAGGCTGATGAAGACTCGCCATAAACACCATAGTTAGTGGCTTTAAGAAAAAGTATTTGGTATAAATGTGTGAGAATGTAGCTAAACTGTCATATAAAGCCGCTAACTTCCTCATCTTCACATTAGTTATTCCTGCAAGTTTTTCCTTCTAAGTTTCCTTATTCAAATCCCTGCTTCCTTACTATTTGCCAAGTTTACTTCCGTAATGTCCTGATATCTTCCAGTACTATAGACATTCCCATTTTTCCTTGATTTGCTAACAAATCATCCCAGTTTTCCCCTCTACTGTAGCAATCATCTCTACATTTCCCTAATTTACTAACAACTCATCCCGGTATATCCCTATACTGTTCTAATCATCCCTACATTTCCCTAATTTGCTAACTCATCCCGGTATATCCCTCTACTGTAGCAATCATCTCTACATTTCCCTAATTTCCTAACTCATCCCGGTATATCCCTCACTGTAGCAATCATCTCTACATTTCCCTAATTTGCTAACTCATCCCGGTATATCCCTCACTATAGCAATCATTCCTACATTTCCCTAATTTCCTAACTCATCCCGGTATATCCCTCTACTGTAGCAATCATCTCTACATTTCCCTAATTTGCTAACTCATCCCAGTTTTACCCTCTACTGTAGCAATCATCTCTACATTTCCCTAATTTGCTAATTCATCCCGGTATATCCCTCACTGTAGAAATCATCTCTACATTTCCCTAATTTGCTAACTCATCCCGGTCTATCCCTCACTGTAGCAATCATCTCTACATTTCCCTAATTTTCTAACAACTCATCCCGGTATATTCCTATACTGTAGCAATCATTCCTACATTTCCCTAATTTGCTAACTCATCCCGGTATATCCCTATACTGTAGCAATCATCCCTTACATTTCCCTAATTTGCTAACAGCTCATCCCGGTATATCCCTCTACTGTAGCAATCATTCCTACATTTCCCTAATTTGCTAACTCATCCCGGTATATCCCTATACTGTAGCAATCATTCCTACATTTCCCTAATTTGCTAACTCATCCCGGTATATCCCTATACTGTAGCAATCATTCCTACATTTCCCTAATTTGCTAACTCATCCCGGTATATCCCTATACTGTAGCAATCATCCCTTACATTTCCCTAATTTGCTAACAACTCATCCCGGTATATCCCTCTACTATAGCAATCATTCCTACATTTCCCTAATTTGCTAACTCATCCCGGTATATCCCTATACTGTAGCAATCATTCCTACATTTCCCTAATTTGCTAACTCATTCCGGTATATCCCTCTACTATAGCAATCATTCCTACATTTCCCTAATTTGCTAACTCATCCCGGTATATCCCTCTTCTGTAACAATCATTCCTACATTTCCCTAATTTGCTAACTCATCCCGGTATATCCCTCTACTGTAACAATCATTCCTACATTTCCCTAATTTGCTAACTCATCCCGGTATATCCCTATACTGTAGCAATCATCCCTTACATTTCCCTAATTTGCTAACAGCTCATCCCGGTATATTCCTCACTATAGCAATCATCTCTACATTTCCCTAATTTGCTAACTCATCCCGGTATATCTCTCACTATAGCAATCATTCCTACATTTCCCTATTTTCCTAACTCATCCCGGTCTATCCCTCACTGTAGCAATCATTCTTACATTTCCCTAATTTGCTAACTCATCCCGGTATATCATCACTATAGCAATCATTCCTACATTTCCCTAATTTGCTAACAACTCATCCCGGTATATCCCTCACTATAGCAATCATTCCTACATTTCCCTAATTTGCTAACTCATCCCGGTATATCCCTCACTATAGCAATCATTCATACATTTCCCTATTTTCCTAACTCATCCCGGTCTATCCCTCACTGTAGCAATCATTCCTACATTTCCCTAATTTGCTAACAACTCATCCCGGTATATCCCTCACTATAGCAATCATTCCTACATTTCCCTATTTTCCTAACTCATCCCGGTCTATCCCTCACTACAGCAATCATTCCTACATCTCCCTAATTTGCTAACAACTCATCCTGATATATTTCTCTACTCTAGCAATCGTTCCTTTTTTTTCCCCCTGATTCGTTGATAAATTATTCCACCATTTTCCTCTAGCAACCATCTCTAAATTTCCCTAATTTACTGATAACTCATCCCGATATCTCGCAGTGCTATAAATACAGCAGAAGACAGAGTTTCATCATCGTGTTATCATCGATAAGGCAGGGTGATTAAATCGCCGTGTGACATTTCAATCGTTCTGACCATGTTGGGAACAGTGGAGACAAGTTGGGGCACAAGCATTTTAATGGTTCTTACATAGAGATGGTTAATTATTGCCTTAAATTTAGGCCTAACTGGCTTTGTCCTTATTGTTTGAGGAATTGCTCAATACAAATACACCAATCCCCCGATTTACACGGTACTTGTTTTACACGTTTTCACTTTTACACGGTTTTCCAAATAAGTTTTTTTTTTTGTTTTTATCGCACTCTATTATTTATTTAAGTAACCCAGGTTCCTGGAGCGTACAGAAGTCGCCAACTACCCGGGATGTCCTTCTGACCTAAGTCTTCTTGGATTTATATACAATGCCAGTGGAAGTCCAATTAATGAGGTGTCGCCAGGCAGATTTCTTTCTTGGGAGATTTTCTAGGGATGCTGGACATATGTTGGTGATACCTAGGAGAGTGGCTGTCTGGAATCTTTGGTATTGGAAGGTTGGGCAAGTGAAGAGGAGGTGGTCTACGGTTTGGTCTTCATCTTGGCAGTGGGGGCAAATTGGGTCTTCTTTCGATACCGTTGCAAATCGCACTATACTAAATGCTACTGTGATTGAACACATGCGCTGTGTACACATCTCACGAGGAATCCCGAGCTCATGTGCTGACTTGCTGCACACGCACACTGTGTCTGTATTTCTAATTTTTAAAAATTTTTAATTTTCGATTTAAACGTTTTTCTCAGGAACGTATCAACCATGTAAATCAGGGGATAGGTGTATTTCTATGTAATTCTACTGTCCTAAAAGCTTATGTATGTCCATAGTTTACTTAAATATAAAAACCAAGATTCCATCTTTCTGTGCAGCATATATAAGCAGAATCGTCCAATACAGTATTATAACTCTGAAAAGCGGTCCGGGAGATTAAATTTGGCGAAACCGCTGGGAGGGTTCAACACTGATGAGCTAAGCCCTCCCAACATTTTCCCATTGCAGTAAGAGGGTAGAAGCTTGTTTTATTTGCTAAATAAACATTTGTACTTAGTGGTTGTAATTCATACGTATAGAGGACGCGTTATTGCCTTATATTTAACACGATGTCTTATACGACTCGAGACCTACTAGCGGGATGTGCCACACACGTAAAGTGACCAACATACAGGATGATGTTCCAGTGGGTTCAAGACGCCGTTCAGAGACAAATCTGCTATCTCTGTGTGTGTATTCTATCATTAACAACCCTAAACAGGCGTCTTTGATTTCAGCAGTACCAAGTCCTATCATCTTGGAACACCTCTGAATGGTGGTCAGTGACTAATGTCATTTTGTCTGGAAATAAATTATAACCATCTCTTTTATTATTATCCCTAGTACACTTAATACAGACCATGATAATTGTGCAGAGTATTAGGCTCATAGATTGTTGAGCTCTGGAAACCAAAAGGAATAATACTCTGCTAGTGATCTCTTTTCACTTGTATATAATAAAATATAATATAATAGGAAATAAACTAATGCTTAGTTAATCTTGCCTCGTCTTGGATAACAACACATGGTGGCAGCGGTAAACTGAATTCATAAAGAAGGTCGTTGTTCAAAGAAAATTTGAAATTCGACATCAAGCAAGCTTAGAAGCGGTAAACTGAATTCATAAAGAAGGTCGTTGTTCGAAGAAAATTTGAAATTCGACATCAAGCAAGCTTAGAAGCGGTAAACTGAATTCATAAAGAAGGTCGTTGTTCGAAGAAAATTTGAAATTCGACATCAAGCAAGCTTAGAAGCGGTAAACTGAATTCATAAAGAAAGTCGTTGTTCGAAGAAAATTTGAAACTTGACATCAAGCAAACTTTTTGGTAAGTTATATTATATTATAAGTAAATCCTTATAATGTCCCAAAATTATAATTGTGTAGCCCCAGAACCTTTTAATTTTTCAAATCCAGGTGATTGGCCAAAATGGATTAGGAGATTTGAACGTTTTAGGCAGGCAAGCGGGTTAATTAATAACCCAGAAAATGAGCAAGTTAATATGCTCGTGTACTGCATGGGTGATAATGCAGATGACATTTTGTTGTCATGTGAAATAGCAAGTGACCAACTAGAAAATTATGGTAAAGTTATTGAATGCTTTGAAAGTCATTTTATTACAAGACGTAATATAATTTATGAAAGGGCAAGATTTAATCAAAGATGTCAGCAGGAAGGGGAAAAGGTGAATGAATTTATCACAGCACTCCATAGCCTAGCTGAGCACTGCAATTTTGGGATGTTACATGATGAGTTGATTAGGGATAGGATAGTTGTTGGAGTAAGGGATAGAGCATTATCTGAAAGAATGCAACTTGATACAGACTTGACCTTAGTAAAAGCCACACTAATGGCAAAGCAATTAGAAAGTGTCAAAGAACAGCAGTCTAGCCTTTACCAACAAGAGTCTGTAGATCAAATAAAGAAAATGCCTAATCACATAAAAGAAACAAAAAGGCACGAACCAAAAATAAGACAATTCAAGTCAAACCAGTTGGGAGGGTCATCACATGGATGCACCAGGTGTGGCAATTCAAATAATCATGATTGGAAAAATTGTCCAGCTATGAACTCGTATTGTAGTAAATGCAAGAAAAAGGGCCATTATGCCAAAGTATGTAGATCAGAAGCCATAAATGAAATAAAATCAGAGATAGCTTTTTTGGGATCTGTAGAAGATAATTCCAAGAAATGGATAGTACCAATCAAGGTAAATAATAGACAAATTAATTTTAAAATTGACACCGGAGCGGATGTCAACGTGCTCCCCCTACAAAATTATTATCAAAGTTTCCAAAGAATAAAACTGGAAAATCTGATAAAATATTACAAGGTCCAAAATGGAATACCCTTGGAAACAGTTGGAATGATCCACGTAAAACTTCAAAATAAAGGCCAGCACTTAAACTCGAAAATATACATTGTTGATAAACTAAAGCAGCCACTTCTCTCTGGGGAGACAAGTGAAAAATTAAACATTGTGAGAATGATTCAGCAATTATCATCAGGAGGCCGCGGCGGACAGCGTGGTAGACTCGGAAGTGGAGATAACAGAGGCTGCTACAACTGCGGGGAAGAAGGCCACCGCAAGTTTGAATGTACCAAACCTGCCCGTGGTGGTGGACGTGGCCGTGGACAGAGCCGTGATGGAGGCAGCAACAACACCTGCTACAACTGCGGAGAAGTTGGCCACCATAAATATGAGTGTACCAACAACACGGCTGAAGATGGAGGACAGGAGTAGAACGTGCGCAAGTCCAAGAAGGCTTGCTACACCTGTGGGGAGGTTGGCCATAAGAAGGACGACTGCCCCAAATCTGGAACTCAAGAGTCCGGAGATGAGGAGGAGTCCTCTGACAATGAGGAGGAAGAGACTACCCAGAAGAGGAAGCAAGCTGAGGACAGTGAGGAGGAGGAAGTAGAAGCTGAAGAACCTCCCAAGAAGAAATCTAAGAAGACCAAGTCCAAGAAGAAAGAAGAAGATTGCTATCTGACTCTTCAAGCACATAGGACGATGCCCATGGAAAGCGCCAGGAGCAGAGAAATGAGGAGACCCCCACTTCGACATCAACCTGGCTCTCAAGGAGATGCAAGGATGACCAGGAGCAAGAGACCGAGGAGGATTGCCCTACACCAACGGCCTCATCTACAAGAGATGGAAGGATGCAGAGGGACAACCAAGACCAGGATCCAGAGAAGAGCCTCCCTTCAATGCCAGCCGTGCATACAAGAAGGGAAGGGCAGTCAAGATACCTCGAAGGTCCCTGCAAAGTTAAGGGAGGAGATGTGCAGAGTATTAGGCTCATAGATTGTTGAGCTCTGGAAACCAAAAGGAATAATACTCTGCTAGTGATCTCTTTTCACTTGTATATAATAAAATATAATATAATAGGAAATAAACTAATGCTTAGTTAATCTTGCCTCGTCTTGGATAACAACACAATAATCATGGTGGGTTGACAAATGCTTTTTCTGTAAGTGCACCACATGTCTATACATTCTACATGTATAGACATATGGTGCACTTACAGTAAAAACAGTTGGCAAATACTACCCACCATGATAATCATGGTCTGTACAGCTTCTACAGCAGTTTGACTTTTGCACTTACAAGTATGCCACAGCCCCGTTTAGTTATTTGCAACTTATTGGTAGGGTTGTATTTTTCAAGAATCGGGGGGCCATTTGATGCAACTTTTTTTTTTATTATTCAGAAAAAAAAAAAGTGCTTAATGCGGGATTCGTTCTCGGATCGGGGCTTTTAGAACGTCCCCCTTTCACGAAATGCAGACATTCAGATAATATGGGGGGATTCAGACAATAACTCTGAAAGATATTACAGTGACCTTTATTGAAGACACACGAAATAACCGAGTGTGAACAACCTCTGTCTCCTTAAAAAAAAATAGACAATCGGCGACATCAAAATAGGAAATTTCCTTAAGTTTTGTCATGAGTGTATATAAGAAAACCATTGAAATATAATAGAACGGTCTGGAGATAGTTTAAACGAAATCGCTGAGAGGGTTCACCATTGATGAGCCAAGCCCTCTCATCTAATTTTTTTTTTTATCGTCGTAGTAAGGTCTGTAGAGAGGTAGTTTTGATGATTTATTCGAAAAAGAAGAATCAATATGTAAAAAAAGTATACAATTTATTCGAAGCGTTTCAATTTTGTTGCTTATAGAAGTTTTTTTATTAAGGTGAAATATATCAGGCTTCCAGGGAAAACGTTTCTTTTGAAAATCTTTAATCTCTAGCTTTCGTGGTGACGAACGTCCTTCTTCAGGAGAAACCACGATAGTGAAGAAGAGTTTTTGTCAAAAAATTGTATATTAAACATGGTTGTGTTGTAAAGAACCGTTTCTTTGGATCATAAATGGTGACCCCAATTATGTGGATTCAACCCCAATAACCTGTAAAAAAAGAGTCGGTAGACGAGTGGGTAACACCCTCGCTTATATGTAAATAACCTTCACATATTATTCATTGTTGCAAATATCATAAACTAGGTTTTCTTTTTGAGCGGTACCTAATAAAGTGATTTTGGAACAAGGCCCTAATAACCGTGGGTTCCTGGAATGACTCGCGTGACCACCACCCATTGTGGCCCCCTAATTCCCTCCCATTCAGGCTTCGTCTGCCTGGAATTTATAGTCGTCTGCCATTAATTGGATTCCAAATAGCATTTCTTATTATCTTTATTTTGTTATCCCACAAATACTGTAAAATACTGCTTTATAGTTTGTTTTGGAGTTTGAATAATAATTTGTTGATAGTAATTATCTTTTGTTTCAGCTACAAGAGATGGACATAACTCTGCTATTTGCATAGTTTGACACATATATGCACACGCTTATGCAACTAACTTTATGATAAAAAAATAGAGGGATTACTTCTCTCTAACTCAACGGAAAAGAGAAAATGGACGTTAATAAAGGTTAAATCTAATATATCTGCGCAGTAGGAATCAAGGTTAAGTTCTGCGCAGGCAGACGAGACCTTGATAGTGTTTATCAGAGCAGACGACAAGGCATGGATTCGTTCAGCGCTATCTTCGTCTCCGTTTTTACAATTTGCATAGGATTATGGCTCTGGTAAGTGTATAATTCTGTGGAATGTGAATGTATATATATAAAGTGCATATTTTCGTTTGGCTGGAAACATTTCCCTCTTTATTATCATCATCGTTATCATCAAATGTTTCATCTTCAGTTGAATAATCCTTTGTTACAGTATTAAGGTGAGAGCATCAGACTTCCAGGAATCTAAGTTTCTTTTTAAAAAAGATTTATTTCAAATCTCTTTCTAAATTGCATATTATGTTTCTCCTGTAGAAGGGGGTTATCATTCTCGAAAGCTAGAAATTTGAATTACATTTTTTAAAAGAGAAACTGGAAGCCTGGTATTTTCACCTTAAAATGTTTTATCTATTAAAAACCTAATAGATATAAACTAAATATAAAGTTAATTTATAATACAATATACAAGGTATGTCCCATAAGTTCCCGGACTGGGTCCATAAAAAAAATAAATAAATGAAAAATGTAAATAAATTTGACTGTTTATTATAGAAAAAATATCTGGCAACACGGTGGTACCAATATCGAGGCTGTACTTTGACGCGCGCCAAGGTCATTCTAATTTATTTAAAGCTTACACCTAGCGCTGGCGGCGATTTTACGATGGAACAAAAATTGAAGCAGAGGATTTGCATAGAATTTTGTGGGAAACTTCAAATATCAGCAACCGAAACTTTTGAAATGCCTAATAAAGCATTCCCCAATGACCCCCCAAAGAGAACAACTGTTTTTGAATGCCATTCTAGATTTAAAGCTGGCAGAATTTCTATTGAAGATGATCCTCGTCAAGGACGCCCAAAATTTTAGGGGACTGATGAAAATGTGCAAAAATCACCGATTTGATAAAAGAAAATCCTCGAACCACTTTGCTGGAGCTAGAGCACGACACAGGTATCTCTAAAACAACGATTGGAAGGATCGTAACCAAAGATTTGAAGCTCAAAAAGACTCCTGCAAAATTCATCCCAAGATTCCTCACTAACGAGCAAAAACTGTGTCGGCTTGCAACCTGTGAGAACATGTTGGAAATGACAAGAACGGATCCGAAATGGAGAGACAAGATAATCACAGGCGACGAGACATGGGTCTATGGCTATGACCCTGAAACCAAGCGTCAATATGCCGAGTCGAGAGGTCAAGGTGAGCCTAGACCAAAAAAAATCCAGGATATTGAAATCCAGAAACAAGGTGTTGCTGGTCGCTTTTTTGGATAACAAGGGCATTGTTCATCACGAGTATCTTCCTGCAGGCCAAACAGTTATTAAGGAAATGTATTTGGGCATTCTTCGCCATCTAAGGGAAGCGATTCGAAAAAAAAGGCCAGAAAAATGGTTTAATGGTGATTGGATCCTACACCATAACAATGCCCGCCCTCACACAGCGCACTTGGTGACGAGTTTTTTTGGCTAAAAACGGGACAGAAATCCTACCTCAACCACCCTATTCCCCAGACATCGCACCAAATGACTTTTTCCTGTTCCCCAAACTTAAAGCAGTTCTAAAAGGAAGACATTTTGACACCAGGAATGACATAATAGAAAAATCGCTGTTGGCATTGAAGAGCATTCCAAAAGAGCCCTATAAAAACTGTTTCGACAATTTGGAGAAACGATGGCGCTGGTGCGTTGAAGCAAGGGGGGGATTACTTTTAAAAGTTTTAATAATTTAAATAATATTTATCTTACCTTTTTTTTATGGACCCAGTCCGGGAACTTATGGGACATACCTTGTAATTCGGCTTATGTTTGTAGAACGGCGTTTGACAAATTTTTACGCAAATGTTTCTTTTGAACGAAAAATCGTAATTTATTTTAAGTAGAAATAACGATTATTTCTATTCTTAGGGATGAAATATGAAAGGATGAATTTTAAAGAGTAATGATGAACGGAAAAATGGAAGTTTTCAGGGATGGGAATCGAACCCACAGTGTTCCGCTTACCGGGAAGATACCATGTCCACTAGGCTACCCTGGACATATTTTTCCGTTAAAGGTCGCCTTTCCCGTCAAAATGGACGCCAAGGCGACCTTTAATTTTATAGATCACTATCCTCCCGCTAGCTATCATTTTTAGGCCTCTATTTTTCTTGTGATAAACACTCATGGACAAAACTTAAGGAAGTTGTAACTTTCAGCATGTATATATCGGAATTCAGACAATAACTATGAAAGATATTACAGTGACATTTATTGAAGACACACGAGATAACCAAGTGTGAACAAAATTACCAAATTCTATGAAATACGTTAATTTACTTATCATGCAGTATAATGGTGTAGGATATCTCTTTCGAGTATAAGCTCATTTTTAAAGCCTAAACACTTTTTGTTTGGTCAAAAATGAATTTTTAAGGTCCTGAAGAAGGTCTAAAACTCGAAAGAGTTAGCTTGCATCTCTATATTGCAGAATAAAAATAGATAAAGAAACGCGTACGAGTACTCGCACTCGTATTACATAAAAAATGTATATATAGCTACTTCATCCAATTATCTATTTAATTCCCGATGTTTTCGTGTCTCCCTGTCATTCTCCTTAGGGGAATGTTTGTGACAGCGAGTGAACTGTGTGAAGTCAGAGCGACAGAGAATCACTGATGTCGGGAATTAAATACATAATAGGGGCTGTATTTCTTCCAAACCACCTTCCAACCAACAGATGATATCTTAAAAAAACATAAAAAAAAAACATATTTATTTATTTTGAAAATAGAGCAATCCATAAATAAATCTTCAATTAAAAAGGCATTTATTGGATCAAAATATCATTTATTTTACCAATATTTCAGTTGGCTGAACGCCAACCTTTATCAAGGTGTTATAACATTTTAAAGTGTGTCAACAACAAACTCATTATGTGGCGCTGAGTTTGTTGTTGACACACATTAAAAATGTTATAACACCTTAATAAAGGTTGGCGTTCAGCCAACTGAAATATTGGTAAAATAAATGATATTTTGATCCAATAAATGCCTTTTTAATTAAAGATTTATTTATATAACTTTTTCGCAATTTATACATTATTCATTTTGTAAATTCTATAGCTTATAAAAATAATGAAGCTTCCAGGGTTAAGTTTCTTGTGCAACTTTTTTTATTTTCTAGCTTTCGGACTTGTCAGTCCTTCAACAGGATTATCACGTTAACAACTTAATAATTAGATATCTGATTTCAACGTAATGTAACTTGTTATGTAAGACGTGTGTACAAACTTAAGGAAGATGTCATTTTCTGGAATGAAGTCTAAAAACGCATGAGCACTTACAGTATTATCTATTGTTTAGATATTATAATAGTTTTTTCCCATTTATTTACATCAGGTAGAGTTAAAACTCCGCCGGTCCCAAGCCTGGATGAAAAAGGAGGAGGGGGAGCAGTAACAAGCTCACTAAAACCTGGGTCCAGCTGGCCCGGCTGATAGTACCCTGTAAGGGCTCCTAATCCAGGGATACAGGATGAGCAGCGTTTGTACTCCATGTTAGGAGCGGCTGCACATGGCGTCTGTTCCTCATGTCAGAGGCGGCCATTTCTTTTGGAGCTAAGTCAGCCTGCCACTGAGTAGTGCTCCCAGTCTTAATGACAAAGGCAGACGCATTCTACTTCACCCAATCATGATGGTTGTCAAAGTCTCAAGCCCTACAAGCTTGATACCCTAATATGATTGAGTGGAGATAAGAAAGAAGAAGAAGTAGAGTTAAGCGTCTATTAATAAAACATACAATTTAATACTTATTTAATACGAATTAGAACTGGTTGTCATTATAGAATTCAATGTTCAGAGGATATTACAAGGATCAATTAGACGTGTCTCCGTGGCGCAATCGGCTAGCGCGTTCGGCTGTTAACCGAAAGGTTGGTGGTTCGAGCCCACCCGGGGACGTTTTTTTTATTTTTATTTTATTTTTTTAAAATAAATTTCCCGTGTCTTTTATAACTTACTTAGCGAAATTTTTCTATTAAATGTATGTTAATTTTAATTGTGCAAAATTTCCACATTAATTTTAACTACGGGTTAAGAAAAGGCAAGATCCAAAACGTTCTATAAAATATGTGTTAGTATTTTATATAGAGAAACCTTTTTTGAATTTTTTATTAACGTGATCCACCATGCCTACCTTTTACCATGTATATCGAGACAATAACTCTGAAAGATATTACAGTGACCTTTATTGAAGATACACTAGATAACCAAGTATGAACAAAATTGTCTCTGTTTCCTTCAAAAAAAAACAGATGATTGACGATATCAAAGACTTTCCACTTCCTTATTAGGTTTTGTCTATGAGTGTAAATATGTATTATAGAATATTCATTTTTTCTAGAGTTCTGGGAAAGTGTGGAAAAAGAAAACTTGGGATATTCGGACTTGTAACGAATTTTCTGTTCTTCCAGGAAACGTTACCGGACTTTCCAACATTTCAAATCTCTGGGAGTCCCCGGACCTCCTCCCAACTTCTGGACTGGCAACATGGGTGACGTCATCTCTAAGGTAACCAACTTATTTACATATATATGTGAATTCGAAACTATTATAGACGTGTATGATTCTTTTTAAAAATAAACAATTTTCTACTTACTGAAAATTCAGTAAAGGCAATAGAAATTTGTTTAATTAAAAAAAAAAGAATCATACGCATCACATAAATAGTTTTAAAAAACATTTCTTATAAAAATATTTTAAGAAAAGGAAGAAATTAATATCAGGAACTGTCTATTGTAGATTTAAGCTCATCAAGACATTGTATTTGGTGATCTAGCCCCATTATTTATACATTAGGAAGATAGGTACACCTTTCATTTCTTTTTGGTATCTTCATCATAATTGGATAATGGGTTCCTCTTTCTCTCTTTTTTGTCAGACAGTATGACGTCATCATATCTTCTGACTGAGATTCCTGGTTCAAAATCACATTAATAGGTACCGCTCAACAAGAGCAACCTAGTTCATAATAATTGAAACAGTGAATAATATATGAAGGTTATTCACATATTAAACAAATTTTAACGCGGGGTTCAATCCCGGTTCATGACTGTCGGGAATCGAGCGTGTTACCTTCTCATCCACCGACTTTTTTATGACTGAGATTCCCCTCGTGTTATTATATTAATTTTTAAAATCAAATTTTCTCCCTAAAGTGCGAATAAAGCCATTTTGTCTTTAATAACATTTTTTGGCAATTACGGGATACACGGGTTGGTAAGAAATTTAATGATGTATTAGCGTGTCATTTGTTAGAAGAAACTGTTAAAAGAAAAACATAAAAATTCAATATTAAAGCTGTATGGTAGACTAAACTGGCGAAACCGCTGGGAGGGTTCACCACTGATGAGTCAGGCCCTCCCATTTATTTATCATTGCAGTAAGGGCAGTAGAAATTTGTTTAATTTTTAAAAGAATCATACGCGTCTAAAATAAATTTTATAAATGAATTTTTGGAGATCATTTATTGGTTTGAAGTTTTTTTTTTTTTTTGGAAAAAGATATGACGCTACATCTCAACTAATAACGGTGAGTCACCGAAACGTCGGGATTTAAATTTTTAAAAAATGTTTGATGTGTAAATAGCTATATATATAAATGAATGTTTGTATGTTTGTTTGTTTGTATGTACGGTATACAAATTCGCAGTAGTTCACTAATTCAAACCAAAATTTCCATACATAGGTAAAAAAATACGGGGAAGACGATAGGCTATTTTAAAAAATATATAAATCAATTATTAAAACTATATATTCACATTATTCTACTTAGCTCACGAACAGCGCCCTCTATCAAAGATTAGATTAAATTATGCTGATGCAAACAAATAGATAATGCTAATAACAAACAATTATTTTAAAAAATCTTATCTAAATATATATCACTCGGGTAGATATGCACACGGGTCAATCCCGGGGGGGAATCCCGGGTCACCCGTCTAGTATCTTTTATAAATGACTTAATGTCGCGGTCATAAACAGTTCGAATTTCTGATTTGCATAGTTAGAATGTTCTGCAGTTCCCTAAAGCTATGTTTGAATCTTCAATGGATTGTTCCAGGGCTTGGACGGAGCATTTCACGATTGGGGGAAGACCTATGGATCATTCTATGGGTAGGTTATCCTATGTCCACCAAGGATCAGAGTTCTACATGACATGTTCTAGAGTCTACTTCGGAGTGATCCCTACCTTGGTCACTACAGATTTCCAACTTGTCAAGCGGGTCACAGCTTTGGAATTCAGGAATTTTGTCAACCGCTCAGTAAGTATATTTACATATTGGCGACATTAAATGACATATGTAACAGTTGGTCGTCCCGGAAGTGTCCAATACCGGCAGCGATGTCCTTGTCGAAGCCATGAGCCTCAAGACCGGCCGGGCCTGGAAAGAAGGTCGCAAAATCCTCTCCCATATTTTCAGCCCAGCCAAGTTGAAGAAGGTAATTTGAAATTTTTGAAAGCGCTTTGAAATTGAGATATATACTATGCTGACACAAATTTATATAAATGACTTACCTCAAGTTTTTTTTTAAATACATATAAAAAAAAATACATATATTATTAGAAGCTTTCGGGTCTTGCCCTTTCTCATACTAAGAAGGTAATGTCCTCGAAAGCTTTAAAATTCCTATCGGAGTGACCATTCCAGGGTTCGTCTGATTTATTTATCATACAGAAAGTACTAATCACTCGCATAAGAAGTCTTTCACGTGATTGATCTAAAGCGACAAAAATAATAAATATAAAAGAGAAAAAAATAAAAATAATTTGCATATTCATATAGTATTTGCATATATGAAAAAAAATACTACAAAATTGTACACTTGGTGGTTAAATTTTAATAAAAAGGTATATTCTGATCGTGCATATTAAACTTTCGGATAAATTGCGCCATCTATCGGAATAAATATAAATTAATCGTCGGTTTTTTTTTTTTTTTAAGGAATAGTGTGGTCTCAATTATGCCCTTTCATGATAATTCAAGGCTATGCAACTTTGTGTTGTAGATGACCCAAGTGACCGAGCCAGTGATCGACCACTTCTTGAAGAAAGATTTTGAGAAATCGACGAAGGACCTGCATCCAGCCCTCAAGTCTGTGTCTCTAGAAATGATGGGCCGCGCCATTATGGGACTTGAAGGCGTGGGTGTTGGACCTCTAGAACGTGGACTGAAGGACGCTACGGATCAGTTCTTCTTCTCTACTCCCCTTGTCGTGTTACGTGAGTCTGACATCTTCTTTACCACACAGTGTGTTTATCACACATGTTTATCTCTCTCTCTCCACACACACACACACACACACACACATATATGTGGTAACCGAGGGTCAAACCAGTAGTAACCGAGAGGAACAGTCAGGGCGTGGAGAGTTTTCCAGTACCTCTCTGCACCTTGGAAGACCTTTAACAGTTTTCACAGAGTACAGGCAGTCGTGATCGAGGCAGAGTGGAAAGCTCGGGAATGTCCACACACAAAAAACGAAGAGACACAGTTGCAGTAGGAAAGTTCCGTGAACAGATAGGAGTCGAGCTAAGAGCAAGATGGAGTTAGAAGAGTCTTACTGTTTTACATGGTCGATGAGGTGGTCCTGGCTAAAACCGACAAGGGCTCACGCCGATGGTAAAGTGACTGTAAGTTCGGCTAAAAACCGAGGTTTTATATACCTTTTGCCGAGGAGGGAGACATGCGAGAATTTGAACTTTGAACAGGGCCAAAGGGCGTGGGGGCGTCCGCGCTATTCTGCACCCTTTGACCTTGATGGCAACGACTTGCCAAATTCCTCTTTAGGATTGTTGGATTTCTCTCTCGATTTTAGACGTTTTTGAACTTCTCAATCTTGCTTTAACTCAGCTCTTAAACTATTACATAGTTTTATTTATTTATCCTCAGTTTGTACAAAGTACATTACATATGGTGATGCAATGACACATGTCAATCATGCGTATAATTATTTATAGATGTGTTTCTATATATAACATGGCAATCTTGTTATAAGTATTAAACAATATAGGGTTGTTGGTTTAAATTACCATATATATATATATATATTAAAAATAAAGAAGGCATATCCCGACCAGGAACACATGTGCTTTTCAGAAGGCAGAGCGCCATCTTGTGGAACAGAAGTCAACTATTCATTGATTTAACCTGTTCCCTGATATTTGGCCAACCCAATTTCTTGATAAATCAAGAAAAGCTATCCACGAACGTGTTTCGCGCTGTTGGCGCTCGTCGGCGTGGAGCAGGCTGTACTACCATATATATACAACAACACAGCTTTATTAAGACCACCGGTCTTATATAGATTCACCACAGTAAGAAAGGAAGCATAGATGGAGCTCCTATACTCCAGGCAGCGCAGAACCCAACAACAGCCTCCAGGTCCTACACATGTCCAGTGGCCACACGTTCCTTCGTGCATACGTCAAGGTTAGCGTATCACTGAAAACACACACATGAAAAAATAGTATTGATACAAAAGTGAAATTCTGGCCTTAACTACCCGTTTCATGATTTTTCAGGATGCCTGAATGACCAGTGTTTATATATATACTAGCCGAATGACCCGGGCAACGCCCGTGTTTTACCCGATTGAATGTTTTGATTCAAATACTATTTGTTACAATTATAATTTGGCGCCTTAAATAAATGCATATGTTAGTTAATAACTATAGCCTATGTGCTTTATCTGTCTATGTACTGTTGGCTTCCGTAGGCGTCTCTTACTGGGAAAAAGAAAGAGAGGATTCCATTTAGTTATTAACTAATATATGCATTTATTTAAGGAGCGACCCGCTCCAACACAATAGTTACAAAAACGAAAATGCGAGTGGGGGGGGCATGATGGGGGGGGGGGGGGGGTGGGGGGGGGGGGCAAAGGTGGCGTGATCGTAGCCGACCAATAGGAGGGCGCCATTCCAAAAAAAAAAAAGCAAACCGTGACAGAGGCGACGAAGAATGACGCTCGTAACTGTATATAGAAATGGGGTTGAGATATAGCTTGCACCCCGCTGACGAGGGCCAACAGCCCGAAATGTGGCGCACTTGCAGTAAAACCAGTCAAAAACTGCTATCCACCATGATTATCATGGCGTGTACCACGTAGACTAGAGATAATAAGAAAACATATTACTAGATTTATATTCTTTAATTGTATAATAATATAATACTAGTTGTGGATGGTCCGGCTTCGCCCGGTTTGTATCTGAATGAATGTTTGCCCCCGCGCCCCTAATGAAATGCTGAGTAGAGAAAATAAAATATTTCCCAAAGATGACCGTTCTATCAAAATAAATGATAATAAAAGATGTTTCTGTGTTTTCTCCAGTCAGTTTCCCGGGGACTGCCAAGCTGTTATCTCTGCTGACAAGATTGGACGAATGTTGGCGCCGCTATACGGGACGTATGACCAACTCCGACCTTCTTGAAGTGGCTCAGCATGTGATTGATCAGAGGAGAGCCAATCCCCAGGTAGGATCTCCCAGCCAATCAGGATAAAAGTCCCCAGGTAGGATCATCCAGCCAATCAGGATAAAAGTCCCCAGGTAGGATCTCCCAGCCAATCAGGATAAAAGTCCCCAGGTAGGATCATCCAGCCAATCAGGATAAAAGTCCCCAGGTAGGATCTCCCAGCCAATCAGGATATAAGTCCCCCAGGTAGGATCATCCAGCCAATCAGGATAAAAGTCCCCAGGTAGGATCTCCCAGCCAATCAGGATAAAAGTCCCCAGGTAGGATCATCCAGCCAATCAGGATAAAAGTCCCCAGGTAGGATCTCCCAGCCAATCAGGATAAAAGTTCCCAGGTAGGATCATCCAGCCAATCAGGATAAAAGTCCCCAGGTAGGAACCCCAGCCAATCAGGATAAAAGTCCCCAGGTAGGATCTCCCAGCCAATCAGGATAAAAGTCCCCAGGTAGGATCATCCAGCCAATCAGGATAAAAGTCCCCAGGTAGAATCTCCCAGCCAACCAGGATAAAAGTCCCCAGGTAGGAACCCCCAGCCAATCAGGATAAAAGTCCCCAGGTAGGAACCCCCAGCCAATCAGGATAAAAGTCCCCAGGTAGGATCTCCCAGCCAATCAGGATAAAAGTACTTACGTTTGAATACAGGTGGCTGGACTGAAGATGGATCTTATTCAAGTCATGCTGGACTCCCAACAAGCCGAACAGTCCGATGAGAAAATCGCTTTAACGGACTCCGAGATCGTAGCAAACATCATTGACTTTATGTTTGGAGGGTGAGTAACAGGTTAATGAAGGATCAAGTCCTGATGTAGGCTTGCAGGTACGATACCATGGGGATCGCCCTGACAACCATTATCTTCCATTTGGCTAAGGATCCAAAGTGCCAGGAACTTTGCCGACAGGAGGCTCTGCAATGTCAGGTACTATGGATATGCAAATAGGATGTCCGCCATCTATATTCAGAAATGTAAACTACACGCATGGACTAATCTGAAAAATCACGCAAGAACGCCCTTACAACCTTAGTACACTTTTTAACGCCTTTCCAAATGCTTTATTTACTTCTCCTGACGAAGACAAAAGAATTTTGTCGAAACGTTGAGAAAATAAAAAAAAAAACTCTAACTGGCCGAAGTGTCTATTTTACATATAAATATGAATGCCGGCCAGGCAGCCTCTATCTATACGATAATTTGAAGAAGGTGAAAAGTCTCTAATGCCTGTCGTCTGTTTTTTTGAAAGAAAGAGAATCAATTTTGTTCACACTTGGTTATCTCCATAAAGGTCAATGTAATATATTTTTAGAGTTATTGTCTGAATCCTGATATACTGAGAGTACATGCTATAAGGTACAACTTCCTTAAGTTTTGTCCATGAGTGTATATTGGTTATCTCATGTGTCTTCAATAAAGGTTACTGTAATATCTTTCAGAGTTATAATCCCGATATACATGCTATAAGGTACAACTTCCTTAAGTTTTGTCCATGAGTGTATATTGGTTATCTCATGTGTCTTCAATAAAGGTTACTGTAATATCTTTCAGAGTTATAATCCCGATATACATGCTATAAGGTACAACTTCCTTAAGTTTTGTCCATGAGTGTATCTTGGTTATCTCATGTGTCTTCAATAAAGGTTACTGTAATATCTTTCAGAGTTATAATCCCGATATACATGCTAAAAGGTACAACTTCCTTAAGTTTTGTCCATGAGTGTATCTTGGTTATCTCGTGTGTCTTCAATAAAGGTTACTGTAATATCTTTCAGAGTTATAATCCCGATATACATGCTAAAAGGTACAACTTCCTTAAGTTTTGTCTATGAGTGTATATTGGTTATCTCGTGTGTCTTCAATAAAGGTCACTGTAATATCTTTCAGAGTTATAATCCCGATATACATGCTAAAAGGTACAACTTCCTTAAGTTTTTGTCTATAGTTTGCTTGAACATCATTTCTGAGATTCCACCCTTCATTGTAGCATATATAAGCAGAATCGTCCAATACAGTATTAGAACTCTAAGAACTGGTCTGGTAGATTAAATTGGCGAAATTGCTGAAGGGTTCACCAATGATGAGCCAAACTTTTACCAAATATTTTTCATATTCAGTTCACCGATTGTATAAATTCGTCATATTTTTTAAATATAGTGTTATATAGAACACTTGGACAAAACTTTAAAAAGTGGAAAGTTTTTTTATGTCGCGGTCGTCTTTTTTTGTAAGAAGACAGAGGCAATTTTGTTCACACTTGGTTATCTCGTGTGTCTTCAATAAAGATCACTGTAATATCTTTCAGAGTTATTGTCTTAATCCCGATATATTGAAAACCACGAGATAACCAAATGTGAACAAAATTTGTATATAAACAATACTGAAAATTATACCGCATAAGTTTCTTTTCTATGAAAAATCAATATTTATTTTAAAGAGAAATATTTACTATTTCTAACTTTTTTGAGTGAAGTATGAGAGGGTAAAAATATGAAGAGTAATGGCGAACGGGAAAACAGTATTGTTTATAACATTTATTTTTCCCGTTCGCCATTACTCTTCATATTTTCACCCTCTCATACTTCACTCAAAAAAGTTAGAAATAGTAAATATTTCTCTTTAAAATAAATATTGATTTTTCATAGAAAAGAAACTTATGCGGTATAATTTTCAGTATTGTTTATAATCACACGCCGCAGTCCTTTATAAAATTTGTATATGTCTCCTGAAAAAAAGATAGACGACCAGCGATATCAAAGACTTACCACATTCATGAATGTATATATTTAAGGTATCACAGGAGCTCCATCTATGATTCCTTTCTTCCTGTGGCGAATCTATATAACACCGGTGGTCTTAATAAAGCTTTGTGTGTGTGTATATTTAAGGTATTTTTTATAAACTTGAATTAAAAAGCTTAAAACATTCAGGATCTCAACTCCTACGACGAGCTGGCCAAGTTACCGCTACTGGAAGGAGCCATCCGGGAATCTCTCCGACTCTACAGCTCAGGCGGGATGTAAGTTCCTACAGTACTGTAAGTGCTGCGGCCTCCAGACTTGTGGTCGCAGCATCTTCAACCGGGTGGCCGAGGTGGCGTTCACACACCAACAGTGGAACATCCCGAAAGGATCCACGGTCGTGATCCCCAGCTGTGAGATCCACAGGGACCCTGAGATCTGGGAGGATCCTGATGTCTTCAAACCGGAGAGGTGATTTGGTTCTATTTTGACTGGAGAGGCGATTTGGTTATATTTTGACTGGAGAGGTAATATGATTCTATTTTGACGAGAGAGGTGATTTGGTTCTATTTTGACGGGAGAGGTGATTTGGTTCTATTTTGACTGGAGAGGTGATTTGGTTATATTTTGACTGGAAAGGTGATTTGGTTATATTTTGACGGGAGAGGTGATTTGATTCTGTTTTGACGAGAGAGGTGATTTGGTTCTATTTTGACAGTAGAGGTGATTTGGTTCTATTTTGACGAGAGAGGTGTCCTTTGTCTACACTCATGAACAAAACTTAAGGAAGTTGTACCTTTCATCATGTATATCGGGATTCAGGCAATAACTCTGAAAGTTATTACAGTGACCTTTATTGAAGACACACGAGATAACTAAGTGTGAACAAAATTGCCTCTGTCCCCTTCAAAAAAAAAAAATAATAAATACGACCGTTGACATCAAAGACTTTCCACTTCTTTAAGTTTTGTCGATGAGTGTAGATCAATTTCCTCCCTTTAAAATTTCCATTCTTTTATTGTTGCAATGGAATTGAGATACTTAGAAACATTGACAACTAAATTCCTCTTTGACAAATTGTGAGGATTTCATAAATTCTATAAAGTTTTAATGGAATAAATTTCACCCTGGACTGATGAAGGCCATTAGCCCGAGACCCTCAGGTTGGTGTTCTGGATTCACCAAAGCTGGTGTTGTGGCTTTGTCACTGACCTGAATCTGTTAGTTTACAGAGACGGGAAATAGAGGGGGGCATAGTTTTGTGTTGTTGTTTTTTTTACGACAAAAATGTCCTTTATTTTTTTAATAATTGTTTATTTTAGATTTTATCAAAATCCCAGGTATTGAAGGCTTTCTCACCTATATATATATTAAGATTAGATTTTTTTTTTTGTTTTGTTGTTGAAAAGAGGTGCAGTCGTGGAAAAGTAAAGATAATTATTTACCTTCCAAGTAGATTTTATTTTGAATTACTTGAAGTAAAATTACACATAAAATTATTTATCACAGCAATATAGAATTTATAGAATGAATTCTATAATCGTGATTTTAAAAAAAGGTAGGTTAACTATACATATTTACAACAATAATTAAAGTGGTATGTCCTGAATCTATGGTCAAAAAATATATAACAGTCAATGAATGAAAATGAAATATATGTTTAAAAAATAATAAATATTTGTATTTTAGATTATATAATATATATAAATAAACTTTTAAAAAATATTTAAAAATTATTGTTGAGAAAATAAATGTTGTATTAATCAAATTTTATTATATTTTAACTATCTTTGACGTTTCTTTTTTAAAATAAAATATATATTTTTTAGATTCATTATCGGTATAAAAACAAAAAATGCAATATTTCAGCTGTATGGTAGAAACCTCTGGGAGGGTTCACCAATGATGAGTCAGGCCCTCCTATTATTTACTCATTGTAGTAAGGATATGAGTGAGATTCCATCCTTCAGTGCTGCGTATATAAGCAGAATCGTCCAATACAGTATTAGAGCCATGAGAAGCGGTCTGGTGGATTAAATTGGCGAAACCGCTGGGAAGGTTCACCACTGATGAGCCAGGCCCTCCCAATATATTTTTTTCATCGCAGTAAGGACAGTAGAAGTTTGTATTATGTATAAAAGAAACATTCGTGCTTTTAAATCCTTTCATTTTATAAAATCGTTTTATTCTAAAAAAAAAAAACGTCAAAAATAATTTCAATTTCGTATTCTTGAATATGTGTGTTATAATCAGGATCTTTCATGAAGGAAACAAATTGATGTACGCAGGCATCTGCTGAACAAAGAAGAATTTCTGGGATTTGGATTTGGCCCCAGGAATTGTCTAGCTTCTAGATTGGTTCCAATGTTACTGAAGCAAGTCCTGGGGAGGATTCTGGTTTCTTTCGACTTCAGACTTCCTCCTGGAGCCGCAAAGGTACTGGAAATCTGTCCTTGTGTTCTCAGCTTACACAGTTTCTGTGTGTCAGAACCTGTCCATGGAGTACGGCGTCTTCTCCGCTAGAATCAACAACACCATTCAAATTGAAGTCACCCCTCGGAAATAGCAGCGGCTTTTTTTATTCAAGATAACAAATATTTTTTAAAAAATGACCATTAAAATATCTTTGATAACTACCATAATTAATCAATACCTTTATATATTGTTGCACCAGGTTGCGGCTTGGCAGACTCTTCAACCTTGATTCTCTCCTGTGCCGGGTCTTACCAGAGCGTGTTTCAACCATCCTACAAATTTATATAAGGGAATAATGAGATAACTTTAAGTAGCCTCCAGAATAATTTATTTATTTCTCAAATCAAAGAGAGCAGTGAAGTCACACAGTGTACCAAAATACGAATGGTGATTCTATAATACATATATTCTATTTATAACACATATATACTGTTTAATAAAATAAGTAAATATAAAATATAAATTTGAATATAAAATATATGAAAAATAATATTACAAATTAAAATAAAATAGGTTCATTAGCCATGATGCAAAAATATTATGACCTTTAGTTTTTTTGTAAAAAATGATACAAAAGTGTGAAATTGTACTCGGATCAGGTGGATAAATTAATTTAAAAAGGTATCTCTTGATCGTGCATCTAAAAGATGCTGATGGCTTACGCCATCTATCGGAATAAATATAACTAATCGTTGATATTTAATTATTCCAGAATTGCCCAAATATTCCATTCTTGATTAATCAAGAAAAGCTAACCACATACGTGTTTAGGGTTGTTGGCCTTCATCAGAATGGTGTAAGTTTAACTGTAGTTGATTAATCAATAAAGGGTATTTATCCAATTTTGGAATCTGGTTCAAATCACATTAATAGGTACCGCTCAACAAGAACAACCTAGTTCATGATAATTGAAAAAGAATAATATGTGAAGGTTATTTACATATTAAACAATTTTTAACGCGGGATTCAATCCCGGTTCATGACTGTCGGGAATGATAATTAAAAATAAATTAATATTTATTCCGACAGATGGCGTAAGCCATCAGAAACTTTGTTACGCGTTCAGAAGATGCTTTTTTTTTCTTACTTTAGTTTTTGTTTCACATCAAGATAGAATCTATGTCATAATTCCCTAAATACCAGAGATCTCGACTGAACTGAACATTTCTATACTGGGTGGTGTGATTGGACTTTTGAAAATGTAAAATGTTCTCTCCAATATTACATACTTGCTGTAAAGTTTTAGTTAGGTAAACCTATGATTTCATTCTGACGAATTTTCAGCTTAACCAATTTAGTTTTTAATGAAAATTTCAAAATTTGTTAATTCCAGTATTCCTTGAAAATCTTCTAAGAGATAAACGTTATTTGAATTACCTCATGAGATTCAAAGTTTCCACTCGTTTTGCAAATAAAACAGAGAGGAAAATAATGTGTTTGAAAGACAACATGGTAGTTTGTGGCTTCAGTACAATCCAGAAACTTAGGTTAACCAAACAAATATAATCAAATATGTCTTATTTCTTTAAAAAAATACTTTTACAAAACAAATTTTGTTTTTTATTTATAAAAAAAATCACAGTCCATAATATTTTTAACCAAAAATAACAGGCATCTATCTAAAACATGTCCAAAAATCAGCATCTTCTCTCATTCTATTTAAGACTACACTAAGATCTCTTGTTTCCCAGCGGTTTTCATGATTTCTTTCTAGAAGGTGATGAAGAATATTCTGGATTCTTCTGTTTAATCTTCTTGGAGGCTCATAGGCTCTATTCTCATTGGTGGTCAATTCTTCGGGCGTGAAGGGGAAACCTGAAGTTACCATTTTATGAGCTATACATCCTATGGCCCATACATCTCCTTTGATGCTATAGTAATGAGCCATAAGAATTTCTGGTGCCATATACGTGCGTGTTCCAGAAGGGAAATGCCTAATCGGTTTTCTTTCATCAGAATGGTCTATTTTTAAAGCCATTCCAAAATCAGAAATTTTAATTTGTTTTCCTTTCATTAGAATATTTTCGGGTTTCAAATCACGATGAATAATCAAGGCATCATAATGCATATATTCACATGCTGATGTGATTTGTTCCATTAGTTTTCTAAGGCGTTTTATACTAAGAGGACTTTTTCTATCAAGGTATTCAGAGAGTCTACCTTCACAAAATTCCATGACTATATAACTAATATTTAATTGAAAGAAAAAATGAATCATTGTGACAATATTTGGATGCCTTAAAGAACCAAGAATTTCAACTTCTCGTTTAACCACTTTCTTATGTTCAATTTCATGGACAATTTTGGAAGATTTGCAGGCGTAGTTCTGGTTAGTTTCATATAAAAATACTCTGTAACATACAGAGAATGATCCAGAACCAAGATAAGCATCTTTGCGATAAGTGGAATAAGTCTCCCGATGTACAATCATTTCGGGGATATCTAAAAAGAATTCATTTCTTTCGCTTCTAGGCATATAGCTCATTTTTCACCTTTTTTATTTTAAGATTCATTTAGCAAGAGCTCTCTTAACTATTCTTTAACACTACTTATTCATATAATACACGATTTTTATAAATTATTTTAAATAAATAAATTTGCATATATTTTATTTGCATATTCTCGTGAATTATATTATTTGAATATGTACGTGCAAATTTGGTTAGGTTTATTAAAACATATTTTGCCTTTCGTGTTGAACAAATAGCTCGTTTTGTACAAGTATAAAGATTTTTATTATTTACTAGCGCCGAATGACCCGGGCAACGCCCAGGTTTTACCCGAATAAATGTTTTTATTCAAATACTATTCGTTACAATTATAAATTGGCCCCGTGAATGTCACTCTTGTGAAACGTCCCGCTCCAAACTTTGTGTCAGAGAAGCGTTATTTTTATAAAGAGATAATCTGGCTTTGTGTCTTCTGTCTTCTGTTTTTCTGTTAGAATATTGTTCCTGCATACTAAAAATGAACTGGCTTCACCCGTGGTCTCAGCTTTTTGGAAATTTTCCCGATATAATTTTACATATGATAATCAAACATGATACAGCAATATTGTCATAATCATTTTCTGACTAAAAAACAACTATTTTTGCCCAGAACCTGTCAATTTCAAATTTTCTTGGCTAAAAATCCGTTAAATATCTCTTCCAGATTTTTCTCTATGTCCTGTTGAAACACGTTTTACATGTACATTAGGTCAGCTGATATTGCCTCCCATCTTCACCGCTAGAGGCACTGCTTGCGAGCGAAAGGGCAAATTTGCAACGCAATTTGTAAATAACTCAAAGAATATTCGGGATAGAGACCTGAAATTTTCACTATAAGTTTTTCCAGATTCTACTCTATATACTGTTAAAATTTCAGTCAGATTAGTTACGTATTGTGGACGTGTATAGCCGACATAGATACCCACATACATACATACATACACTGACTTTTATATATATAGGGATTTTATAATAGAAAACATTAGTCTGTTTCAAATTTTAAATTGATAAATTCGGTTTTTTTTTATATATATACAAGAGATGAGTAGCAAGGGAGAACCAATCAGCGGGTAATTAAAACTATGATATACGCCTTAATATTGTAGCAAAGTATTTATTAATTTAATTAACAGAGTGGTCATTTTTATGTTTCTATTTTACTACTCTGTAAACTTCCCTCGTGGCTTATCTTTTGTTTACCATATAGTTTGTCCTTGCCTGAAATGGGGCTCTGGGGCTCAAAAATCATTTATTTTGGTTAGCATCCCCGTAAATAAAGATATTTTCTCTATGAAATAAATTGTCTCCTCCTGAAGTTTTTGTCTTCCCTAATTTTCCACGTAGCAATATATATACTAGCCAATGTACCAGGTTTCGCCCGGTTTTTAACCAGAGTAAAAGTTTGCCTAACGAACATTTGTTAAAACGATTCTAGCAAACATCCAACAATCACTACTGAATCTATACATGTCAAGATTATGTTTGATACTCTGCTAGCTGTACCACACGTTGCTGTGTTTGTACAAAAAGGCAGTTTTGATACCTTACACAGTCCTCCCCACACAGGAATTTTTGGCGCCTGCGTAGTAGCATCATGGTAGCAGAACATAGGGAAAAAAGGAAGAATTGGAGGTATTAGGATTAAAAAAAAAGACAATTGACAATTAAAATAATTTTTTTGACATCTTGTCAATACATGCAAAGTGCACAGTCTGTACTATTTAAAAAAAGATAATATGCATTATACACTATGTACAATGAATATGGCGCCTCTGCCAGCGCTGCAGAGTTTGGTGGAGAATCACCAGCGGGTCTCCAGCGACACCACGTATTTCGTGATCTAAGAAGAATACGTAGATTGTGTACTTCGCCCCTGAGGAGATGGTGATGGCGTGGTCCTCGAGACCAACTGGAAAGATCCAGGACTGCAGGTCCGGCCGATGATGGAGAACACCTCTCGGATGACAACGGCGCTGCAGGATCAGTAGCGGTGGGCCAGCGACAGGTCGATGGAGCCGCAGGCGATGCAGAGAGGCTGACTGATAAGAAAAAGAGAAAAGACAGAACCATGTTAAACTTTATTATTGTCCAGTAATAACTTGTTATACTGACTTTATACCCTCAATTCGACATCAAATTATCCTAAAACTTTCTTTAAACATTATAAAACCTTTATATATATATAGTATCTTACTTTTTTTTTTTAGCTTCCTGATTGGTTCTCTACTATCATGTGACCTCAATCAGCCAATTAACATTGAGTTCATTAGTTAATCAGCGTTTAGTGTTTTTTTTTTTTTTAGCTCAGTGGTTGCATTGAGTAAGGAAGTTTAATCTATATATATAAAAATGAATGTATGTGTGTGTTTGTCCTTTATGCCTGACCAAACCACTCATTGGAACGCCATGAAACTTTGGGAAGTTATTTAGTATTAGTTGTAAATATTCTAATTTATCTGTTATAATTCAACAATATGCTCTAAATATGATACGATGATTTTGTAATGTAGAAAATTAGGAAAGACAAAATTCAGGATGACACAGCAATTTATTTGAGACAAGAATAATGATACAATTCCAAGGCAAGATACTATTCCTTTAACTTCCAATTACCGAGGGAACCAATTAATATTGATTTTATTCAACTTATCGAGTATTTTTCAAGGGACCGGGAAAAAATGTTCACTTTATCGAGAGATTCGTTGAACAAACCTTTACTCGGGTAAAACCCGGGCGAAGCCGGGTACATCCGCTAGTATTAAATATAAGAGGGCTGGATTGATATTCAGAAATTTCTCTTTTTTTTTTACACTAAAAAAAGTTTTCCATTTTTAATCTATTTATGTATATTTATATTTCTAATAATCACAGAACTTTATTTTCATCTTACTCCAGAAACATGAAGCTCTAATAGTTTTGAATATCGAATAGACTCTTTTTGTGTAAGACTACACAAAAGTTAGTCGTTTATTACACCCCAAATTTCTTGTTACTAGTAATTATTCTATTTGAATTTGCATATATAAAAATTGCATATTATCTAAATACATTGCAATGGAAGTATGCAAATTACAATAAATTACTGTTTCATTATGTGTTTATATATCAAAGACCTTTTGAAGTTTGTGTTATCTCTGGTGCGGCTGAACTTACTTATTCCACATAACGGTTATTTTATTTGCATATAAATTTGAATATCCTATTTACATATAGTTGTTATTTGAATATTAAACGTAGGTATTTAATTTTTTTAAATGACCATCTTTTAAAAATTTGAAAATAATACGTTTTATACTATTGAAAAAAAAAATCGGGATAATATTGATGATAAAACATTCTTGTTTTTTTTTATGAATAATATATGCAAATCAAATTCAATCTCTTATATTAAAAAAAAAAGAATTCAGAAGACAAATTCAAATAAGAAAGATGAGTCGCCTACTTCGTGAAGATAGAGAAGATTTTTGGAGAAGCATTCCAAAAATGATCTTGAATATGGATACAAAATTCATTTACAGAGTTCAAAGTTATATTGGAGTCGGGGGTTATGCAATATGTTTAAGAGTCTGTGATTACGATACTGATATGGATTACGCTTGTAAAATCTCTCGCTACTTATCCGAATCCTCGTATGAGGATATTCTTGAAGAAATTCGTATTCATAAACGACTTAAACATCCTAATATCGTCCAACTCTATCACTATTTCTTTGAAAATTACAAATGTTACATGATATTAGAACTCTGTGATATTGATTTGAGGACTATAATATTAGAGAAAAAGATTAAAAAAGAACAAGCTAGATTATATTTGGCTCAAATTGCCTCAGGATTATCCTATATGCATAATGAAGGTTTGACGATTCATCGCGACCTAAAACCACCAAATATTCTATTGAAAGGGGGTGAAGTAAAAATAGCCGATTTTGGTTTTGCTATTGGAATAAAATCAAGTGATGAAATAATTCCTATAAATCAATATGGAGCCGGAACATTGGCTTTTATGCCGCCAGAAACTTTACAAGGTCGTCTGTTTAGTGTACTTAATGATTCATTTGCAATGGGAATAATATATCACGAAATGCGATTTCGTTGTCATCCATTTTCGGCACCCGAAATAGATGATAGACTGTATCGTATAGAATACAGACCTTCTCCTTTTGTAACTAAAAATGATAAACTTATTCTTAAAGGACTTCTTGCTAACGATTATAAAAAGCGTTGGAATGCGGATAGGTTATTGGAATTTCTAACAAATATACCTATAACAAAAGAAAGAGAACGGGAATATAATCTATTAGCCTGCGTTAAAAAATGAATATAATATGTAGAAAAAATGCTTCAGAGATAATTTTATAAAATGTATAAGAATATTCCAAGATATTATTTTATGGTACATAGTTAGAAATTCAAAATATATTTTTAAATGAGTGGGTTTAGAAATTTTTACTTATAATTTAAATTGTTAACTTAATCCTGATATTTAATAATTTGAAAATATTTTTAAAAAATTAAATATTTATTAACTATATTTGTTTCATAATATATTTAATGTATAAATTAAAATTTTAAATTATTTATAAAAATATTTGTATCCATATAAAATCGGTGTTTTGCTCTTTTCGCTAATTTTTGTTTTAGTTTTTAAATTCATACTTTTTTTTCTTTGTTGGAAAAAATAAGTTCATGCAATAATGTTTATAAAATTGTTGAATAAATATTTTTCCAAGCTAAATAGTGTTTATTTCAATATTTTAAGTTCTTTTGGTTTTTAAAATGGCTTTAAAATAGCATTATAGTATCTTTAAGTTGTTCAAAATTTCGATTAATATTATTTAGAGGGTAAAAAAACTATATAATTTTCTGGTTTTCTTTAAAATATAAAACTTAATATTGAGCAATTCTTGCAAGAAGTTCTGGAGTTCTGATTCAGCAGGCCTAGGTTATGACAGTCTGTGATAATAATAACTGGTACACAGACAGTAAGGATCATTGTAACTGTCCTAGAAGGTCCTAGGCATGGGGAGGGATGGGTACATTTCTCGTGCAGCCTAGATAGATCCTCTGAGTCCAGCGGAATTGAAAAAGTCCAGTTCTGATTCAGCAGGCCCAAGTTATGATAGTCCGTGATAATAATAACTGGTACATAGACAGTATGGTACATTGTTATAGTGGTCCTAGGAATCCTATGGATGGGTACATTTCTCGTGCAGCCTAGATAAGTCTTCTGAGTCCAGCGTAATTGAAAGAGTCCAGTCCTGATTCAGCAGGCCCAAGTTATGATAGTCCGTGGTAATAATTAATGGTACATAGACAGAAAGGATCATTGTTATAGTGGTCCTAGGAATCCTAGGGATGGATCCATTTCTTGTGCAGCCTAGATAGGTCCTCTGAGTCCAGCGGAATTGAAAGAGTCCAGTCCTGATTCAGCAGGCCCAAGTTATGATAGTCCGTGATAATAATAACTGGTACACAGACAGTAAGGATCATTGTTATAGTGGTCCTAGGAATCCTAAGGATGGGTACATTTCTCGTGCAGCCTAGATAGGTCCTCTGAGTCCAGCGGAATTGAAAGAGTTCAGTCCTGATTCAGCAGGCCCAAGTTATGATAGTCCGTGATAATAATAACTGGTACATAGACAGTATGGTACATGGTTGTAGCTGTCGACAATAATGGATGAATGCTCTCAAATGACAAGAAGATTTCTATAAGTATTTATTTCAAAGATTTTCTATTCAGCAGGTATCTCTAAGTCGATGATATATTATGTTATAAAAAAATATTTTTATGCTTCCTTTCCTATCTTAAATACTTAATCAGCTATTTCCAAAAAGTTTCTTTTCTAATTTATTATCATTTACAAGCTTTTTCGAGTTCTTTTTTTGAGTTAAAGAACTGTTTCACAGGCGTTACTTCCAACTGTATACACATTTTTAAAAATAGATATTTGTAAATAGCCCTTACTCGCCTGGTCTCGAGGCCAAACAAACTTGCTTTGAATATTTATTTTATAAATTCACCTTATTCACTGCTATTTTTATACTAAAAAACCTTGCTGATACCATCAGTATTGTGGTTGAACATGTGTCAATCAATCATAACCTTGTCTTGTAATAAACTACGAGAGGATTAAGTATTTGATTTTAATTAACTGATTAAATATTAGAATTATAATCCTCTGTATTAATTAATCTCTCAAATATAAATCTCCGTGGATAAATTTCTTTGTAAAACGACATTTGAAATACTATCCCGCATGTGTTTCTTTTCAACGAAAACTCAAAACCTATTTCAAGAAGAGAAATAACGATTATTTCTAACCTTTTGGATGAGGTATGAAAGGGTGAATTGTGAAGAGTAATGATAAACGGCAAATAAAAGTGTCCAGGGATGGGAACGGAATTTCCGTTTATCATTACTCTTCACAATTTACCCTTTCATACCTCATCCAAAAGGTTAGAAATAATCGTTATTTCTCCTTGAAATAGGTTTTGAGTTTTCGTTGAAAAGAAACACATGCGGGATAGTATTTCAAATGTCGTTTTACAATCACAAGCCGCATTATATTGTATTGCATCATAAATTTCTTTATTATACTTTTAACAAGTTTACAAGTTTTCGGGTTTTAAAACGACCCTTCTACAGATAATGTATATAAACAACTACAATACAGCATAGTTTGCTTTTCTAAAAAATGTTTACTTGTAGAAAGGTCGTTTTCTCTCTTCTTTCTTATCTCCACTCAATCATATTAGGGTATCAATCTTGTTTGACAACCATCATGACTGTGTGAAGTAGAATGCGTCTGCCTTTGTCATTGAGACTGGGGGGCACTACTCAGTAGCAGGCCGACTTAGCTCCAAAAGAAATGGCCGCCTCTGACATGAGGAACAGACGCCATGTGCAGCCGCTCCTAACATGGAGTACAAACGCTGCTCATCCTGTATCCCTGGATTAGGAGCCCTAACAGGGTACTATCAGCCAGGCCAGCTGAACCCAGGTTTTTTAGTGAGCTTGTTACTGCTCCCCCTCCTCCTTTTTCATCCGGGCTTGGGACTGGCAAAGGCGGAGTTAAAACCTGAAAGATTGTAAACTCGTTAAAAGTATAATAAATAAACTTACAACAACAAAGTCTTTATTTAGGGCCTCTCGCCCTATACAGGATTCGCCAGTTCACAAGGGATGGGGAGAACACTGTGTGGCCCGGGATATAATCCTGTGGAATCCAAATATCGCCACCGCTATATACCTACTAGCCGAATGACCCGGGCAACGCCTGTGTTTTACCCGATTGAATGTTTTGATTCAAATACTATTTGTTACAATTATAATTTGGCGCCCTAAATAAATGCATATGTTAGTTAATAACTATAGCCTATGTGCTTTATCTGTCTATGTACTGTTGGCTTCCGTAGGCGTCTCTTACTGGGATTTATTTAAGGAGCGACCCGCTCCAACACAATAGCGAGTGGGGGGGGGCAAAGGTGGCGTGATCGTAGCCGACCAATAGGAGGGCGCCATTCCAAAAAAAAGCAAACCGTGACAGAGGCGACGAAGAATGACGCTCGTAACTGTATATAGAATTCTTTGATATTTCATTAATCAGTGTCGGAAATGAAGGACAAAGTTGCCCCGTTTTATCATTTAGTTTTCGTCTTTCCTCAGACAGAGCAGCACAATCAAATAAGTAGTGCAACATCTCTATTGTTATTTCTGATCCACAGAAAGTGCAAATAAAGAAACTTATCCTTAAAGATTTATATTTAATTAATCTTATTAAATATTTAAATTATTTTCTGAAATTTATATCCAACGCTATGGAATTTCCCACATCTTAGTTTAACAAACATTCTATAACTATCCTGAAAGATAAATTCGTTAAAAGAGAGGATAGCGAAATTATTATCCAGTTAAGTATTATCTACCATAACACATCTTCATTACATAATTCTGTGGCACATTTTAACTACACATTTTCGTGGCACATCATTAGTCATCGTAAAAAAAGCAAAAACATGCAAAAAAAAAAAAAAGAACATTGTGTTATTGCATGTCACCTGTAAAATTGACGTAAAGTCAACGCAATCCCTTTCTTCGAGTTGTTTGATCAATCAGTAATGGCCCTTTTTTTTTCCTAATTTATTTTTGTATATTCACTAAAAAAAAACTTACAGTCAACCCCCGATTTACCGTTTGAGTATTTAAAAAAAAAAAGACTAAAGGTGTTTAAACTGGTAGTAAAATATGCACAACGAGAATGTCAACAAAATATCTTGTTTTGATATCTTTCTATGAGAGAGGCTCTTTTTTTTTTCTTCTCTTATTATCATCCTCCTATAATTTTACAAAATCTCTCTCTTTCGAGCCTTATAAT